>JAAGEH010000041.1:64472853-64561052 GCA_011751065.1 Lasiurus cinereus
TCAGGGAAGTCTTCCTGGGAGGCCAGTGGCCAGAGCTGGCCGCACCCTCACCGTGAGGTCGGGGGGGAGAACATCGGGCAGGGCTGCGGGCGGGAAGAAAGGCAGGTGCCAGGCGAATGGGGGTGCCGACAGGCGGCCATGGGGTCGCTGCGAGGGGACCTGTCAGGAGACGGGGTGAGGGCGGGAGCTGCGTCCTCCGTCCGGCCCGGCCCTCTCCGGGTCCTTGGCTCCCCGTCGGAGCACCAGAGCCAGGCCTTCTGGCAAACACGCTCCCTCTGCACGCCGCCTTCCTCTGCAGACAGCAACCTGACCCCCAATGTCTGCCGCGGCGAGGAAATCAGAGAAGAACAGACTGGACAGCTATTGACATCAGCTTGGAAAACACTATGACAGGGAGCGGTGGGCGGGAGGAGCGGAGCGGCTATTTATAGCGATTCGGTGAGAGGATAGACATGTGCCATGTCCGAGAGAGACGGAGTGAGATACACGGTGTGCGCACACATGTTTATTCCCAGGGAAGGGATTTCAGGACATGTGTGTCCAACTGAAGTTCGCGAGGCTCCGAAAGACCCCCAGAGAGAAGTCTGCCTGCGACAGTCCACTTGTCTTTGGGCTGTGATGGCCACATTGGTGGCGCTGGGTGCTTGCTGTACTCTGGGGAGGGAATAGAAGGGAGGGACAGTCTGTCACATGGACCCTGCAGTCTGAACGGTAAGCCTGAACCTGCTAACACAGAAAGTCTGAACATCACACCATCGATTTCCACGCCTCTCAGTTCTGATATTGGAATCCCGCACTCTGCACCTGGATTTTTCGTATGATCTGAGTCCCCCTGGTTAATCTCCACGCCTTTTCTTAGGGCTGGCTCTTCAGGTGAGAGAAGAGCCGAGAGCAATTTGTACTCTCATTCGCAACTTGACTCAGCAAATATGCATGAAGTACCGCCCTGTGCCAGGCATCCGGGGTGCACAGTGAGCCAGCCAGACGTAAGCCTCCTCTTTGGTTAGGAGGACAGCCGAGTGAGCAGTACCCAAGTATGCTGGCACAGAGGATGGTACAAGCACTCGAGAGGGCACTTAACCTAATCCTGGGGGCCACAAAGGATGCTGTGTCTCCAGGGGGCCAGTATAAGAGGCAGGACAAAGTGTTTGTGGCAATGAAAATGGCGGATGCCAAAGTGTCCAGGCATGGTGGGTCCATGGTGGGTCCATGGTGGGTCCATGATGGGTCCATGGTAGGCTCATGGTGGGTCCAAGGAATTGAAGGACATTTGTGCAGCTGGGTGCCAGGGAGAGAATGGTGTTAGGGACTGCAAGCTTGTGTCCCCTAAATTCATTTGTTGAAGCCCTAAACCCCAAAGGGATGGTATTGGGTGGTGGGGCCTTCGGGAAGTGATGAGGATTCGATGAGATCATGAGGCTGAGGCCTTCATGTTGGGAATGTGGCTCAGGAGATAGTGCTTACCAGTGGCTGCCCTGCTCAGCAGTGAGGGGCCAGACCCCATGCAGGCCCCTGAGGCCCCTCTATTCCCTGTGATGGAGCAGCAGCCAGGAACTCTCACCCTAATCCCCCCTAATTGGAGGCCCGGGCACTGGGTTCGCTTAAGGGCTCAGAGGCCCAGGGTTACAGAGAAGCAGCTCAGCCTGCACGCATCTGCTTTCTAGTGGAGTCCCCATCTTTGGGTCAGGAAAGCAAGGCCACAGGAGGCCCATCTGGGCCTTCTAAAGGAGCAGCCCAGCACCCCCACTTCTTGCTCGTAGAGCTTGAGATCAGCTTCCCAATCTGTGCACGCAAAGCCACATTGAGAATTAAGTCACAATAACCCAAATTTCCCCCATCTGTTCATAAGGTCTTGACTGCCTTGCCAAGTCCCCACCAGATATTGGTACACCCCCCGCCTGTGTGGCGTGTGCTCATAAGTGTGTCGCCTGCTACTTTGTGCTGCCACTGCTTCTAGGAACCATTGCCTATCTCGCTGGCTTCCCTCTCGCCACAGGCCCTGGCACGCTGCTGAGCAGGGCTTCTGACTGCTATCATCTTCTGTGGTTACCACAGCCCCCCTGCTGCCCGGTTCCCCCACATCAGGGACTGTGGTCCCACCAGGCACAGCACTGATATGTAGGGGCCCTCACAGTGGGGGCATTGAGCACTGGTTTGTGGCCTGTTCAGCTACCAGCTTGTCTTAAAGATTTAGAGACAATAGACACAAAGCCAGTGGTACCTCGAGATACGAGTTCAATTCGTTCCGTAACCTTGAGGCGTGGGAAACTATGAGACGTTTGAGTCGCGGTAAACAGGTGGGTCGTGCAGCCGGCCCATCCGTGCGATTACTCGTATCTCAACTGTTGCTCGTATTTCAAAGCAAAAATCGCTCGCTCCTCGGCTCGTATCTCAAAAATCTCGTATGTTAGGGCACTCGTATCTCGAGGTACCACTGTACCTGGACAGAAGAGAGATCTTAGGTGCATTCAGACCCTTCCTTTTCGGTGAATCCTGCCTGAGGATCAATTTTCTCCTTGAAGGCAGTTCAATGCTTCATGCACTTAGGTTTCTGAGAATGTTACCTCTTGTATGTCTGGATCCCCACATAGGCTTGACCTGGGACCCATGTTATTCACCACTGTGGTCCGGGAGGCACTGAGCTCAGGGTCCTGGGGCATTGAGAAGTTGGCCCTGCCCATCCCCTGTCCCGGGGAGGCACCAGGTAATGAGTGAGACATGGTTCCCCTGTAAACCTCTCCATGCTTGGATCTCGCTGCTGGAAACGCCCCGAGGAATGGAATTCCAGGGCCCTGGATTCTTCCCTTCGCAAATCTATGTTTTGCATTTTTGCTGGTCTGGTCATCTTCTGGCCCATCTCTGGGGTCTCTCACCTGGACACACCGCATGCAGGAAAAGAAAATATTCCGAAGTTCAAGTTGGAAGGCCCCCGGGAAGCCACAGGAGTCCAAGGACACGTCATGGATTCTTGTCCTAAGTAGATTACAGCCTGAGAGCCCTCCAAGTTGTCTCTGGAACCTGAGCTATAAACATCTCAGAGCACGACGCATACGGCTCAGCATCTGCAGGGGAGCCCAAGACTGCAGTCATGATTGGCAGAAGGCGCTGGGCCGGTGGGAATTTTGGCCTCGTGGCTCCCCCAATCCATCCAGGGGCCCCGATTCTCTAGCTGGTTCGGTGGAAAAGATGGCTTGGCACCGGCAGGTGCACGGTCATGCCTGAGAGTGAATCACCTTGCAGCAGCTGGCATCGCGTCCCCCCGCCCCTCCCACGGGCTGGAGGCATCTTCACTTGGCGCGCTCGTATTGGCAGAGCGGATCCCATGGAAGGCTTCCTTCAGAGTTAGAGGCTGTTATCTCGCTCGGAGGGAGCCAGAAGTTTTCTCTCGGTTTCCAGCCCAGGAGGGAGGCATCGCTTCCACGCTGTTGAAATCATTCTGGGCTGTGGCTACTAATTCAAGTCCACGGGCATGGAACTTCCCCCTCTGAGGCAGACACCAAGCAGGAGGATGGGGAAACAGAGGGGGTTGCAGACATAAACTTGGTCAGAATGCAAAGTGGTGGTGCAGGACAGTCATTTGGCAGCCTGCTAGACAGTGTCTGTCCACTTTCGTTGGACTGTAAAGTAGATTCCAATGAAAGCAGTGGGTCCACTTAAGATGCTAGGTCGATGTACGCATACGCCTCTGTACGGGGCTTGAGTTCCCTAAAGTCAGATGGCAAAGAGGTGAAGAAGAAAGACTCTGAATTGTCTAGTCTGCATGACCAGACAGAAAGTGGTGCATTGACATGGAAGACACATAGACCTCCCCTCCCCCCACTGCGTGACCAGAAGAGGGAATGTAGCAACAGTCAGTCCAGTGTGATGTGGAAGAGATTAAGGCAGGGCCCTTGGGAATCAGGGAAGCGGGCACCGGTGAGGGACACCTCTCTCTCTCCAGCCTCGCTGTGCTGGCCTGGGCAGAGATGGCTGTGGCCCCACTGGATGACTTAGCCTTGGGGGCGAGGTTTTATCTCCCACGTGTAGGCTGGCCTTGGCCGAGGCCAAGTGCTTTAAGCAGGCTGGTGTCAGGAAACAAACTTGTGGACAGCATCCTGGAGGAGAGCGGTAAGTTCTGCACACGGAACTATAGGCTGTGGGAGTGCAGAGAATCAGTTGGGGAACTTTTCTTAACTTACTACGCCTGGGTCACCTAAGGTCCGATGATTGACGTTGTCTGGAGGGTGGGGTCATATTTAGAAAAAGTTCCCAGGTTGATGCTGATGTGTGCTTAAGAGACACCGATTTTGATCATTCTGCTTTTTTTTTTTAAAATATTTTATTGATTTTTTACAGAAAGGAAGGGAAAAGGAGAGAGAGTTAGAAACATGGATGAGAGAGAAACATCAATCAGCTGCCTCTTGCATGCCCCCTACTGGGGATGTGCCTGAAACCAAGGTACATGCCCTTGACCGGAATCGAACCCGGGACCTTTCAGTCCGCAGGCCGATGCTCTATCCGCTGAGCCAGACCAGTTAGGGCTCTTCTGCTTTTATTATTGAAGAATTGGGGTCTTAGGAAGGACAGGCCTTGGCCCAGATCCTCAGCACGTGGCAGGGCTTGGCCCAGAATGCCTGGGACCTGAACCAACACTGCCTTCCTCCCTCAAGTGCTTCATCCTGGGGTCAGGCCGTGGTGCCAGGCTCGACCAGCCAGACCTCACTATCAGACGTTTTTGCCATGAAACCTTCCCTGGAAGGCTCAGGGGATGTGTGTTCCCCCTCACAAAAGGTTGTAGTAGGAAAACAGTACATAGAGGCTTTCCTGAGGGTCATACCAGGAAGTAGAGACTGAGTTGGGTCTATTTCATGGTCTCTAGAGGGCACATGGGTCTCATCACAGCTCGTGGACTTCAGATTCATCCCTGACAGTATTACTGGAGTCAGTCTGTTCTGATTTGGACCCTGGAATCCTGGGATCCCCGAGGGACCAATCTCCAGAGCAGTGGTTCTCAACCTTCCTAAGGTCGCGACCCTTGCATACAGCTCCTCATGTGGTGGTCACCCCCAACCATGACATTTTGCTACTGTTATGCATCGTGATGTAAATATCTGCATTTTCTGATAGTCTTAGGCGACCTCTGTGAAAGGGTTGTTCAACCCCAAAGGGGTCGCGACCCACAGGTTGAGAACCGCTGCTCTAGAGGGACCCTTTCTTTCCTGCTTGTGGTTCAGTTCGGGAACGACGCTGGGGCTGGGAGACGAGGGCTGCTGCACAGGGTCTTGCCCTCTACTGAGGCTGTGCGGCCTGGTGATGCTCAGGAGCTGCTTTGGCAAGTTGTCTCGAGGTGATTCAGACCCAGGGCACCTGGCTCGGGTCCCCCACCCGGTGCTCAGGGTCAGCGTGCCGCCAGTACCTTTGATCAGGGTTCTGGAATGGGAGGATTGCTCAGGAGGGGCATTCGGTGGCATTTACAGATGCATTTTGCATCTTCTGTACCTCTCCAGCCCTATCAGGGAAGGGAGAAGTTCATTATGGAATTGTGTGGATGGCACGATTCTATAGGAACACTCAGGAGGCATCTCTTCATAGGAAAAGGGTGTCTCGAGGCGGGAGGAGGGCACAGCTCTTAGGAAGGGGTTCCGGGGAGCGGGAGAGGGCGCGTCAGGCAGTGTGAGTCCAGCCTCTCTTCCCGCAGGGCCGTGAGTGGGGTGATTTGCGGAGGAGAGACTCACCCGCAGAGTCCCTGCCCTGTGCGGGTTAGGACAGCAGCGATCCGGGTCTGGTTACAGGGCCCCCGAACAGTCCAGATGCCCCATGGCAGGCTGGGTAGGTGAGGCACCCAGGCTGTGTGCTTTCAGAACCGAAGTCAGGGAAATGACAGATGGCCCCAGGATCCGGTCCAATAATGATATCACCCCTGATACAGCGAAGTGACAGACCGGCGAGCGCAGCCAGACACATGGCCCAGCATGAGACAGGGTGGGGACGGGGACCTGCAGGGATGCAGGGAGGATACCCAAGACGGAAGATGGCCAAGAGGGAGCAGAACGAAAGCAGCGTGCCAGGCCTGGCAGACACGGAGCGGGGGTGGGGGTGGGGGGGGGGGGGGGGCCCTGTCCGGCCTGGCCTTCCTTGGCTTTCACGGGTGCCCCAGGGCGGGGGAATGGGTGACGAATGCCAGACCCACCTGGGGATTGCAGCATGCCCTTGTAGACTTAACAGTTACGGCGCTCACTCGAGGTCCAAGTGTGCGGTCATTTGTAATCCTTCCGAGACGAGCGTTTGAATGGGGCTCGCTGCAGGGCTGGAGTGGAGCGGAGAGCGAGCCATCTCGTCCATGCAGTCAGACAGAGCTGAGCTGGCTGCCCGCAGCCCCAGCGCCATAGTGTGTGCTCTCTGCTCCCGACACTGGCTTTGGAGGACAAGTCTGTGTGTGTGTGTGTGTGTGTGTGTGTGTGTGTGTGAAAGAGAGAGATAGAGATAGATAGAAGGCACACATTCTGAGTGAGTGGCCCCTCTGGGAATCGTGCAGTGTAAAACCTGCCCAGCTGAACATGATTAGCTCTGACATCCCTCAAAAAAAAAATAAAAATAGAATTTTGAAACAATCGGAAGAGTAGACGGTTGGCCCTTAGCACTGGCTCAGCTCTGTGAAGTGCAAGAGTCCATCATGTACTTTATCTGGGCAAAGGGAAAAGGAATCTGGGAGGCTGTCTCTTATCAAATGAGAGATAAAGCTCCGGAGAAAGTTGGGCATACTGTCAACCAGGGTGTGAAGAGAGGGCAGAGCAAACATGAGCTTTCCTCGGAAGTGGACCTCAGGAGGAAGTTGGGAACTTGTTCAAACCTGTCTGCACTTGGGGGTGTTTGATTTGCTGAAGGTTTCTGGGAATGCATTGCTGTGTTATTTACTAAGTCCTACTGTGGGTGATATGTACAGACCCACGTGTGCGCGTATGGGAAAAAGCTCATGTCGTCTCAGATGGTAAACAGCGGACTTTCACTTTACACGCATTAATGTGACAGGCGGACCGTGGAAACAAATCCCGACTTACAATGCAGCTTCACTGTCACCTTCAGACGTCCCCCCACGGCCCATCTGTTGGCATGCGCCAAGGTTCTCGCTAGAAGCTTAGGGCAGAGACAGAACGGCAGGAACGCTTCTGGAAAGCAGGCGCTCGCTATGCAACTGCCAGTTACCTTTAGGGATGTGATGGTCCATGCCGTTGGATGACGCTGCCATCTAAACCATAGTAAGTCTTCCAACCCACAGACACACGTCTTCACCTCTATGGAGGTCTCCTTCCATTTTCTTCATCGACGTTTTGTGGCTTTCTGGGTATAAGTCTTTTACCTCCCTTGTTAGATTTATTCCTATGTATTTTACTGTAGCATTGGGTGCTATTGTAAATGAAATTGTTTTCTTAATTTTCTTATTTATTTATTTATTTATATTTATTTTTAATGGAGTTTGTTGGAGTTCACGTTGGTTAATAAAACTATATAGGTGCCGAGACCAGTTTGGCTCAGTGGATAGAGCGTCGGCCTGCGGACTGAAAGGTCCCAGGTTCGATTCCGGTCGGGGGCATGCACCTTGCTTGCGGGCACATCTCCAATGTGGGGTGTGCAGGAGGCGGCTGATCGATGTCTCTCTCTCATCGATGTTTCTGACTTTTTATCCCTCTCCCTTCTTCTCTGTGAAAAATCAATAAAATATATTAAAATAAAAACCTGTATAGGTTATAGGTTTCAGGTGTGCAAGTCTACAATCCATCATCTATATATGGTATTGTGTGTTCACCATCTCACGTCTTCTTCCACCACCATTTTAATTTCCTTCCCAGATTGTTCATTGCTGGTGTATTCAAGCACAACTGATCTTTTGCAGGTTGACCTTTGTACCCTGCACCTTTGCTGACTTTATTAGCTCTGGTAGCTTTTTGTGTGTGAAATCCTCGGGATTTTCTAGATGTAAGATCATGAGATTGAAGATAGGTTTACTTCTTTCCTCCCAGTTTGGATGCCTTTTGTTTCTTTTTCTTGCCTGATTGTTCTAGATAGACCATCTGTCAAGTACAAAAACATAACGTGGTAAGTAAGCCTTATGGAATGCACGCAGAGCATTGATGAAAAACCCAGCGCTAATATCAGACTCAATGACAAATATTAAAAGCTTTCCCCTTAAATTAGTAAAAGGCAAGGATGCCCGCTTTCACCACTGCTAGTCAACACCTTTTATGTACCTGTCAGCCACTGTATGTCTTTGAAAATACGTCTATTCAGGTCTTTTGCCCATTCTTTATCCGGGCTATTATTATTTTTTGCTATTGAATCATAAGAGTTAATTATATATATGGATACTAACCCCTTATCTGATAGTTTGTGTATATTTTTTTCTCATTTCATAGAGTGCCTTTAAGTTTTGTTGCTTATTTCCTCTGCTGTACAGAAACTTTTTAGTTTGATATGGTGCCATTTCTTAGTTTTTGCTTCTGTTGCCTTTGCTTTTGATGTCTGAGTCAAAAAGTCATTGCCAAGGCCATAGGAGATTTCTCCCCTTGTCTTCTAGAGATTTTATTGTTTCAGGTCTTACATTTTTAATCCATTTTGAGTTGATTGTATGTAGGGTATCAGATAAGGGTTTTCCTATCATTGAAAATTGTTTACTTCATTCAGTGTTTGCTTAATTGCGATAATATTTTTGACTATTTTCCAGAGTTCTGACAACGTTGGTTCTAACAGTTTTTCAATGTTTCTGTGGAGGGACCGGCATTTGGAGCCAGCTCTTATTACTCTCAACTTTCGTTATGAAGCTGTTCTGAACTCAACTAGAAAGTATTCTACCTTTTCTACCTTCCTCTAGTTCCCTACTGGCCTCTCCTTGTATTTTGCTACGGGCTCCCAGTTTGCTTTATCAATAGGTTAAAATCCCATTATCCATAGTAGAATGTCAATGACTTTAGAGATAGATCTCATTTTTTTTTTAAAGAGCCTTCCACTGACACATGTTCATAGATGCTTCTGGAAATGTTGCCTAGTTAAATGGACTCTAATCCTTTTCCTAGGCCTTGGTCTTCACCTGATCCTTGGCAGTGCCTGGCTCTGCCCACCATGGCGTAGGCATGTTCTCCTGTAGTGGGTAACGGGGCATAGGGAAGGAATCCACTGGTTCTGCATCAGAGGGGCAGGGAGGGCAAAGGCTGTTGAGGAGCTTTGCGATACTTTCCTGCCTCTCTCCCGACCCCCCTCTGTTTTTCTCGGCCGAGTCTTCCTTTCCAGAGAAAGTCTGACTCAGAAGATGGCTGGGTGTTGGTCTCTGGCGGGACCCGAGGCCCTCCACTTCCACGAGGAGTGTAGCAGCACTCACGCTGGCTTGATGTCTGCGCCAGCAAGTATGTTTAATGAATAAAAAGTGTAATGACTTTAATTAGATTTTAGTGTAAATAATGAACACAATTACCGAGCAGACCCTTTGTCACCCTCATGGAATTTATGGTTGTTTAAAAAGTCAACACCCACTTGTAGCAGCTCTCATCCTTCCTTCCCGGTCAGCCCGGCAACTCATTAATCAATGGGGCTGGCTCTGATGTCAGTGGAAAGTCTGAGCTGCTCTTTCCTAACTGGGGGTGACAACCCACCCTTCCTCACCTTGATGTCCCTCTGGGGCTCCGGTCTCAGCCTCGAGACTCACCACTTTGGGACTTAGTTGGTGAAAACAGTGGGTAGAGTTGATGATAGGCCAGTGGTATTAGAGGTGGTGGCCCATGTCAGAGAGGAAAATAATGGAGAGTTCGGGTCCTCTCCCAGAGTCCAGCTCCACCACATACTGATCATCTGCTATCGTCGAGAGAAACGGTGAGGAGCACAGGGACCCCAGAGCACAGAGACCCCCATAGTAGGTCAGGTCAGCCCAGCCCCAGCTGAGCCTTAAAGGATGTGACCCAGAAGCCAGCACCTGAGGAGAGGCTGGCATGGACCAATCACCATCAACCCCCTTTAGGTTCAGGAGCCAACCAGCTCTGGCCCCAGTCGCATCCTGGGTGACAGAGGGACTCTCCCTGCCCATGGACATGAGGGTCTGGTTTCCTGCCCCCCAAAGTGCTCTTGTCTCAGAAAGACATGTGCTAAGGAGACATTTCTCTCGCTCTGTTGTCTCCCGACCAGCCTCAGGGATGGGGCTGGCTGCGTGCGGGCTTCCTGGTGTACCCCTTCTCAATGAAGCTGTGTTGTGGAGGGGCTGGGAGCACCCAGGGGAGGAGCAGGCCGCACCCTGGGTGCTCCGGGGTGGCAGAAGCTACCCCGGGCCCCCCTGTGCTGCCGCCGCCTGGCGCTCATCATGGGCTCCCAGTCCTTCATTGTCATAACATTAATCACGCCGCACTCACTTGGCATTAATGAGGATGTAATGTGTACTTGGATGGGAATTTTTATTGTAGTGCGGCATTAACTAACTGACCTATTATTTAAAGTGTTACCAGACCTGGTATGTACAAATGGTTTACTTTGCCGTCTCCAACTGCTGAAACTTGGTATGGTTTGTGTCAAGCAAAGAGGAATCCCAAGCGCAGAGGTGGCAGGGCTAAAGTGAGGTGGTGCCGTCCACCGGCTGGCAGGGAGACAGAGCGCCCTTGAAAGGGCACCCGCTGGGCAGCCAGACGGCCCTCCTCGCCCAGACTGATTTCTGTCTCCGGCCTGATTTCAGATGCCGGACGCGAGAAACAGAGGGTGGATTTTAGGGATTTTCTGAGTCACCACGTTGGGGCAAAGAGGAACAGAATCGCAAGATTCAGAAATGGCCAGCTCGCTGCAGCCGGGGTGGGGATCATGGTTTCCTGGCTCTTGTCTCCTGGACGGGTGGGGGAAGCTACACCCTTGACCCCTGCACCTACCCATCTTTTGGGGTCTGCCCTTCTCTCCAGCAGCCCACCCTCCCCAGCTTCTTCCCTTGTGTGCTCCCGACTGCCGGCCTTCGCATATGCTGTTCCCTCGTTGGTTCACGTCTATTCATTGTTTGAGACTTGACTCAGGTGACACATCCTTTCTGAGCCTCCTCATTTCCCCTGCTCCAAAGGGTATTTAAGGTGGTTTTCTTTCATGACCCCCCTGTTTCAGGCCACACCCCGCCCCTTCACACACCTCAATAGCCAGTAGCTTTTGCATGCTATGCCCACCCCAGACGTAGAGCTGTGCCGTGCCTGCAGCTGAGGGGAGCGAACAGATGGGCACTGGGGCAGCAGCCGGAAGAGGGAGGAATGAGTCTGTGCCGGGGCGGGAAGAAGAGCTGGGAATTAGAAGGACTGTGGGGCTGGGATGAGGGCTGCACCAGGATTGGGCAGAAGCCCGGTGAGACGGCAGGTGGAATGTGGCCCTGGTCCTGGATGCTAACCTGTGTTTCCGAATTCCCACATGCTAGCACGTGGCCTTGGCATTTTCCCTTCGGTTTGACTGACTTGGGATCTGATGCTCTTTTCTTTTTTAAATATATTTTATTGACTTTTTACAGAGAGGAAGGGAGAGAGATAGAAAGTCAGAAACATCGATGAGAGAGAGAGACATCGATCAGCCGCCTCCTGCATGCCCCACAGTGGAGATGTGCCCGCAAGCAAGGTACATGCCCCCGACCGGAATCGAACCTGGGACCTTTCAGTCCACAAGCCGACGCTCTATCCCCTGAGCCAAACCGGTCTCGGCGATGCTCTTTTCATTACGCCCCGCTGCTCCTTTTGAGGAAGGCCCCACCTGTGATTGTACCCCGGCCCTCACCCGACCGGAGCCCCAGAGAGACATCACCTGTCTCACAGCTCTGGGGTCGGAAAGAGAAGGACCCATGGGGCTGGGGCGAGCTATTGAGCTCTGGGGTCCAGAGAGGCCTTCCCAGGGGCCAGGTCAGCGGGTGGGGTGGCGGTGCAGGGCCGCACCTGCCGCAGCTGCTTTCGGATGGGCAGGAAGTGAGACGGGAGTGCCAGGCGGGTCGGGGCCAGTGGCACCAGGACAGTTCGCAGTGGTCTGGAGAGGAGAGGAGAGGGTCAGGCCGCACTGCCAGAAGCCAGGCCGAGGGTCACAGCTCCGACCAAAGCTGGTGTCAGGCAGAACGTGCCTCTGGTCCTTGTGGCGTCTTCCCTGGAAGCCAAGGTTAAGGGCGAGGCCTGCTCATGAGGGGGTGCAATATTGGTGCTTGTACCCAACAGATACAAGCTCCCTCTGGTAATCATAACTACCAGGTATGAGCCCGTGCCTTGTGCCAGTGGCTCCCTCTCCGGGTGCATTTCTCACCGCCCAGAGACGGACCTGATGTTCCTGGTGTGTCTCCCAGGTGGTGTCAGACGTGCCCATTCTGGGACACGAGCTCCTCCGCCTGTGGCTTTGCTCTCCCCCCCCCCCCCCCCCCGCCCGGCTGTGGGCGCTCCGCTGGGCTGTCTGGCTGACAGATGGGGAGAGAGGGCAGATCACACATGGAAGGTTTTAACGGGCCGGGAAGTGGAGCGGGGCACTCTGCCTGCATTCCGCCGGCCAGGGCGCCGGCACATGGCACATCAGTGTGACCGAGAGGAAAAGGAAGTGGGGTGTGAAGAGTCGCAGTTATAAACACAGCGGTACCTCGAGATACGAGTGCCCTAACATACGAGATTTTTGAGATACGAGCCGTCGAGCGAGCGATTTTTGCTTTGAAATATGAGCAACGTTTGAGATAGGAGTCATCGCGCGGATCGGCCGGCTGCACACGACCCACCAGTTTACCGCGACTCGAGCATCTCATAGTTTCCCACGCCTCAAGGTTACAGAATAAATTAAACTCGTATCTTGAGGTACCACCGTAATCATAACTACCAGGTAGCAAGCCCCTGCTGTGTGCCAGGCACTGTGCTGGTCCCTGTAGGTGCATGATTTAAATCCTGGGAGCTACTTGAAATCGGGAGCAGACATGGGCCCACTGGACACTGGGCAAAGGACAGAGGGACCCTAGCTTGTGATGGGATAGAGGAGCCTCATACTCAGCCTTGTCTGTTTCTCATCAGTCCTGGGCCTGGGCAACGTCCACCGGAAGTTGGTGGATTTGGGGACCATGGGTGCCTGTGGACTGCTAGGGGTTAGATGGGGGAGTTGGGACTCAGTGGGTCTGTCATTGCTGGCCTTGAAATGTTGCCACCAAGCCAGCTTCTCCCCAGGACCCTCCCTTGGGGTTTACTGATCCACCGGGGTGGGATGGGTTTGGTATCTCACCGAGAGAAGGTACTGGCTGGACTCCAAGCACTCAGATTGTTAGTGTGACTCTCGAAAAGTCTTTCCTTCGCCGCCTTTCCTGCCTCTGCTTCTCTGTTCCCCTTTTCTCGCCGCCTCCCCTGACATCCTTTTATTCCCCTCCTCATTGACATTGGGGACAGGTCTGCTGGTGCGTTAAAAGCGTTCACCCCTTGCCAAAACCGGTTTGGGTCAGTGGATAGAGCGTTGGCCTGTGGACTGAAAGGTCCCAGGTTCGATTCCGGTCAAGGGCATGTATCCTGGTTGCGGGCACATCCCCAGTAGGGGGTGTGCAGGAGGCGGCTGATCGATGTCTCTCTCTCATCGATGTTTCTAACTCTCTATCCCTCTCCCTTCCTCTCTGTAAAAAAATCAATAAAATATATTTAAAAAAAAAGCGTTCACCCCAGCCGACACTGTTTATGAGTTATGATTTACGTTCCTGCTTTAGCTTGGTCCTTCCACTGTTGACTGTGGCCCGAGTGTTCTCTCTGCCTGCTTGATGCTGGATTGGGCAGAGCGAGGAAAGCAAGGTCAGTTTTGCAAAGGCTGGATGTTGATGGCATCTGGGGTTTCGAGGTGACAGATGTGTGGAAGCCATATGAGGATGTTTGCTTCTCAACGACCAGTAGCGGCATATTTAGGATGGCCACAGGAATCCCATGCTGAAGGGTTTGGGGCAGGCAGGATTGGGAAGCTGGGTGATGGCCCCAGACCACTACGCACAGCCCCCCTGATATGAACAGCCCTTTCCCCATCCAGAATCTCGCCTTTGGTTAAGATGCTTCTAAATTATGCTGGGGTGGGGGTCCAGAGAGCACATGCAGCCTTCTCTGCTGAGCTCTTGCACATTTGAGTAAGTCAGTTTCCCCTTTTGACCTCAGATTCGCCAACTGTCTGGTAAGGAGATTGGAAATGGTGTTATTTGAGGTTCCTTTCAGCTCTGAAGTCCATGGATCTTAATTATAATGGTCTTCCATAATCTTTGCAACTCTTCTCTCACGCTGAGAGGCAGAGTGAAGGAGTAGAAAGAATATGTTCTCTGAGCCTCAGTCTTCTCATTCTTAAAATGGGGATCAGACCCCAGACCTTGTAGGAATTTGTGGGAATCAAATGAAACAATTTACAGGAAGTCTTTTTTTTTTTTTTTGAAGACTAAGAACTCAATGAAGATAGTACTTTTTCTGTTATAAATACTCTCCTTGGGTTTACTGGTACACATGTTTTATTTTATTTTATTTATTAAAATATATTTGTATTGATGTCAGAGAGGAAGAGAGAGGGAGAGATAGAAACATCAATGATGAGAGAGAATCATGGATCGGCTGCCTCCCGCACACCCCACAACTGGGGAACAAGCTTGCAACCTGGACATGTGCCCTGAACGGGAATGGAACCATGACCTCCTGGTTCATAGGTCAACACTCAACCATTGAGCCACACCAGCCGGGCTTCATGAAGTACAGTGGTAATTTGAGATAAGAGTTTAATTTGTTCCGTAACCTTGAGGCGTGGGAAACTATGAGACGCTCAAGTCTCGGTAAACTCGTGGGTCGTGTGCAGCCGGCCGATCTGTGTGATTACTCCTATCTCAAATGTTGCTCGTATTTCAAAGCAAAAATCTCTCGCTCGACGGCTCGTATCTCAAAAATCTCGTATGTTTAGGGCACTCGTATCTCAAGGTACCGCTGTATTTAACATGGTACCCGGCTCATGGTGCTCACCAAGGATATGTCCTCTGTGCGGTTGACCCAGAGTTAGAGTAAGTACGGTCAGTGCTCTCAGGGAAAGCCCAGCCAACCCTCCGCACAGACAGAGAAACCGCACGTCGCGGATGGCTGATCGGGCAGGTGGGCCAGTGGCCCAGACTCTGGGAACCCGGAGGAGGGGAGACCCTGTGTCTGGAGCGAGCACCTGGCTTTGGCCTCTGGAACGCCGGAGAACAACCACACCGGCCACAGGGAGGGCAGGCTCCGCGGGTAGGAACACATGCGAATGTGTTTGTCGTTAGGCCTTCCACGCCAATAACCCTATCTTCTCCTCTTTCCTTTGTTGTGAGTTTCTCGGTGGCCGGAAGCCAGATAAAACACTCTGTCTCACGGGCTGCCGCAGCCAATTCTGCCTCCCCGGGCCGGAGCAGACTTCCCACAAGTGGGTGAGACGCACGACTCCTGTTTGCAGTTGCCTCCGTGTTAGGTTCCTAGGGTGGCTCTCACAGACACCCCGAAGCAGGTGGCCTGGAATAAGAGAAACTTGCTGTCTCACAGCTCTGGAGGCCCAGAAGTTCAACATCAGGGTTTGGGCAGCGTGCGGCCTCTGGAGGTCTCAGGAAAGACTCTCTTCCCCGCCTCTCTTTTAGAGAACCTTCTGGAAGTTCCTTGGCTTGCGGATGCCAAGCTTCACATGGTGTTTTCCGTGTGTGTGTGTGTGTGTGTGTGTCTGTGTCTCTTTACATGGTGTTTGTATAAGAATACCAATCATATTGGTTTAGGGACCCCCCAACTCTACTTTGACCTCATCTTAACTAACTATAATCTGCAATATCCCTATTTCCAAATAAGGTCATATTCAGAGACACTGGGTATTAGGACTTGAACGTTTGAATTTTGGGGGACCATAACAATTTCAAATCTGCACAGGTGATTCTTGGGAGGGCAGTTGGGGGTGATCTTGCTTTGTGGGGGAGGGCATGGCATTTCCCCCCCGAACATTGCACCCTGAATTTGCATTCTGAGGCTGGTAGTTTGTGGTTTAGAGCAGCTGGCTTTGGTACCTTCACGCAGACAGTGAGGGGAGCGGTGACTCTCTGATTTTAGAATATGGGATGACCTGCATCTTGGTCCATGACTCTGGGCCTTAGCCACACTGCTGAGACAACAGGCAAAGTCCCACACTCCATCCTGTCAGAGCAGATTGTACCTTCTTAGCAAAATTGTGACCCCCTTCAAGGCAAGCAGAGTCCCCAATGGTACACGGATCTTTGCCCTGTAGCTACCCACAGTCTTCTAGGGACAAAGTCTTGTTAAAAAAGAGAGAGAGAGAAGAGAGAGAGATCATAGTAGAGTGTGGCTAGAGGCACACTATTGGGGCCGGAAGAAGGCACCATCTGGCTGAAATGGAAAATGCTCAGTTCCATCCCCAGTTCTAGCCTTACAAACACTGGGTCTCGTCCTTCAGCACATACACACATGAGCAACCACTGTCCTCTCAGGAAGGGACGAGGAAAAGAGCACCCAGGCGTTTGGAAGCCAACAGACTTTCAGGGTAACGGAGGCTGTAGAAGGTGCCGAGTGCCCATTGGTCAGAGTTGGACTGGACAAGAGTACTCAGAGCTGCTGGGGCTCCCTGATGGTGCTGCTTAGAGGAGGGCCTCATTTACCTGATCTGACCCCATCATGGGGCTCTGTTTTGCACAGAGAGAGTAAAAAGTGGGGATCAGAGGACTGAGGTCCTGAGGGGTGGTCTTCATCCACAGAGCTCTCCCATGCAAGCCCACATGGAAAAGGCACAGATCATCCTGAGCAGCAGTTGGGGTAACGAAGACAACCCAGAATTCCCTGTGTTTAGTGCCTACAGGCGAACAGAGCTCCAGTCATGAAAAGTGGCTGATGCCACGGCCCTGTTAGAGCTGTCTTCACACCCTGTCTCATGCCTTCGAGCCACAGAAAACAGCCAGGGGTCTGTTAGGGCCTTTCCTATCTCTTTAGCATAAGGCTGCTTTCTAAAACTTTCTCTTAGAAATGGGAATATAAGTCTGTGATCTAAATTCTCTCATAACTAAATGCTGTCTGTCATTCACCTGTTCTTTGAAAGAATCTTTAGAGAGTCTCAGAAGTTTGTAGAACTGTAGGATGTGTCCACGGAAGCTTATATTTGAACATCCCCGATTCAGCAGCGACTCCTCAGCTGGCTTCTCCAGCTTTGGGCAGCCTCAGTGCCAGGGGGCATCTTCTGCACACGTGTCCTACCCGTCAGGAAATTGAGAACTTACTGTTAACAACAGCCCAGAATGTGTAGCTTCTGGACAAGAGAGGGGATTGAGTAGAAGGAAATACAAGAGACAAATGTAAGAATTGATATTTGCAAACAAGAAGACTGAATTTTAAGGATTATGCCCCTCCTCTGCCCCCCAAGTTCGATGTGTTGGCCTTAGGGATGGGGCCTGTGGGAGTAACTTGGTCACGAGGGCAGGGTCCTGGTCTGATGGGATTGGTGTCTCTGTAAGAAGAGACACCAGAGACCTTGAGTTCTCTTGGTGCACATGCACCGGGGAAAGGCCAGGTGAGCACATGGTCAGAAGGGGGTGGGGCACCTGCAAGCCAGAGAGGGAGCTCTCACCAGAGCCTGACCTCGCTGACACCCCAATCTCAGTCTTCCAGCCTCCAGACTGTGACAAAGTGCATTTCTGGCTGTAAGTCACCCTGTTTATGGCACTTTGTCAAGCAGGCCAAACTCACTAAGACACAAGTTCAGTATTCCTCAAGGTTGCAAGGCAAGGAAGAGGCCACACTTGACATAAAAACCCATTCTGGTCCAGTGTGTTCGTTGTATTCCACGGGGTTTTTCTGACATGTGTGCTCATTGAACTTGCTTTCTGAAATAATTCTTGAGCATTTACACTGTGCAAGGGCCTTCTGTTGTCTTCTGCATGTTCTCCTTGTCTTTCTTTCTTGTCCTTTTTCTATCTACCTTCCTCTTCTACCAACAGCATCACTACAGTTATTGTAACTGTTATAGCTTAAATTCCCACGGCAGTCCCTGGCAGCACATACAAGAAAGAGGCATTGCATGTTGCGACCACCTCGTGTTTGTTGCACATTCCTGGTGAGGATGTTCTTCCTTTTCAGCCTCCTCAGGTCAGGGTTAAGATGATCACATCGCTAGTAAAATTAGCTCTCCTTTATGGAGGAGGGGCAACACCTTCCATTTGTTTTTCTTTTTAAAAAATGTATTTTATTGATTTTTTACAGAGAGGAAGGAAGAGGGATAGAGAGTTAGAAACATCGATGAGAGAGACATTGATCAGCTGCCTCCTACACGCCCCCTACTGGAGATGTGCCTGCAACCAAGGTACATGCCCTTGACTGGAATCGAATCTGGGACCCTTCAGTCCACAGGCCAATGCTCTGTCCATTGAGCCAAACCGGTTTTGGCCTGTTTGTTTTTCTTGATGCTCATGGGACTCCAATGCTGTAGATGTCCCACCATCACCCTTGGGTCCCACGGAGTCTGCTGGAATTAATATATATATATTTATTGACTTCAGAGGGAAAGGGAGATAGAAACATCAATGATGAGACAGAATCATTTGATCCGCTGCCTCCTGCACACTCCATACTGGGAATCGAACCTGCCACCCGGGCATATGCCCCGACTGGGAAGAGAACTGTCACCTCCTGGTTCATAGGTCAACACGCAACCACTGAGCCACGCTGGCCAGGCTGCTGGAGTTTTTGAATCCCGCAGAGCCCCACATCCAGGGGCTGGCACGGCGGTTTGATGGGAGTGATGGTTTAGCTGAGTTGTTCCAGCCTGACTAGAGCCAGCGAAAACTTAGAAGGAGCTGATCAGTTTGGAAGGATTAAGGAATTATATGTGATTAAAACATGTTTCTGAAACCAGAAGCCCCCAGATGACAGTAACTGAAAAACAGGGGCCAATCACTGGCTTCCATTCATTTCTCAAACCGAGACGAAGACAAGCCTTCTGTTGGTTTTTAATGCGATACCAGTGTGGCCTCCCACGCTAATCAGGGCTTTTCCCCACTTGCCACGCGGGAGGGCTTCTGGTCTGAGCGACAATGCTCAGAGGTGCGGAGGGATTTGGTCAAAATATGGGGGTGTGAACATCAATCCGTTCTTGAGAGGTACCTCTGGCACGGCCCTGTCCCCTAACGTGTCATCTACACTCTGGGTGGAAGAATGTGAGTGTGTGTGAACATGGGCGAGTGTGTCTGAGTGTGAGTGTGTGTGTGTGTATGTGTGTGTGTGTGTGTGTGTGATCCTAGACTGCCATATACATACCTGTGGGGATGTCCTTTATGTCTGGAGTAAAATTGCTTCGCTCAGAGGATGAAAATGATCCTGATCATAAAAGGGGTGATCACGAGGCCGTTTTCCCAGCAGAACCTCCCTCCCCAGCCTTTTTGGCATCTGTCTGTCCCACCCAGCCCGCGTCTGACCCCCTCGCCTGCTTGTTTTGCCTGGTTCGGGCCTCTCCAGGTCTCCGGGAATTACTCGGGATCCGTGCTCTCCGTCAGCTCTGGAGCGGGGCCAAGCGCATGCCTGCCTCTCTGCTGTCTTCATTAATCCTGGGCCCGCGTCCCGGCATTCCTGAGAAATTGATAGAGACAGAACATCAATTGTAGTTTAGCTCGACAACGGGGAAACTCACGGTGACAGGCTGGGTGTTTTTTTTTTCTTTTCTTTTCTTTTTGCCAGAGAAGCCGAGGGCCCCTTCCCGGAGCCGCGCGGGGTGCAGGCGCGCCGGACCTTGGTGAGGTCAGAGAGTGGGACACAGGACAAGACCAACAAGCCGCTAATCTGCTAATTGCAGCCTGGCTGAGGGATGCTGCCCCAGGGTTTGGCTTTCCTGGACTTGGGGAACGGCCCTGGGCGCAGAGGAGAACGGACCGGGGCATCTTCCCGCAGGCCGAGGGGTGGGGGGGGTCTGAGGTTGAGGCTCACAGGACCAGAGGGGGCCTGGCTGGCAGGTGTTTGCAGACTCGGACGGCCCTTCTGAAGAAGCGGAGGGCCAGTGAGGGCAGCCTGGCCAGTGCCGAAGGAGATCTCTTGACTGGTCCCCTGTGATGCTCGAGAACAAGATGTTGCTGCTTGTTCCTGGGGAGGCCTCTCTGGGTCCCCTCTGGGCGGGTGACTTCCGAGGGGCGTGTGGAGTCAGCAGGACTGAGCCGGGCGTCTTTGCACAATGGGCTGGGGGGAGAGATGAGTAGATCTCTCCCAACGTGGCCTGCTTCTCCTCGGTGTTCCCCACCTTGGCAGACAATACAGCCTGCCACCTCGCTGCCCAATCCAGAGATCGGGGAGTTGCCCAAGATTCCTCCCCCACCCCCTCCCTCATCATGAGATGGTGGTCCCCTCTTTCATACACACACACACACACACACACACACACACACACAGTGGCACCTCGAGATACGAGTGCCCTAACATACGAGATTTTTGAGATACGAGCCATTGAGCGAGCGATTTTTGCTTTGAAATACGAGCAACATTTGAGATAGGAGTCATTGCGCGGATCGGCTGGCTGCACACGACCCACCAGTTTACCGTGACTCAAGCGTCTCATAGTTTCCCACGCCTCAAAGTTACAGAACGAATTAAACTCGTATCTCGAGGTACCACTGTATATGAAATAAATATATATTTATATGTTTAAATATATTTTATTGAGTTTTTACAGAGAGGAAGAGAGAGGGATAGAGAGTCAGAAACCTCAATGAGAGAGACACATTGATCAGCTGCCTCCTGCACACCCCCCACTGCCCTTGACTGGAAGTGAACCCGGGACCCCTCAGTCTGAAGGCTGACGCTCTATTCACCGAGCCAAACCATTTTTGGCCTCATCTATATTTTTTAAAAATAGACTTTTATTGATTTCAGAGAGGAAGGGAAAGAGATGAGAGATGGAAACATCAATGATGAGAGAGAATCATCGATGGGCCGCATCCTGCATGCCTCCTGCGGGGAACGGAGCCTGCCACCCAGCATGTGCTCTGATGGGGAATCGAACTGTGACCTCATGGTTCAGAGGTCAACGCTCCCACACTGAGCCATGCCAGCTGGGCTCTTTCATGTTTCTTGAAGTCATTCCGTCTCTTGTTTCCCACCCAGACCACCTCATCCAGGTCACCATCCTCTTCCCATGGGGAGCCCTGTGGTGGCCTCCCACTGGTTTCCATTCCAACTGTTGCTTCTTAATACAGTGGTACCTCGAGATACAAGTGCCCTAACATTGAGATTGTTGAGATATGAGCCATCAAGTGAGCGATTTTTGCTTTGAAATACGAGCAACATTTGAGATAGGAGTCATTGCGCGGATCGGCTGGCAGCACACGACCCACCAGTTTACCGCGACTCGAGCGTCTCATAGTTTCCCACGCCTCAAGGTTACGGAACGAATTAAACTCGTATCTCGAGGTACCACTATAATCTGCTTTTCAGCCTCCTGCCAGTCATCTTTCTGAGAGCAACTCTGAGTGGGGCATTGCCCTGCCTAAAGCCGCCAGTGGTTCCTATCGCCTTCCGGACCCAGTCACACAGCGTCGCCTGACCTCTCAGGTGTGGCCTGGCCCAGCCTGGGCTCTAGCTCCCGCCCTCATCATGCCCCACCCCTCCCACACGGGGAACCTCTTGTGATCCCCTGAATGTGCTACCCTTTCTTTTCTCGGCTTTTGGGGCTCTTTTCCTCTGCCTCAGACCCCTTTCCCTCTATTTCTAGATAACTCACCCCCTTCTCTTGATCTCAGCTTCGATGTCACTTCTGTGGGAATATCTTTTCTGACTCCCTCGACCTAGGTCTGTGCCTCTCTGTGCTCTCACAATATTCAGTATGTGCCCACCCCATCACACTGTGGCCGATGCACAGGAAATAAATGCCTACCGTATTTTCCGGCGTATAAGACAACTGGGCGTATAAGACGACCCCCAACTTTTCCAGTTAAAATATAGAGTTTGGAATATACTTGCCCTATAACAGCGGTTCTCAACCTGTGGGTTGCAACCCCTTTGGTTTGGGGGTCAAATGACCCTTTCACAGGGGTCACCTAAGACCATTGGAAAATGCAGATATTTACATCACAATGCATCACAGTAGCAAAATTTCATGGTTGGGGGTCACCACCACATGAGGAACTGTATGCAAGGGTCTCGGCCTTAGGAAGGTTGAGAACCACTGACCTATAAGATGACTCCCAGCGTATAAGAGGACCCCTGACTTTGGAGAAGATTTTCCTGGGTTAAAAAGTCGTCTTATACGCCGGAAAATATGGTATTTATGTCGCAGAAGACATTCTCCTCTTCATAGATGGTGGAGATGTTTTCTTGAGAGAGGAATTGCATTTGTTTAGGAAAGTGTGGTGACAAAGTATCGTGGAACTCCTGGACCTGGTTCAGCAGGGGACCAAAGAAATCGCCCAACTGCTGTGTCTCAGAACTGGATGAGCCTGTGGGGGTCAGTCGGAGCAGAGGGAGGGGCCAGGTGGGGAGAGGATGGTTGAGCAGCATGGAGGACTGGACCACAGCATTTTCAAGGCCAGCATGACTCGTATTCAATGAAAGTTGTAGGCATTTTGAGATGTTTACATCATTTTGAGATGTAAACATCCCCCCTCTCAAGGTGTTCGCTGTCCCGCTGGGAAGCAGGGCAGGGCTGCATGGAGAGAGCCACCACACAGCCTACGGTGTCATGTGCGTGGGACTTCTGGAGCTGGGATGAGGGGTGACTTTTGGGGTCCCTGTGTGTCCTGCCTGGTCTGTTTGGTAGCGACACCTGCTGGAGCCAGATGGTGGGGCCTCCTTAAGGACCAGGCACCCACTAACCTTGGTGACTTCCACTTTCCCTGGTGAGTCAGTCTTGTTTTTCTATATGCTACTCTTGTGTATTCTTTTTCTTAATCCTCACCTGAGCATATGTGTTTTTTTTTTAAAATTGATTTTAGAAAGAGAGGGAGGGAGGGAGGGAAAGGGAGAGAAAGAAAAACCGATGTGAGAGAGAAACATCCATCGGTTCCCTCCCCTATGCACTCTGACCAGGAATCTAACCTGTGCTTGGGATGATGCTCTAACCATTGAGCAACTGGCCAAGGCCTGTTTACTTAATTATTCATGGTTTTATGATGACTTAGGTATCAGAGATACAGAGAAGTGTGCTTTTGCCTTTCAATGTGTGGAGTTGATGGGCAATTCCTCACTGTCTCTCCAAATTCAATAAGTGCGTTGTGGTGATCTTAATGAGCACATTTTACCATACTGAAGAGGTTCTTTTTTTTTTAAAAAAAATGTATTTTATTTATTTTTTACAGAGAAGAAGGGAGAGGGATAGAGAGAGAGAAACATCGATGAGAGAGAAACATCAATCAGCTGCCTCTTGCACGCCCCCTACTGGGGATGTGCCCACAACCAAGGCACATGCCCTTGTCCGGAATCGAACCTGGGACCTTTCAGTCCACAGGCGGACGCTCTATCCACTGAGCCAAACCGGTTAGGGCTGGAGAGGTTATTTTTATCCCTGTTTTTTTAAAAAAGGGTCTACCATGAAACACCCTGATGGAACCCAACGCTCCTTTCCTGCGAGTGTGGCGGCCCTCGAACCAGCCCACAGCCGATGCTTAGTCAGGCCCCTCGTCTCTGCGCCCTGGACGCCTTCCTTCAGCATCTCTCCAGGCCCGACCCCTGGGGTCCCCCTCGCGAGGCCAGCGGGGGGCAGTTCTTCGGAAAGCTGGACAGGGAATGGCAGTGGTGTAGCCTTTGTCCTTCCCTCTCCAAGAAAGGCCGCAGGAAGACCTGTGCCATGAGTAAGCTCGTCGGAAGGACACTCAGGACGCTCTGGCCTGGGCTCTTCAGGGAGGCTGCGCCCTCTGGGGGTGGGGGGGCTGGGGTGTCAGTCGGCAGCAGGACCAGCAGCCTCAGCCTTGGGGGCCCACTGCCACGCTCCCCAGCCCCCACCAAGCGGCGCCCTCCTCCCCTGGGGCCCAGGGGCACTTTTCTTCTTTGGAAACAGAGCTGGTGCCGCATCCTCCTTGCTCCCTCGATCGCCCTCCTGCCCGTGCTTTCTGCTGCTCAGAGCGAGAGTGGGCATCACTCCTGAGCGCTGCCCTGTCTGGAGATCCTCCCACAAGTCTCCTGGGCCCACGCTGTCCTGCCTTCGCTCAGGCTGGTCCCTGTTCCCTGGGCCTGGAATGTCCTTTTCTCGCTCCTGTGTCCCTTGGTTGACTCCCCCTTTCCCTGTGAGACTCAGCTTCCTTATCACCTTTTGGGAACCCTTCCTTAGCCCCCCCCAGGTGGCTAGATGCCTTTTCTGAGCTCCCATCATGCCCTGTACAGACTCCGTCCCGGCTCTGGTTGTGTTCTGTTGAAATGGAATTTTCACTTGCTGGTCTTCTGTGCTCGCCCACATGCCCCCTGAGCAGAGAGGTGGTGTCTGATTCATTGCTGACTCCCAGGACTCAGTACAATGTCCAGCAGAGTGGGCATTCAGGATATACCGTATTTTCCGGCGTATAAGACGACTTTTTAACCCAGGAAAATCTTCTCAAAAGTCGAGGGTCATCATATATGCTGGTTGTCATCTTAAAGGGCGAGTACAGTGGTACCTCGAGATACGAGTTTAATTCGTTCCGTAACCTTGAGGCGTGGGAAACTATGAGACACTCGAGTGGCGGTAAACTGGTGGGTCGTGTGCAGCCGGCCGATCTGCGCGATGACTCCTATCTCAACTGTTGCTCGTATTTCAAAGCAAAAATCGCTCGCTCGACGGCTCGTATCTCAAAAATCTCGTATGTTAGGGCACTCGTATCTCGAGGTACCACTGTATATCCCAAACTTTATATTTTACTGGGAAAGTTGAGGGGTCGTCTTATACGCCGGAAAATATGGTGTGTGTGTGTGTGTGTGAGTGTGTGTGTGTATTGAAGGGATGGGGTGTGATCTCAATGTTATGCTCTAATTCACGGCCTGCAGACCCCTTCATGTCAATTGGAGACTCCAACACAGTGCTCAGTTGCCCCGGGCACCCCATACCCACCCCACGGCCTTTGTCTCCCTGTCCCCCTGTGCCTGTGGCCATCTGCACCTGGTTGGGAAGCTCTGCCCTTCATGTCCTCCTCCCCCTAGAAACGGGCTCTGCTCCCGCTGGTCTGATCCCCCACTCTTCCTCAAACATGTCTGATATCTTCCATCCTCCTCCTCTTTCCTCATGCCATCCTCTGTGCCTGGACACCCGTTCCTGCCCTCACCTCCGTGTGACCTCCCTCGCCACCATTGTCTAAGATCTTAGCTGAGTCCCTACTTCTAGGACCCCTGCACGTCCACGGTTTCCCTGCCCACGAGCCGCCTCCCCTGAATTTTGATGGTCCCGACTCTGATCTTCCTCAGTGTCTCTCAGCATGCTCAACCTGTCACTGACAAGCGCCCCTTTGGGGGTCCTGTCTCCCCAGAGAGTGAGAAGTAAATTGCTGGCCCAAGACCACCAACGATGCTGTGTCTTCCTGACCCCTCAGCCTGGTCCCGCAGGTGTTAGGGGGTGTTCGGAACCTCTCCTTCCTGAGACTGCTGGCCATGAGAGGCTGCTGGGGCAAGTGGGGCCCAGAGCTGCCAAGAGGACAGGGAGGGAGGTTCCCCGCAGTGGAGCAGGTGGCTGTTGTATAGGAACCTTCGGCCTGCAGATTGAAGGGTCCCAGGTTCGATTCCGGTCAAGGGCACGTACCTTGGTTGTGGGCACATTCCTGGTTGGGGGTGTGCAGGAGGCAGCTGATCGATGTCCTCCTGGAATGCCCCCATGCGTGAACCTACCCTCTCAAAGAGCATCTTTCAGCTGGAACCGGTGTGGCTCAGTGGATAGAGCGTCAGCCTGCAGACTGAAAGGTCCCAGGTTTGATTCCGGTCAAGGGCACATACCTTGGTTTCGGACACATCCCCAGCAGGGGGTGTGCAGGAGGCAGCTGATCGATGTCTCTCTCTTATTGATGTATCTAACTCACTATTCCTCTCCCTTCCTCTCTGTAAAAAAAAAAATCAATAAAATACATTAAAAAAAAAAGCATTTTTCAGACACGGAGGAGCAGCCTGGAATTGAGGTTCTCTCCACTGCTTTGGGGCTCGCCCATGGCCAGGAGCTCCTCTGCTGTCCAGAGGGTACAGGGGAGACCCCGTTTCTGACACCCCCCTTCCGCAGGTGCTGGTCCAGCCGCCGCCGGGGGGCAGAGAACACTGAGCCAGGCCCAGGCCTCCCTCCGCCTCCGCTGATGGAGCTGGGACCACCCTGTGCAGTCGGAGAGGCCGCGGCAAATGAAGTGCTGATTTGAAAGGCCCCCTGGAGCCATCCTGGCGGGATGAGGATGTAGAAAATAGTTCAATGAGGATGCCCGCCTGCAGGCGCACCTGTGCCAGTTCTGGAGACAAAGGCACTAACCCGCCCGCTCAGAGAGGAAGCGGCCGGGATGCGTCTCCAGGGCAACATCAGTCCTGTGGGCAGACAGGGGCAGGAGGCCCACACAGAGGCATCGCTCGCCCGGGTCCCAGCCATCCGGCCTGTTAGCCTGGCCCCTTCCAGGCTCAGCGGCATCTCGAGGACCCCGCGGCGGTTGCTTAGTAACCAAGGGCAGCAGAGAACTAGGGAGTTGGGGGTCGAGAGGAGGTACCAGAGCCTCCAAAGTGGAAAGAACGAGATAGAAGTTCCCACACACAAAACTCCGATGGCGGACAGAGTCTGGCACAACAGCCTTCAAAACCTGACTGTTACCCACAGTATGGAATACATTTAAAAGCATCTTTCACCGAGACCTGTTTGGCTCAGTGGATAGAGCGTCGGCCGGCGGACTGAAGGGTCCCAGGTTCGATTCCGGTCAAGGGCACGTACCTGGGTTGCGGGCACATTCCCAGTTGGGGGTGTGCAGGAGGCAGCTGATCAATGTTTCTCCCTCATTAATGTTTCTAACTCTATCCCTCTCCCTCTCTGTAAAAAATCAATAAAATATATTTGAAAGCATCTTCCATTGCATCCCAAGTGCGGATGTATTACATGGATGTGTACGCATACATCACCAAAACGAAGTGTGGGGAACTGGTGCTACTTTGTAAGATGTACAGTGGCACCTCGAAATACGAGTTTAATTCGTTCCGTCACCTTGAGGCGTGGGAAACGATGAGACGCTTGAGTTGCCGTAAACTGGTGGGTCGTGTGCAGCCGGCCGATCCGTGTGATGACTCCTATCTCAACTGTTGCTCGTATTTCAAAGCAAAAATCGCTCGCTCGACTGCTCGTATCTCAAAAATCTCGTATGTTAGGGCACTCGTATCTCGAGGTACCACTGTATTTGAAATGCTCTATTTTTTTTTTCATTGAAAAGTGCTTCTGTCAGCTGGGACCCACACCTTTGTTTAATGCGCCCCCCAGGGAGTTGCTCCCCACAGTGTGAGAGATGCGGGTCAGACACTTGGAAACGTGGGAACAGAGAGCAGCAGCCAGGCTGACTGGCCCGGAGGGATGCCCCGTCTCACCCCCTGTCCCTGCTCGATGGGAAAACAGCCGGAGCCCTCGTAGGTGGCGGTGAAATAGCAGCGAGGTAGGCGGTGTGAAGCGCTTCGCACAGGGCCTGACACGCATTAGCATCCGAGAACCATGAGAAGTGAGGGGGACGGTGACGGTGGTATCGGTCTGTCTTCCGGGGTTGTGAACGGGACCTGCTGTCCCCTGTGGCTCTGGCCTCCTTTGTGACAGCCGTGTCTGCTGGGGGAGGCCTTCTCCATCACCTCCCGCCTGTTTGAAGCTGCAGCTCCTCAACGCAGTGAGGCGCGCCTGGAGAAGGGGCCAGTGAGGAAGCTGAGCTTTTTTTATTTTAAAAAAATTTTTAATTAATGTATTCCCTGTAAACATATCATGATAAACCTTCACTGATAAAGGTTTAATCTCCAACACCTACAGCCAATGTATACAACTTAAGAAAAAGAAGATAAATGATCCAATAAAAAAATGGGCAACGGCCAAGACCGGTTTGGCTCAGGGGATAGAGCGTCGGCTTGCGGACTGAAAGGTCCCAGGTTCGATTCCGGTCGGGGGCATGTACCTTGCTTGCAGGCACATCTCCACTATGGGGCGTGCAGGAGGCGGCTGATCAATGTCTCTCTCATCGATGTTTCTGACTTTCTATCTCTCTCCCTTCCTCTCTGTAAAAAATCAATAAAAATATATACTATTAAAAAAAAAAGGGGGCAACGGACCTAAATAGATCCTTTTCGGAAGCTGAGCTTTGCAGGGAGGTCGCAGTCAAGGCTGAGACCCGGATGAGCATCATCTGGGATGTATTTGCAGTGGGAGGAGTGTCTTGCACTTCCCACGATACACAAGTGCATGGAGATGAGGCAGCAACATAGAGCAGTGAAGAAGTCTTCAGTTAGACACGACAGACATGAAGGGAATGGACTCGGAAGAGCCATTTGGAAGACAGTGGGGGGCTGGAAGGCAGAGCCGGAGGCGGCCACCAGGTGCTGCGTGTTCTCAGTGAGTCTCTCTTCACGCTCGTCCTTGGCTTTCTAGGCAGCGAGGAGCTCGGGCATCCTGCGGCCGGGTGGAGAGGGTCATGGAGCCACGCCCGCTGATCCTGGGAGGAGGGCAGAGCAGGGAGAAGCCCGGGCCTCTGAGAGTGGTAGTGGCTCGGTGGTCTGCTCCAGCCTGCCACCCCTCCTGGTGGGTTGGGCCTGACCCGCTAAGCTGCCCAGAGTGGGTCGGAGGGTTGAGCTCCGAACTGGAACAAAGGAAGCCGCAGGTCCTGGGAAGGCGGACAGGGCAGGGGTGGCTGTCCTGTCGCCCCGCTCCCGCTGGTCGGGGGCCCTTCTTTCCTCTGTGATGCCCGTCGCTGGGGGCAATACGAGGACAGCGCCCTCTGACCTGGGAGACCCAGCGGAGGCCTGGCTGTGCCCTGCAGCTGGCAGGCAGTGCTTCCTGCGGCCCGATGGCATTTTGCTGCCCTGGCCGGTTTGGCTCAGTGGGTAGAGCGTTGGCCTGCAGACCAAAGTGTCCCGGGTTCCATTCTGGTCCAGGATACGGACCTTGGTTGCAGGCTCCTGTCCGGCCTGGGCCCTGGTCGGCTGGTACAGGAGGCAACCCATCGATGTGTTTCTCTCGCATGGATGTTTCTCTCTCTTTCCCTCTCCCACTCTCCCCAGAGACCAATGGACAAGTATCCTCAGGGGAGAATTAACAACAACAACAAAGAAAGCATTTGCTCACTGGAAGCCCAGAGAGTTTTTCTTCTCCAGGTTTACTCATTTTTTAAAAATATATATTTTATTGATTTTTTACAGAGAGGAAGGGAGAGGGATAGAAAGTCAGAAACATCGACAAGAAAGACATCGATCAGCTGCCTCCTGCATGCCCCACACTGGAGGTATGCCTGCAACCAAGGTACATGCCCCTGACTGGAATCGAACCTGGGACCTTTCAGTCCACAGGCCGACGCTCTATCCACTGAGCCAAACCGGTTCCCGCTCTTCTCCAGGTTTAATTCTCTCCCTAAGGTCCCCCACGTCCCACTTGGAACCAGCCTCCAGACCAGCACAGTGGCTGTCTTTAGGCCGCACAAGCACTGCCCAAGCACGTGCCCTCTCTGCAGGCAGTGCCCAGAGCAGACTTCACTGGTGGCATCCATCCTGCATCTCTCCATCCCCCCCTCTGGCTCCATCTCTCCCAAACGCCCTTACCTTTCTCACCCGAGAGCGAAGGGGCAGCTTCCAGTCTGCAGAGCACTGTCTCCTTGACCTGCCGCGCTGTGCACATGGGGGACAGCAGCAGACAGGCCAGCCCAGGCCCGTCCTTGGGGAGTCCCTGGGAGAGCCAGCAGCGCCTCAGGGAGGGATCTCCTTTCCCCTGGGGCTCAGGAGACACTTCCTGGAAGAGGCCCACCGGGTGGCCATCCCTGAGGTGGGACCTGGCCCTGGAGGAGCAGGGATAGGAGTGCCTGGCCCGCAGCGGGCAGGCTGGGGGGCCACGGATGGGTCTCAGGGCGGGCTCTTCCTGCACCACACATATGGGTGGGTGGGTGATGAGGAATGGGGGTGCAGGTGGCTGGGCACGCCTCTCCCCTCTGCTGTGGGCCTGGCGGCGGCTGGGCTGGGCCTGGCCACTGGAGGGCACTGCAGCACCACCTTGGGGACCCGCAGTCCCTCGGCCTGAGTGGAGCTGGTGCGCCTAGGGACGCAGACTTCTCTAGAGGGAGCCCCAGATCGGCCAGGTGCTCCTACCTGCAGGTCCTCACCTGTGCCCGGAGCACCCCGCAGAGTGCTCCCCCACACGTGTGCTTCTTCCCACGGACACGCAGACCCACATGCTCACTGCCACTCACATTCACCACCCACAGACCCTCCGTCCCTACACACACGTGCATAACCACACGCGTACACAGTGCTGATCACACGCCCTCACCCACACTGGATCAGTCATGTGGCCTCTCACCCCCACCCCCTGGGTCTCACACACTCACACACACACACACACACACACACACACGCACACACTCCCCCTGGCCAGTGTCAGCCATGTGCCTCCCATGTGCAGGCGGTCTGGAGCAGCTGTTTGTGCGGTGGGGCTGATGTAATGTCAAGGGATTACATGTTATATTTAAAACGACACCTGTAAAAATAATCTTCAATTTGTAATTTAAATACTGTAAGACTCGATTATGTGGACTGACAGGAAGTGTCCCGGCGGCTGCGGAGAGCCACATTCTTGCGCCCTGCCTCCTGGGCGCCGGGGCACGGTGGGGCCGAGGTGGGCACAGCCCAGGCCGCCCTCCGGAGCTGCCCACCGGCTGGCCCAGCGGCTTCTAGTCCCCGGGGGGGGGGGCCTGTGCCGGCCGTCCACCTGTCCATCTGTCCCCACTCCCGGCTGCTCCAGAAAGCGCGCCTCCTGTGGGTGTGCCCGGAGACCAGAGGGCACACTCTGTGCCCCGGGGAAAGAGGGAGGCTCTTTCTTGTCCGTGGTTCTGCACACAGTCCCCCAGCCCTTTCCTCCCGCCTCAGCCTCAGGCCCGCCGCACAGAGCGGGTGGCGTGCAGCCTGGAGCCAGGGCCTCTCCGCCCAGACTCTCAGCATCGCTGCCCCGTGCCCCACAGCCTCACCGCACCTCCTCGGCTGCGGATGCTCCTCCCGGGCCTCCGCTCCTCGGGCACCCCGCACGGACAGCACTGGAGCCCCAGCCCCACGGCCTCTTGCCCCGACAGCCCACAGCCACAGACGTGGAACCTCTGCCTGTGGCCCGGCCCGTGGCTGGTCTACGGCACTGGGTGCTGAGCATGAGCCTGTCCCAGACTCAGCACCTCGCCTCTCTCCCAGCCCTGCTCCTCCACCCGCGTCCTCTCTCTCTCTGAGCGACTGTGCCCTGTCCGCCCCTGCCCCCCACCCAGATGGCCGTGCCAGATAACAGGTCACAGCTGGGGACTCGTCTGGACCCTTCTTCCCCCCACCCCTGCAGCCATTCGCTTATCATGCCCTGCCCTTTCCCCTAAATATCTCCCCAATCTGAGTCTACCCAGGTCTCTACCTCAGCCCTGGGGTAGAGGCCTTTTGCTTCTCATCGTGGCCTCATGGCCTGCAATTCATCCTGTTTACCACGAGGCCATTCTAGAGCAGTGCTCTCCCATAGAACGTTCTGGAATGATGGGCATGTTGTAGATCTGCATAGACAAATGGTAGCCACTAGCCACAGGTGGCGGCTGGGTGCTTGAAATGTGGCCAGTGCCACCAAGGAACTGAATTTTAAATGCAGCCTCCTTCTCCTCCTCCTCCTCCTCCTTCTCCTTCTCCTTCTCCTCCTCCTCCTTCTCCTTCTCCTCCTTCTCCTCCTCCTTCTTCTTTTTTAAATATATTTTATTGATATATTTACACAGAGAAAGGGAGAGAAATAGAGAATCAGAAACATTGATGCGAGAGAGACATCAATCAGCCGCCTCCTGCACACCTCACACTGGGGATGTGCCCACAACCAAGGTACATGCCGTTGACCGGAATCGAACCTGGGACCTTTCAGTCCGCAGGCCGACACTCTATCCACTGAGCCAAACCGGTTTCGCCAAAATGCAACCCACTTGTAATGAGTTTAAATAGTCACCGGTGCCAGTGGCTAGCACACTGGACAGTGCCACCTATAGCCCCTTCCCCCCTGCCACTGCCCCAAGAAGCACATTTAAGCTCCACAGCACCACCTGCAGGCCCTGCCCAGGCATCCTGGCTCGTGGGGCACAGCCTGCCCCTTGCTTTCTGGGACACCACTTGCCAGCAGGACTCCCGGGAGCCCCCTGAACTGGGCGTGGCTCTCTCGCACACGATTTGGACTCACGGCGTTTTCTCTGCCAGGGAAACCCTTCCTTGAGTTCATCAGAGGGACTTGGTGCGGGCCCCACACCCCGGACATGTAGGGCGGCCCTAGCACTGTATGTGAAATACCCCTGGAACCTTTCGGAGTCTCTCTGGCCTGAGCCGACATTGGGTAATGGGGTTGCTGTCATCCTTACTGGGGAGAGGGGTTCACCCACGCCTGCCTCCTGGACACTGAGAAGGGAAAAGTGGCTGGGCCTGCATGGCTCAGTGGTTGAGCACTGGACTGTGAACCAGGAGGTCACGGTTCGATTCCCGGTCAGAGTACATGCCTGATTTGCACGATGTGACAGCATCCTGCTCTGTGAGGTGGACACGCCGTCCGCCTGCCCCGTCTGTTTGCCCAAGTGCCAGGTGCAGGCCGCAGCCCTGAGCGCCGTTCTGGCCGTGTCGAGGATCGGCCTTGGCCGCAGCTCAGGTGTTGGCAGGATGCCCGACAAAGCCTCGCAGACACCGAGCCTACGTGTCCGGTTTTATCTGGCCATCCCGAGAGCTCCGCCACGTTCCCCTTCTTCTTTTGAAAAAAATGTATTTTATTGATTTTAGAAAAGAAGGAGGAGGAGGAGGAAGAGGAAGAGGAAGAGGAGGAGAAGTAGAGAGAGAGAGAGAGAGAGAGAGAGAGATCAATGATGAGAGAGAATCATTGATCAGCTGCCTCCTGCACGCCCCCTCACTGGGGATGAATCTTGCAAATCAGGCATGTACTCTGACCGGGAATCGAACCGTGACCTCCTGGTTCACAGTCCAGTGCTCAACCACTGAGCCATGCAGGCCCGGCCACTTTTTCCTTCTGAGTGTCCAGGAGGCAGGCGTGGGTGAACCCCTCTCCCCAGTAAGGATGACAGCAACCCCGTTACCCAATGTCGGCTCAGGCCAGAGAGTCTCCGGAAGGTTCCAGGGGCATTTCTCTAATCTTCAACGCAAGTTCAAGGGCGACGTGAACTTTCTCCTGTGACAGGTGTGGCGGGTGGCCGAGGAGGGAGCAGCCGCTGGCCCAGTTCGCAGTTAGACGTGTTGGAGCTGGAATGAGAACCCAGGCTCTTCCTTTTCTAAAATGCAAACACCCAGAGGTCACGAGACGGGGAGCACCCTGATCAGGGCTGGGGCCCCGGTACGATGCCTGGTATACAAAGCGCCTTTACCTTCGTGCCCCTTGGAAGCTGTGCATTGCCCGGGAGCTGGCAGGCGGGGGGGGCGAGGGCGGGGAGGAGGAGGCTGGTATTCCTGCCCCACAGACAAGGATTTAACCTTTTGAGAGTCATAGGGCACCCCCCCCCCCACCGGCTCACTGAAAAGCCGATTCTGTCCAGGAAATTTAGCGGTGGCTGGAGGTCACCCCCCTGGCGGGCTGGGGGTGCCCTGGGTTCCTTCCTGTCCACCTCCTGGGCCCGTTCTTTTCATAGCACACTCAGTGGGAGAAATGTTTTTGGACCTTGTCTTTCGGAATTCTGCATTTTTTCCTTATTCACACCAGACCCGGCATCTCGAGAGCTTGGTTTTTCTTGGAAGGGCTGCCTGTGAGAATGGGCTTTTGTTTGGATTTCTGTGTCCCTGGAGGGGTAGGTGGGGGGCTGGGAGGCAGCAGGTCAAGGGCTGCTCCCCCCCCCTCCCACCCTCCGCCCTCCCACGGCCGATGTGGCTCCACAGCAGAGTGAGGGCTGCTTGCCGGAGGACGCTGGGCGTTACGCTGGCACTTGGTCCTTTCTGACCCAGAAGACTGATTCTGGAGGCTTCTGGTCCAGGCTACTCTGGGGCAGGTGGTACCATTCTGGTGGGTTTCTGGGGACCCAAATATCTATTCAGGGCCACACATCAGAGACCCAGGGCAGCAGTGGAGGAGACCCTGGTGTGTGTGTGTGTGTGTGTGTGTGTGTGTGTGTGTGTATGTGTGTGTGTGAGAGAGAGAGAGAGAGAGAGAGAGAGAGAGAGAGAGGAGGGGGGAGAATGTGCATGCCTGCAAAGGGTGATTGCCAAGACCCAGAGGTGGCTTCCATCACTGGAAGCCAGGCACGTGGGAAATAGTAAAGGGGTGTTTTTTTTTTCTCCCTATACATTCTTTCTTGAGGGAGGAAGTGCATCCTATTTATGGCCACATCCCCAGCCCGAGATCGGGTACATAGAAGGCATTTTATAAACAGCTAGAGGTCTAGTGCACGAAATTTGTGCACTGTAGGGATAGGGGGGTGGGCCCTCAGCCTGGCCTGCACCCTCTCACAGTCTGGGCGCCGTCGGGGGATGTCTGACTGACAGCTTAGGCCCGCTCCCTGCCAGTTGGACATTCTTATTCTTAGCACTGCCATGGAGGCGGGAGAGGCTCCTGCTACCACTGCCACACTCACCAACCATGAGCCTGGCTTCTGGCTGAGTGGCACTGCCCCTGTGGGAGCCGCTGACCACCAGGGGGCAGCTCCTGCATTGAGTGTCCGCCCAGCACTCGCATGGTCAGTGCACATCCTAGTGAGCAGTTGAGTGCCTTTCGCATATTACACTTTGATTGGTTGAACGGACAACCGAGTGGCTGGACACTTAGAATATTAGGCTTTTATTATATAGGATTATTAACTCGGTATATTCCTTTGAAAAGAATTGAGGTGTATTTATATCCTATGAGATATACAGAACATACATGTACCGTTCAATGAGTTTTAGCAAATGTCGATGCCCACGCAGCCACCACTGCCATCAAGATGTACATCAATCAACTAGGGAAGTTCCCTACGCCCTTTCCTGTATGCCCTCCTCCCCATAGAAACCCCTCCTCTGAATGCTGTCCCATAGGTTCATTGTCTATCTTTGTAATTCATAGAAAAATCGGATCAAATCAGAACACGAACTCTTCCTGTCCAGGCTTCTTTTGCTGAGCAGGCTTTTGAGATTTATTCATTTTGTCCTGTGTACCAGCAGGCTATTTCTTTTTTTTTTTTTTTTAAATATTTTTATTGATTTCAGAGAGAAAGGGAAATCAAGAGAGATGGAAACATTGATGATGAGAGAGAATCGTTGATTGGCTTCCTCCTGCACTCCACCACTGAGGATGGAGCTCACAACCCAGGCATGTGCCCTTGACTGGAATCGAACCTGGGACCTTTCAGTCTGCAGGCGGACACACTCTATCCCCCGAGCCAAACCGGCTAGGGCAGGCCATTTCTTTTCATTGTTGTGCACTATTCCACCTTATGAATTGACCCCACTTGCTTTATCTGTTTCCCTTTTGATGGACCTTTGGGTTGTCTCCAGTTTGGAGCTTTTATGAATAGTGCTGCTGGGAATAGTCACATGTGGGCATATGTGTTCATTCCACTTGAGTAATTAATTACGATGGATTCTGGGTGGGTGTATGTTGAACTTTATAAGAAACTGCCCATCAGTTTCCCAAAGTGGTTGCGTCATTTTCCACCAGCAAAGTGCTAGCAGGAGAGAGCCAGTTGTCCTGTGTCCTCTGCTCCACTGGGTATGGAGAGTCTTGGTGGTTTCAGCCACCCTCACGGGTGTGCGGTAGTGACTCATCATAGTTTTGCTTTGCCCTTCTTTGGTCACTGATGACATGGAGCATGTTTTTTGCATGTTTATGGGCCATGTGGACTTCTTCTGTGTACAGCATCTATTTCTTTTCTCATTTTAGGCTGCCTTTTAGAAATAGATGTATGGAAATTTTAAAATGTAATCTGGCTTCTAGCTCTTGGTTAGATATCTGTAACTGTGACTACATTCCCATGACTTGGTTTTTCATTTTTGTGTGTCTCAGTGAGCAGAATCCAAATTATCAGGTGTTTTTTTTTCCCCCCTATGGTTAGTGCTTTCTGTGCTTTGTCTAGGAAAAAAATTGCCTCTTCCTTAGTTCTAAATACATCCTGCTATGTTTTCTTTTTTTCTCTTTAGGGTGTTACCTTGACATTTAGGTTTGTAAACAAGTCTGGAGTTAATTTTGGTGTCTGGTCTGAGGTGTGAATCCAGCTTCATTCTTGATGGGGAATCCTGAAGATAAGCACCTCCTCTGATAGAGGAAGCAGACTGGGTGCCAGTATCTTCAGCCAGAAGCACAGTGGTCCCTGGCCACCTCTGCAGGTGTGAAATAATTTCCACCTGTGGGATCACTCCCAGAAGCGATAATTAAACCATCAGTTGTTATCCTGGGGTCATGGATGGCCTCAATGGCAACTTGCAGGAATTTTGAGGAGGACCAGCTTCTCCTGTGGGTCAAGGAGGTCTTCTTGAGATGGGCTTTGATGGGTGGAGAAGAGTTTCGTGTGTTGGAGGTAGGAAATGAACTCAGATAAAACCAGCAGTACTGGGCCTCTGTCCCTGGTTATGGAAAGTTGCTCAGTGGGACACACACACACACACATGTATATATGTCTATACACATATCTCTACATCTCAATATAATCTATGTCTAAATATATATCTGTGTATCTAAATCTATATTTCTATATCTAAATCTATATATGTCTAAGTCTATCTCCATCTCTATCTCTATCTCTATCATCTATCATCTATCATCTATCATCTATCATTTCTATCTCTATTCCATCTCTAATCTATACATCTGTCTCTATAAACTCTGGGTTTAGGAGAATCTGATGGAGGAAAATTTTCACGGAGCTTCAGGGCACAATTTGAGCACTTTGGTGGGGCTGGGCACAGGACCATTCTTCTAACCTGTTGGCAGATTCATCGACTCTTTCCTGCTAAGTTGTAGACTTATAGATCAGCACTGACAAGGCTCTCAGCCATCACCCAGGCCAAACCTATCATTATGCAGACACAGGCCACAGACCCACAGAGGGGAAGGGACTCGTCCCCATGCCAGGTCATTGGCAGAACCAGGAGCACAGCTGGCATCTCTCTTTTTACCAGCTCGCTCTCTGAAAGCCAGGGAACCCATCTTCTGCATTTCAGAGCTCTTGCAGTGCTCTCTGAGGTGGCTGACATTTGTGAGTCCTCTGTGGGATTAGAAAGTCTCGGGGTGTCAGCCCTTGCTAATCTCCCTCTTTGACTTGACATTGTTAAGCCCTCAGAGCCACTCTCTTCTCTCCTTCTAACAACTTGTGAGTTCTTTGAAGACAGGACCCGTGTTTGAATGACCTTGGCAAACCCTATTTAATGAATCGATAGCTTGACCATCCTCTGAAGGCTGTAGGACCGCCAGCCTGCTGAAATTCTCCTTCATTAGGAAAATAGCCAGGCCAACCCATCATTCTATACCCAGCCAACAGCACTGTCAAACAAGCTTCTCAGGTTGGGTAACTTCTGCTCCTCTGGTGGTTTTGATGCTTTCTGGATTCCTGTTTTCTTTCTAAGGACCCATTTAGCTCCACACTCTGGGATCCGTGTTTTGTAACTGGTGTATATGCCCTGTAATCCTGTTTGAGCCCCAACTTAGTTCAGTCCCCATAGAATATGGTGGTTCCTGGCGACAACATAGACCCACGCCAAAATATAGTTAACAGCAACTGGTTTGTCCATGGAAAGCACACAGGCTTCACAGGTAGGACGGCTGGAGTTAAGGTATCAGTTGACTCTCTTATAGAGGAAATCCCGGGTCTGGGAGAGACAGAGGACTGTCTGCTGGCTGGAGATCTTGGCTCAGTTGAGGCTGAATTCCTTTGGCTTCTCTTATGGGTTTCCCTGGACACCCCTGAGCCCCCGGTGCTGGAGTGTCCCCAGGGAGCACCGCGTGTGACTCTATTGCTCCATCGTTGGCAGCAAGTGCTCCCGAATCTGCTGGAATGGGAGCTTTGAGATTCCCCCAGCTCCGATGCCCTGCAGGGAAAGGACCCGTCTGAGCATGCTGTTCTCCTTCTTGGAGCCCGAATGTCCCTTGAAATTAGATTCCCTTTGTTTATTTTCTCATAGCCTTAGTGATGTGTTCCTGCTGACTTAGAGAGAAGCTATGTGTCCTGTGGAGGAGACAGTGAATAGCTGTTTTTTTAATCCAAATTTGGGGAAGTCTCCACTGCCCCCAGCTCTCCTGGGGGGCCGGGGCAGAGCTCAGCTGCTGTCTGTTGCCGGAGGCTACTTACTACTGGGGAGGGCTCAGGACCGGAGGGTGAGCCCTGAGATACTGGCCAAGGTAACCCCGGGCCTGGGGGCTGAGAACGGAGCTTGGCTCTGCAGTCTGCCCTCTGGAAGCCAGTTTGAGTAGTTCACTGGGTGAGTCCACATGTTCACATTCAACTTAGGCTCTGTGGGCGGCATGTCTCTACTGGAATGCTTCTCTCTCAGCTCTTTTTTTTTTTTAAAAAAATGTGTTTTTATTGATTTCAGAGAGATGGAGAAGGAAGAGAGAGAGAAACATCACTGATGAGAGAGAATCATTGATCGGCATGCCCTCCAATGAGGATCCAACCCGCAACCCAGGCATGTACCCTGACCGGGAGTTGAACCATAACCTCCTGGTTCTTAGGCCTATACAGTGGTACCTCGAGATATGAGTGCCCTAACAGACGAGATTTTTGAGATACGAGCCATCGAGCGAGCGATTTTTGCTTTGAAATACGAGCAACAGTTGAGATAGGAGTAATCGCGCGGATCGGCCAGCTGCACACGACCCACCAGTTTACCGAAACTCGAGCGTCTCGTAGTTTCCCACGCCTCAAGGTTACAGAACGAATTAAACTCGTATCTTGAGATACCACTGTAATCAAAACAGAGCCACACTGGCGGGGCTTAGCTCTTTTCAACCTCACTCATGGTCTTGCCTATGTTATCTCTGCCCAATTGATTTCAATTCCGAAGTCAAACTGTGGCCTTCCTGTATGCCAGACTTCCAGCCTCTCCCTTCTTTGGCCTCCAGCAATATCTGTTCCCTTGCCCTGGTTGACCTCTTGCTTTTCTCTCATGAGTGAGTGTTGTTTTCCCAGTGAGAGTGGGGCCATGGGAGCAGAGGACATACTTTATTCGGCCCCAATTGCCCTGGGCAGTTAGCACCTCGCAGGAGCCTAGGAACCATTCAGGGCCACCATAAAGCTTTCTGTTGCTTCCATGGTGACTGATCACTGTCCTCTGTGTCTCCAGCATTCTCTGTGTAGATGTCTCTCTCAGCTCTCAGATGCCGGGACATTTGTTTACAGGTTTCTTTTCTTCCAATAACTTCTGAGCCATTTGAGGATGGAAGCTACCTTTTCAATCATCGCAGCATCCTGTGTTGAATGGACTGACAGATCAAACCACATCCCACAGGCGAAGGAGCCACCAGGCCACGGAAGTTCAGTCCCAGTAGAGAAAGTCCCTGGCCAGCACACTGTTCTGAACACAGTTGAGCCACCAAATGGTCTCCACTCGATGGGACAGGAGTCAGTCCAGAATTTGCTCTCCTGCCTGTGAGGTCTGTCTGAGCTTTGCTCCTTTTGGGAAGCATGAGGGAGCGCTTCCATGTGAGGCAGAAACAAATGTTCCTGACAAAGCTGCCTCATGAATGCTATTTCCTTTCATCTCCACCCTGAGAAGATCCAGTGATAAAAGATGGTCCTTGCCTCTGTGGGTTCTGGTTTAGAGTTGAGGCAAGCAGTGCAACCTTCTCTAGCTTAGAAATTGATCTAGTCCTAGTGTTGGGTGGGATCTGGAGTTGTAAATTGTCTTCCCTTTCTAGCACTCCGTTCTCCCTCCTCTGGTTCCTTGGATGTGTCACGTAAGTCCTGGGCAGGCATGTTCTGGGTGAGACTTGCCACCCTATATGGGCTGAGAGCCCTTGAAGGCTGAGACCCTGGCTGATTCGTCCCGGGCCCCAGGCACAGTTTCTGGCCCAGGGTAGTGTCTTTGACAAGCGTGGAATGAAGATCACACAATGGAGTTAATCTAGTGAGCTATCTGCAGTCCCTTACAGGTCCCTTCAGGAGTTCCCATTAACTAGGAAGTCCAGACAGAGTCCAGATGAGAGTGAGGTCATGGAGGTGGGGGGCCAGGAGTGTGCAGGGAGGAAGGTGCCATCGCTGCGCCTGCGTGGGACAAGGGCACCTTCAGGTCGGCCTCAGGAGCATTCTGATTGGCTCCTCCACATGGAATGGTGGCCTTTGGGGCCTTGCCCACGTGGCCGTGAGGAGCTGCCTGACTTCCGAAGACCCCCCCAACCTCTGGCCAGCTTGGGCTGCTCCCCAGGTCCCTGGCAGAGCCGAGTTTGTTCTGGGCTTCCCAGAATGTGCTTCCCATCAGCCTTCCTGCAGCTTACCCAAGCGTTTGAAGTGGGGAGCGAGGTAAGTTGATACCCGCTGTAGCTCAGGGTCTTGCAGAGCCAAACAGCCCCACCCTCAGTGCACAGGCCTGTGATGGTCCTCCAGCCACATGGCTGTCAGGCAGGGGGACTGGGGCAGCTTATGATTCCCAGGAGGGAGAGCTCAGGTCCAGGACCTGGGCCCTGATGGACGATTGTTATTTCAATGTGTGTGCAGTTGAATGACATCATGCTATGAAGTGCACGATTTTTTTTTTTTGTCAGTCTTTTAACACAAGTTTATGTTTTTCAGACCTTCAAGCTGCAGGTCATTTTTTACATTTGCTATTGAGAGCAGATGTGACTGATCCCTATCGGGTTCTCCTGAAAAACGGTGGGGTTGCGGAAGGTCAACTACAGAATGCCTTTCAATCTCCATTATTATTTCCTCCACTCAGTGGCCTCAGCAGGTAGCCTGTGCTTGGTACTGTGGCCTTCCGAGGTTCTCAGCCTCCTCGCCGCAGCCCAACCACCGGCGTTTTTCACACTGTACCGAGGTGTCTGGGCTCAGCAGTCAGCCAGGGGCAGGGAGCCTGAATGGGAGGCGGGAGACTTCGAATGCTCCGGGGGCTGCTTCCTCATCTGTATAATGGGAATGTGGACTGGGAGGTGCTGACAAATATTGCGAGAGACTCATGACACTAGTTTGTTTTGTAACTCTTGAATTTGGAGAGGCCCAGACTGGGAACTGTGTCTTTGGCATTGCTCTGCCTCGCTCCAAGGATTCGGGGAAAGTCAGGGAGATGCCTCTACTGGAGGGGAATGTCCACCCCTTCTCTGCTTGTCAGGTGGAGCTGGCGGGAGGGGATACATTTGCTGTCCCCTGGAGGAGAATCATGGGGCATGTATTCTATGTAGATATCCATCATCGGGATCATGCAGCAACTCTTGAGGACAGCTGTTTTCACAGGCATCATTTATAGGAAGATGTCCATCTCAGACTTGGGAAAATACACTACTTCTAAATAAAATTCTCTTCTTCTTGGAAGTGTTGAGGTGAGGGTAGGTTGGTTAAGTGCCGTTGTGGTGAGCACTGGTCTCCTGTGAGAAAATGAATCCAGGATCCTAATGCGAAGGAGCGGGGAGAGGTCTCTGTCTCAGAGGAGGACCTTGAGGAGACTGCAGTCCCCAAGCAGAGAGACCATGTTAGTTTCTGGGAGGGTAGAAAGCCCTATCTCAGGGGACAGAGGGAGCACTAATGGTTTCTTTCCTTGAGCTGCTGCCACGGCAAAGTAGTGGGGCATTTGCGACAACCTGGGGCAGGCCTTTTGATTCCCATGCAGGGCTCTAACTGAGCTGGGAGAAGACGATGAACTTTTCACCATCAGGACTTTGGTGCTGTCATGGGAATTCATTTATGCATTTATTCACTGGCTCATGGATTGATCCATCCATCCATCCACCCATCCATCCATCCATCCATCCATCCATCCACCCACCCACCCACCCATCTATCCATCCACCTACCCATCCATCCATGCATTTATGGAGCATCTTCTGTGCCATCCTTTCATTAGAAATACAGAGATGGACAAGACAGTCTCTGCCCTGGAGCTCAGAGGGTCAACTGAAGAACGCACTTGGCAGTGAAGCAGGTGATAAGGGCCATGGGGATGGAGTAAAGCTCCATGCTTGTTTACCTCCAAAGGGAAGGTGTTTGGAAAGGAGGAAGAGGAAGAGTGAGCAGAAGAGTGAGGTCGAAAGGAGGCCCTTGAAAGACCTCACTGACAGGATGCTGCTAGGTTCAAGGAGACTACTGATTTGGGGCGCGCGGGGTCTCTTCTACCTCCTTTCCAGGGGCTTCCACAGTAGAAGCGATGGGCCAACTTCTTTTGTGTGTGTCCCACTGCCAGGGACAGGTGTGCAGGTGCGTGTGCTCAACAGGTGGGAAGGCTTGGAGCCCCAAGGCAGATTCTTTGTTACAGTGGCATCTCGAGATACGAGTGCCACTAACATACGAGATTTTTTGTTACAGTGGCACCTCGAGATACGAGTGGCCTAACATACGAGATTTTTGAGATATGAGCCGTCAAGCGAGCGATTTTTGCTTTGAAATACGAGCAACATTTGAGATAGGAGTCATCGCGCGGATCGGCCGGCTGCACACGACCTACCAGTTTAATGCGACTCGAGCATCTCATAGTTTCCCACGCCTCAAGGTTATGGAACGAATTAAACTCGAATCTCGAGGTACCACTGTACTTGGTTCTCTCTCTCTCTCTCTCTCTCTCAAAGTATATATTCTTTTAAAGACAATGATCCTTCTCTTTGACTTGGGAACAACATCCTTTACCCACAGTGCACGTTACTGGGAAATTGGGGCACAGTGGCTGCTCGGGAAGGCGTGCTGACCAGGTGAGGCCAGCTATGCTATCCCAGCTGCTGGACGGCAGCGTGGAAGGGCAAACAGAGGCCCCGGAACCCATCGGAGCTTCGTGTCCATCTCTACAGGGACAGCAACCTCCTGGCTGAAGCCAGAGCTGCCCATCTTCCTTCCCATCATGCCGAGGGAGAGTGTTCTTCCCGGTGTCTCTCTAAACCTCTCCGTGAGTCGGATGCCACAGCTGTCAGCCCTTTCCTGGACACATCTTCCTCGAGATGAAGGCACGGGATGTTCCCCAAGAAGTCCCGAGCTCTGGTCTCTGTGCTCAGGCTGGCGGGCGGCGCGGAAGTAACCAGGAGTTGAGCATCTTGGCAGACAGAGGGCTCCTCGTTTTCCAAGGGGAACCTCTCTCAGGCACCTCAGGTTGGCCTTACTTGAAAGAGGAGGCAGCCGCGCTTAGCATGGGGCTCCGAGCAGAGGGAAGCCAACGTGAGTCCTTCCTCGGGACTCATGGGAAATTTGGCAAGCCGCATTAATAAATGCATCCCCCCGCCCAGCCTCTCCCTTTCCCTTTTTTTCGTTCTTCAATGGAAAATGCCAGGTTACGGTTGGCTAAAGCGCCGGAGCATGGGAGCCAGTTAATCTTCCGAGTCCATATTTTTTATGGGCACTGCGGGAGCTGTCCCGGGCTTTTGTTTCCAGCGGTGGGATATCAGGATTTGTATCCTCTGCTATATCCAAAGAATAATTCTCCTCTCCTTTGATGTTTTCTTGGACATCTTGAGGCACTTAGGGGTGCATTCTCAGGGAAGGCTGGTGGGGGGGGGGAATGGGGTTGCAGGGCCCTCATTATGTTATTAAAATAGATCCTGGGAAGGAAGGCTGGATTGCTCCGGCGGAGAGCTGCGTGGCTGAGGGGAGTATGGCTCAGACTCCTCGCCCTGACTTCCTGAACCGAGAGCGGCTTTTACTGCCGCTGGGGCAGAAGCGAGATGCCGGATAATCGGGTCACAGCTGGAGGTTACCGGGGGACGGCTTTCCCTGACATTTGGGAAATGACGCCGTCAACGAAGCACGGTTTTGATTTTAACAGCATCACAAAAGCGCCCCTCGCCCTAACCTGTTTGGCTCAGTGGATAGAGCGTCGGCCTGCGGACTCAAGGGTCCCAGGTTCGATTCCGGTCAAAGGCATGTACCTTGGTTGCGGGCACATCCCAGTAGGGGATGTGCAGGAGGCGGCTGACCGATGTCTCTCTCTCATTGATGTTTCTGACTCTCTCTCTCTCTCCTCTCCTCTCTGTAAAAAATCAATAAAATATATTAAAAAAAAAAAGCGCCCCTCACCCGGAAATCAGTTGAGCAAATCGGCTATTTTGGGGGGCTTGCACAGTCTCCTGAAGCGGCCTTTCTTCCCTCATCCTTGCTCACCAGCCCAGCCAGCCCAGCCAGCCCAGCTCAGCCCAGGAGATCTTCCCATCAGGCAGTTCTGCTCAAAAGCCTTCAATGGCTCCCACTGCTTCTGGAAGAAAGTGCAGCTCGCCAAATCAGGCAGCCCCTGCTGACCAGCCCTTGCAACCCCGTCTACCGGGCGTGGAGCCTCCTGCCACCCCAGGGGCCTTCTTCCTGTCCCCCTAACACACCTGTGGCTCCTCAGCCACCTCCCTCTGTTCCTGCTGTGACAGTTCTGGGATCTCCGCTCCATCACCCCCTCACCTCCATCCGTTATCCTCTAGCTCACCCCTCATCCAGAACAAGTCTCACCCCTTTTAAAAAGCCTCTTGCCAAAACCGGTTTGGCTCAGTGGATAGAGCGTCGGTCTGCGGACTGAAGGGTCCTGGGTTCGATTCTGGTCAGGGGCATGTGCCTTGATTGCGGGCGCATCCCCAGTGGGGGGGCGTGCAGGAGGCAGCCGATGGATGTCTCTGTCATTGATGTTTCTAGCTCTCTATCCCTCTCCCTTCCTCTCTGTAAAAGATAAATAAAATATATTAAAAAGCCTCTTTGATCATCTCAGTCTGTGCCCTTCCCTTTCCCACTCCTGATGGTCCGATGACATGGCAGAGCGGCAACTGGAGTCCTGGGAAGGATCGCATAGCCCTGCGTCTAAAGCTTGCTGTGTGACCTCAGGGGATTTGCTTAACCTCTCTGATTCTCAGTTTCTTCACCTGTGCAATGGGGACATACAGACCTACCGCCCGAGTTTTCTGGGTGGGCTCCTGAGGTCAGTTAGATGAACGCTATTAGCCCAGCACCTGGCACCTGGCAGGTGCCCTCAGACTGTTTCTTTCCCACCTTATGGCACTGAGAGTTCACTTTCTGGCTTGTGATATTTACTACATCTACTGCACTCAAATCATCGTGCTTGTAGCAGAACCGGCCACACCTCTGTTCCAGGAGATGGGGACTCATCTCGTATCTCCCACAGTACTTTGCACAACACAGCTCAAGAGGCTCAGCTCGAGTTCCCGAGCAGATGAACCATGCAGTGGGAAGGAAGGCTGATGGGCTGCCAAAAGTGCCCAGGACCCTTCCCTGTCACAGTCACGCCCCTGGAGGCTAAGTCAGTGCCACTCTGGGCTTGTGTCAATCAAGGTGATTCCAGTACCTCATTGCTCTCTGCTGGATGGCAGTCAGGCCCTCCGAGTCCACAAGGGACCCAGAGTAGGGGAGAGGTTGGCTCCCCTGCCTGGCCTAGCCCCGGGGGCTCTGGCCACTTATTAATGGAGCCCCTAACTGGCACCCTCTCAACCAGCTCACCCAGCAGCCTGGCCTGAATCCCCCAACACAACCATCCAAGAACACAGGGTTATGGGAGACACTTTAGCTATTTGCAAAGGAGGGTCTAGGACAGTGGTTCTCCACCTTCCTAATGGTGCGACCCTTTAAGACAGCTCCTCATGTGGTCGTGACCCCCAACCATAACATTATTTCCGTGGCTACTTCATAACTGTCATTTTGCTACTGTTATGAACTGTCATGTAAATATCTGATAGGCAGGATGTATTTTCGTTGTTACAAATTGAACATAAGTAAAGCATAGTGATTAATCACAAAAACAATATGTAATTATATATTGTGAAATATTTATTTCTCATGACAAATAAATGAATTTTTTTGTCTTGAATTGTGGTGTAGCATGGGTAACAGTCTTCATATAACAACAGTAAACTACATTGCTACACTTTGCTACACCGAGAAGCCGTCTGTTGGTTCCTAAAACCATGGGAAATAGGTGTTTTCCAATAGTCTTAGGTGACCCCTGTGAAAGGGTCGTTTGATTCCCAAAGGGGTCTCGACCCACAGGTTGAGAACCACTGGTGTAGACGGAGTATGTGAGGGAGTGAGGGAGAGTGGAGTCAATGGCAAGGTGGGCACAGGGCCAGGGTAACACCCAGCGTTGGTGGCCAGGCTGAGGCTCTGGAGGGCAGGTGCGGGGGGGAGGAAAAAGGCTGGGGTTGGGGTGGCTTTGGGGACTGTGGTGGGGGTGGGCAGGCCAGGCCCGCATTGGGGACCTGCACCTTGTCCTCTACGGTCTTCTCCTGACAATCTAGGTGGCCTCACCTGCTGTGAGGTCCTAGCTGCTCCCTGAAGCCTTCCCAGGTCTTTCCAGGGCTCTGCCCATGTCCTACTGTCCTCTCCGAACCTTCCTTATGTTCACGTGGTGCTTGTGTGCTTCTCACGGCCTCGTCCTCAGAGGCAGATGTCCCGGGTCCGCATTTCTGCCTCTGTTGTCCTCCGGCCTAGTGACATTGATGGAGAAGGTACGAAGTAGTTGACCCGGCTTCTCTCATTTACTTCTCACCAGAAATGCATGAGGTAGGTGGGACTTTGAGGCCTATTTCATAAATAAGAACTCTGAGGCGGAGAGGCTGAGCGATTTGCCCCGAGTCCTACAGTCTAATCTGAAAAGGAGCCAGAACCCAGACTGAGATTTGCACCCCTCAGTCTCCCGAGTCACAGGAAGAGAGGAACTCGCCTACTCTGAACCCTGATGGCACTTCTCGTCTCTCCTGCCACCGGGGCAGAATCGAGGACTTTGACCTCAGACAGACCTGGGTTCTAAACCCCCGCTTTCCACACCACAGGATGGTCACAGGGTCTGGCCTTTCTCTGGCCCTCAGTTTCTTCTTCTTCTGGAAAATGGGGACAACATCCCATCCTTCTAGGGTTTTTATGAGAGTGAAATGGCAGGATAGCCAAAACCGGTTTGGCTCAGTGGATAGAGCGTCGGCCTGTGGACTCAAGGGTCCCAGGTTCGACTCCTGTCAAGGGCATGTATCATGGTTGTGGGCACATCCCCAGTAGGGGGCGTGCAGGAGGCGGCTGATTGATGTCTCTCTCTCATCGATGTTTCTAACTCTCTATCCCTCTCCCTTCTTCTCTGTAAAAAATCAATAAAATATATTAAAAAAAAAATAAACGGCAGGATATTTGAAAAGGTTTTTGCATAAAGAAGACCATGAGTGGAGGTGATTTTATCCTCCGGGTGAGAATGCCGGTTCTCCAGGTGTGGTCCCCACGCGGGCGGTGTCAGCCACGCACCTCCTTGGGCTTCAGCCCAGACTTCCTGAATCCCCAATCCAGGTGGGCCCCGGGCACTTGGGGCTTTGCACGGCCCTCCAGATGCTGCCAGGCTGAGAACCCCGGATCTGATCCAGGCCCGGCCAGAAGGGAAAGAACACACAGGAGGATGGATGCTCCGCCGGAGGCTGGGCTGGGGTCGGTGCTCAGTACCCCCCACCCTGCCCCCCACTTCCCTCCTACCTGGGCCAGAGTCTTCCCCGAAGAGGTTAAGGCTACTGCCGACCTCGGCGAGGTGAAAGGTCCTTGTTCCCCAGGAGGATAGACACATTATGACGGCTTCACGGCTTCATCTGATTAAAAGGGGATGTTGATCATTAGTGATGACCCACATTTCTTCTCTCCCCGGCAATCACTCAAAGCGTTCCCAGATGCTCGGGGTGGGTGGAGGGTGGGGGGGGGGCCCGCTGGTTACCTGGAAACACAACCTCCCTTTATACGAGGGTGACGCTCACGCTCTCGGAGGCTGGCAGAGAAGGCTAGCGGCCTCCACGCCCTGCGGGCTGCCCCGGGTTTGATGGAGTGAATGATTGAAGGGAAACATATGCATTCCAGATTGGACCCGAGGAGCTGGGCGCAGCCAAGTGGAGGAGGGGGTAGGGGGGCGGAGGGGCTGTGGGGGGGGTGGGCTCTGCAAGTATTTGTTGTCCCCGTGGGGCTAATTATTGACTTTTAGAGGCAAGTAGCCGCCCCCGAGTTCGGTTAGCACAGTTGTTCCTTCCTACGTAATTAAGAGGCAGGGGATCAGCCTGGGTGGGGAGCGAGGCCGAGGGAAGGCCCCATGCAAATAGCTGGAATGCCTTTGTCTGGGGACGAGGGGTAGCCTTCGCCAAGGTCAAATGTTCGGCTCTGGGACACAGAGGGCCAGGTGCTGAGGCCACGGGCGGGCCAGGTGGTGGGGAGGGGGACCCATGCCCAGGGCAGGGCAGGGAGGCGGGGGAAGCAGCCCTGCCTCCTGGAAGGTGGGGTTCAAAGGATGAGGCTCCCCTGCCCTAAGGTGGGTCTGCTTCTGGAGAGGAATGAGCTGGGGCTGCAGAGGGGAGGGAAGCGCCCCCCTACCCGCTACCCAGGCCTGGGAGGATGTGATGATGTCTGAAGGAAACCCATTGATGCTGGGGATGGACCGGGGTGGCCCAGCCCTGAACAGGAGCCTGAGGGTGGTCAGGCACGGAGGTGCTGAGGGTTAGGGGCTCTACTGGACCCGGCTGTGAGGTGGGAGACAGGAGACTGAGACCCTGAGCTCTGGAAGAAAGCTGTGGTTGTAACAGCTCTTTCCTTTTCTTTTTTTTTTTTTTTAATATATTTTATTGATTTTTCACAGAGAGGAAGGGAGAGAGATAGTTAGAAACATCAATGGGAAACATCGAACAGCTGCCTCTGCATATCCCCTACTGGGGATGTGCCCGCAACCAAGGTTCGTGCCCCTGACTGGAATCGAACCTGGGACCTTTCCGGCCGCAGGCTGACTCTCTATCCACTGAGCCAAACTGGTTTCAGCAACAGCTCTTTCTTGCTAGGAGCTAATGGGTGCTAAGCCTTCAGTGCTGCGGCTTAAGCCATGCTAGCACCAGGCCCTGGAACGGTGGGGTGAGGGCTGAGGGCTTGACAGACCCTCAGTGGGGGGAGCCCCAGGGCAGGGTGAGCAGGTGAGAAGAATGCAGGAACCGGATACACAGGATGAGGGAGACATTAACTTTGCGAGCAGCTCCTTTATCTGGGGAGGCTCAGAAGGTTCCAGAAATCATGGGTGGCAGAAAGCTTGGAAGCAGATGGGAATGTGAAGCCTTGCCCTGGTAGTCAGGGGCCCTGCGTTCTAAGCTGGCCGCGCCCATAGCTAGCTGTGTGACCTTGGGTAAGGTCTTGCCCTTTCTGGGCCGGACAGCCTCATGTACAAACTGAGGAGGGGATGGAGGCTCCGAGGAACTTGTTTGCAACCTGGCTTTTGCCCTGTAGCACCCACCGCAGCAGAGAGGATGGAATGGGGCCGGGGAAGGGAGGGGGGTCCCCCCATTGAAAAGTAAAGAGAAACAGTGAAACTGATTTTACTAATGTATTTTATCCAACCCAGTATATGCAAAATCTCCCCATGTCAACATGTAATCCATACAAACACATCAATGACTGTTGGCGTTCCCTCTTTGTATTCAGTCTTCCCAGTCCGGCGTGTACTTTACGATGAGAGCACATTTCAATTCAGATGTTGAATTTTCCTTAGCAATAGCAATACTTGATCCGGATTAAGAGTTCATCCAAGTGAGTGTTGGAAAAGTAGGTTCAGCTCCGTTGGCGTGGCTCAGTGGTTGAGGGTCAACCTATGAACCAGGAGGTCATGGTTCGATTCCTGGTCAGGGTACCTGCCCAGGTTGCAGGCTCGATCCCCAGTGTGGGGTGTGCAGGAGGAAACCAATCAATGATTTTTTTCTCATCATTGATGTTTCTATCTCTCTCTCCCTCTTCCTTCCTCTCTGAAATTAATAAAAATATTTTTTTAAAAAAGAAAGAATAAGTAGACTCATATAACCTATAATTGTTCCCAACATACTTAAAAGTTTCCTTATAACTGATAAGAGTATCCATTTATATATATATTTATTGTTTAAAGTATTACAGATAGTAGTGCATATGTCTCCTTTTTTCCCCCCTATTGACCTTCCCCTGGGCCTCCCCCCCCCCAGGACATGCCCTCACATGCCTCCCCTCGCCCCCAGTGTCTTGTATCCATTGGTCATGCTTACATACATGCATACAAGTCCTTCGGTGGATCTCTTACAGCCCCTCCGCCCCCCAACCTCCCCTGCCTTCCCGCTGTAGTATGACAGTCTGTTCCCTTCTTCTCTTTGCCTCTGTATCTGTTCTCTGTCCCCCCTCGCCCCATTCTTTTCTTTAAAAACATCTTGCCTCTGCAGGCTTAGAAATAAACCCATAAGAACAATGACAACAACAAAAATGCTTGAGTCCCAATTTCAGTGACCAACAGTTCTGAGTCACAGTTTCAATGTCAAACAGTTCCTTATGTGCACACGTCAGCCATGGTATCTGGATGGTGGACACATGGTGGCCATGCAGGTCCGACCCTCTCTGGTTTGGTCCTGGGCATCCTATAGCGCCGCACAGCTGCTGACCGCTCGCATGGCAAGGCGTCGTCCGCGTCTTCCATCTCCGGACTGTTTCTCCTCTTGTCTTCGTGGTTGGCGCAGACCTGTCAGTTCTAGAGAATCAGGTTTTAACTGTGAGCTCATTAAAGTGAAAGAAAACGGGAAGCCCCGCCCCTTGGTTGCAGAGGCCGGGGTTCAAGTGCTCCCTGGCCCTGTGGCTGGCGACGGGACCACACAGCGCAGAGGAAGGCTCTCCCTCCACAAGCCCCAAGCGCACCTGTGATTTGGGGCTGTGGGGGGGGGGCGGTGGGCAGGGGACCAGAGAGCCCCCCTCCCCACTCGGTATGGCTGCCGCGGGGATGCTGAGCTCATGCCTCCCTGGGGAGGCTGGAACCCTGCTCCTGCGGCTATTGTCCTCTTTTGCACACTCGTTAATCCACACATCCGATAAAATTAATTGAGCCAGGATATTGCCGAACGGAGAGCAGAAGCATCTTAGCTACTGAAACGGGGGAGGGGCAGGCGACAGGGAGGCCATTGGGGAAGCAGGGCCATTTCATAGAGCGCAGAGTGCAGCGCAGGGAAGACGAGAGAGCAAGTGGGGGCGATCCCGGGGTGGGCAGAGGGAGCGGGACCCTGAGCCTGAGGCTCTGTGAGGGTCTGGGGGCATGCGCAGGCCAGTCAGAGAGGGGCGTCCATGCGCTGGGGGATTGGGAGAAGCAAGAGGCCCAGAAGCAGTGTGGAGGGGCGCCCCTCTACCCTCAGGCTCCAGATTTGGAAGCCTGTGTTCCAGTCCCAGGCCCACCACTAGCTGTGTGCCCGGGGGCTGTTCCCTAGCTTTTCTGGGCCTCTGTTTTCCTGTCTGTAAAATGGGGATCATAATCCTAGCTGGAGGGTGGCTGTGAGGATTAAATATATTTTAAAAATCTATTTTATTGAGTTTTTACAGAGAGGAAGGGAGAGGGATAGAGAGTTAGAAACATCGATGAGAGAGAGACATCCATCAGCTGCCTCTTGCACGCCCCCCACTGGGGATGTGCCCGCCACCAAGGTACATGCCCTTGGGAGTCCCGTGAAAAGGAACCCTTCCAAATTCAGAACCGGCATTTCTGAATCTGGATGGTGGACAAATGGTGGCAATGCAGGTCTGACCCTCTCTGGTTTGGTCTTAGGCCTTCCAGCCCGGAGACCCATGCTCTATCCATTGAGCCAAACCGGTTTCGGCAGGATTAAATATGTTATTCCATGTACATATCTGGCGCATTTCAAGTGCATGGACATGTTAGCTGCCATTATAGTTCATTCCTCAAAAGCCATCTGCGTGCCAGCTGGACCCGCTGGGTGTCAGGCACCCACAATTCTGGGACAGAGATGGGTATGTAGGAGAGTTAGTGGAGGTCAAGGTTTGGGTACCTGGGCTGACCACCAGCTCTGGCATCACTGTCTCTCTCCCCAGTAACAGCTGGCACACTGTAAGCTGGGAGGGTACCGCAGGGTGGGGGGTGCAGAGGGAATGCCCAGAATCCGGGCAGGAAGAGGCTGCCTGAGTTGGCTACTCGGGGGGGCCCAGGAGCAGGTGTGGGTGTTATGGGGGGCTGGTGGGACAGGGAGACCAGCTCTGCTTGGATGGGTGTCCCAGCCCTGACCACCGAGCCCCTCCAGCTCCTCCCAGTCACTTGTTTGTTGACCCGTTATCATGGCAACAGGGGAGGCCCAGAAAAAGTTAGCTATTAGCGCAGAAGGAAATGGAACCATTTGGCTTTCGGTGTAAAATTAATTAAAAATCTGTCTCCAGTGATTCTTCAGGTCCGTGGCTGTCTGCTTCAGCCTCAGGGCATCTCTGTTTCCTGCCTCTGAGAGTAAGATGACTTAAAAGTAAACTCATCCAAGACTTAGAAAAATAGTGGGGTCTCTTTCCCACACAGCATGCACGTTGAGGGAAGACCGGTCTCCGGGGAATCAGGGAGTTGAGGGCCATGCAATTTAGCTGCTGCTCAGGCAGAGCCTGGGGGTTAGGGGTGGGGGTGAGGGTGGGGGTGGGGCTGCCGAGAGCACATATTGTCATCATCACTTGGTTTTGGAAACCCCATCAAAACCCTGCAGTGCTCACCATGCCAGCTTGAGCATCAGAATGTCCCAGAGATTAGGAAGGAGGCCGGCTGAGGAGCTTTTTCCAAGAGGCTAACTGCCAGAGTGTGTGACACTCGGAGCTTGGATTAGGTACCCGGCCAAGCCCGAGAGTCGGAGGGAAGGCGCAGTCAGCCCTGGCTCTGGCCCCAGCTCCGTGGTCCGAAGGAAGATCAACGTGGCCCACGCAGGTTCAGAAACGCTGGTCTGAGAGTTAGAAGCAAAGAGACCCCACCTCCTGCTTGCTGGGGTGTAGCTGGTCCGTTGGCTCACTCACTCATTTATTAAATGTCTACCGAATGCCCACTGCCTGCTGGGCATCTCTAAGGCTTTGAGGATGGAGCCACGAGCAACAAGGACAGGGCTCTCTGTCCTCCGTGGGTGCTGTGTTTCAGTCGGTGGAGTAACGGATACACAAGCAATGCCGCATATGGATACAGGCTCTGATGGAGAGGATGCGGGTGTGTTGGGTGGGTGTAGCGGTTCAATTTCAGATCGAGTGGCCAGAGGCAACTGTGGGAACCTCTTTACACATCCTGCGTGGTTCAGGGTTCCCAGTTCAGAGTTCGGGTTCTGGAGGAGGCTGCACGCAAACAAAGAGAGACTAGAAAAGCATTAATTTGGAGACATTGGGGGGCCAGGCGGGAGCCTTCCTCTAGTGCAGCGGTTCTCAACCTTCCTAATGCCGCGACCCTTTAAGACAGCTCCTCATGTGGTGGTAACCCCCAACCATAAAATGATTTTTGTTGCTACTTCAGAACTGTCATTTTGCTACTGTTATGAACTGTAATGTAAATATCTGATAGGCAGGATATCTTTTCATTGTTATAAATTGAACATCATTAAAGCACAGTGATTAATCATAAAAAACAATATGTAATTATATATTGTGAAATATTTATTTCTAATGACAAATAAATGAAATGTTGTCTTGAATCGTGGTGTAGCATGGGTAACAGTCTTCCTAGGACAACAGTAAACTGCATTGCTACACTTTGCTACACCGAGGAGTGGTGTGTTGGTTCCTAAGACCATGGGAAATAGGTGTTTTCCAATAGTCTTGGGCGACCCCTGTGAGAACCGCTGCTCTAGTGGAAAGGACTGCCACCTTCCTTTGGCCTTGCCATCCCTTTTATTCAGGTTTAGGACACATACACCCTTTGCCCTGAAGCAGGCCATTCCAGTAACAAGTAGATTATTTTATCAGTCAGGATTTACATGATGATTTGATGGGGAAGTTCATTGTCTCAATTAGATAGGGGGTGGCTGGCTTTGACCTTTCAGAGCTTTAATGTTGACCAGCCTTCCGGGTTCCTCGTCCACTTTCTATTAATGAGACAATGACTGGTTTCCGGCAGGCAACCTCATGGAGAGTTGATCTTTGAGGCAAGGCCCAAAGGAAGAGAGATATATGAGGAAAGAGCAGAGACTTTAAGGTGCTCTGGCCCCATCTCGGGTGCTGCCCTCTCCAGTCCCAAATGCTGAGCGAATCCTCCCATCCTGCCCAGCTGGGAGCTTGGTCACCACATTCACTGTCCTCTCCCCGGCTGTGCCCAGCACCACGCGGCTGGGGCATTTTCCCCCTCAGTGCCTGTGCCCTGCCTCCTGGCCTGGACTGTAACCTTGCTCACATGTTAAGGGTAGTTTTATCCACCTGGCCCTGATCGTGTATCCCAAGTGCACCTGATGCTCCCCTAGAACTGGTTCCAGGCAGACCCCACAGGGGTCCCAAGCAGAGGGCCCGCCGAGTTTTCTGGGCGAGATGCTCCCTGCCCACCTGCTCTTGCAGTGGCCTCAGAGCGAGGCCGAGGTGGGCTCTAATGGCTGGGGACCCCTTAGCCTGGAAGAGGTTCCCAGTCAGAGAGAGCAGGACTCAAAGATGCTGAGGGTCACGGTGGACCAGAGCAGGCAATAGGACGGCGAGGCACAGGGCTGGGCAAGCTGGCTGGGGCTGCTGGTGCCCTGGGGCAGGGGGTGTGCAGACAGGTAGGAAATATAGGGGGGCAGGGAGGTTGGGAAAGAGCGGCCCAGGCTCCCGGATTTCTCCTGGTGCCAGAGAAGCTGCTGCCAGCTGCTGCAGAGCGGGCACCTGCACGGTAGGTAGACATTTCCGCGCTCTGCCCTGGCAGGAGGGGGACCCTGGTCCTGTTCGCAGGCCCACCTGCTTTAAGCTCTCTTAAAGGAGCCGGAAAGTCAGAATGCATGTTAAAGAGTTTCAAAACCCAATGGGAGTCCCGTGAAAAGGAACCCTTCCAAATGTGGTGAGAGGCCGTCTGCCTCGCCGAGTGGATGTTTACATCTTGCGGTGTAAGCAACACGTTCGATCGCAAGTGCCCAAACCACTTCCTCGGCGGGTGGGCACCTCCGTCTTCTGCCAGTCAGGGCACTGCCTACGAGCCTCTGGCCCGATCTTGTGTTTGACCCCAGAGTCTCCCTCTTCTCCCCCCGGCTCTCCAGCTGCCTGACCTTCTCCACATTTCCCTCCTGGGAAGTCCAGCTCACCTCCCTGGGTCAGAATGGGGTTCAGAGGGCACAGGGGTGGGACCTGGTCAAGGTCGTGGGGTGGGGAAGGGATCTAGAACTTGAGCTCTACCTCCCGGTGCCTGGTTCCAGGCCTGGCACACAGTGGGGTACAGAATATACATCTTCAGGCGGGTAGAATGGGCCGTGGAAACCCATCTAGGACGCAGGAAGCATCCCTCTGCCTGCCTGGTTCTGAGGGGACACTGCAGTGAATCAGGTGATGCTCGCTTCTCACAAAGATGCTGAGGACCCTGGGCCGTGCAGGGAGGAGGCAGAGGTGGCAGCTGAAGGAGAGGTGGGGGTAGCAGAGGGGAACCCAGGCCACTCAAGGGACCACGTGAGAGAATCTGAAGATAAGGCCTGAAATGGAGGAGGGGGTGGAAGGGGGCCTGTGAAGGAAATAAGATCTGGAGGGAGACTGGACTGGCTCTGTGTCACCTCCACGTCTTGCCCGCTGTGGACCTGGTACATTGCTTACCTCTCGGTGTCTTGAATTTGCCATCTACACCACAGGACTAAGAATCATGGCCCTTCTCACCCCCAAACGTGAGCTAATGAACATTTGTCTCCCATCTAAGGACTTACTGTATTTTCCGGCGTATAAGATGACTGGGTGTATAAGACGACCTCCAACTTTTCCCGTTAAAATAGAGAGTTTGGGATATACTCGCCCTATAAGATGACACCCGGCGTATAAGACAACCCCCGACTTTAGAGAAGATTTTCCTGGGTTAAAAAGTTGTCTTGCCGAGACCGGTTTGGCTCAGTGGATAGAGCGTCGGCTTGCGGACTGAAAGGTCCCGGGTTCGATTCTGGTCGGGGGCATGTACTTTGCTTGCGGGCACATCTCCACTGTGGGGCATGCAGGAGGCGGCTGATCGATGTCTCTCTCTCATCGATGTTTCTGACTTTCTATCCCTCTCCCTTCCTCTCTGTGAAAAATCAATAAAATATATTTTTTTTAAAAAGTCGTCTTATACACTGGAAAATATGGTACCCACCTTGCTTAGTTGCTGAGATCAGAGGAGATGGGACATGTTCAGGGTGGTTGGGCCGTAGGCTAAGGAACTCTTAAGTGCTGTTCCTGTTGAGGGTGCTAGAAATATTTTTCTCCTGGTCATTATCCAAGGAAATATAGTATTAGTCCGCTAAGCTGGGGGCTCGCTCCTGAGTGTTCTGGGCGCCAGTTTTCTCTCTTCCATCACCTCCTTTCTTCTCACCTATGACCTTTGCTTGTCTGCATCTCTCACAATTATTCACTAAGGCTTCGCAGGTCCTTTCCGAGTCGCGGTGGGAGGAGGACTTTCACCTGGGGCGAGGGGGAAGGAGAAGGTGGTGGTCGGATAGGATGGCGGTCCTTCCCGCCCAGAGAGATGTCGTGGCTGCCGCCGGGCAGTGATGCTGGTGTTTTGACATGTGTCAGGTGGTTTTGATTCTGGAAGGTGCACGTCATGGCAGTGGCACATGTTTGGGTAAATCAGAACCAGCCTGAGTTTGAACTCCTTCCAACAAATAGTGGAGCGCCTCTTCTGCCTCATCCCGAGTTTCCCATCAGCTTGCCCCTCCTCCTCCTCCTCTTCCTCCTTCTCCTTCTCTTCCTTCTCTTCCTCCTCCTCCTCTCATCCTCCTCCTCCTTCTCCTCCTTTTCCTCCTCCTCCTCCTCTTCTCCCCTTCTTCCTCTTCCTCTTCCTCCTCCTCCTGCTCCTCCTCTTTCTCCTCCTCCTCTTCCTCCTCCTCCTCCTCTTCTCCTCTTCTTCCTCCTCCTCTTCCTCCTTCTCCTTCTCTTCCTCCTCCTCCTCCCCTCCTCCTCCTCCTCCTCTTCTCCTCCTCTTCCTCCTCATTCTCTGGGACCCGGGTCCTCAGAGGGCGGGCTGGGATGAGACCGGCTTGTGTAGATGCTGGGAGGAGCAGTTCCCTCCTGTGGGTGCTGAGCACAAGCACAGCCATTTCTGAGACCTCACGTAGCAATCATTTGGGAAGCTGGGACATCTTCCTCCCTCCCTCCTCCTCCTCCAGGACAGCTTCTTAAAGGGCTCCCACCACCTACCATGCACAGAGATTTGCTCAGGCACTGGAGATGCCCACGGGCATGTGCACGAGCAGCAGAGGGCTCTGGGCCGGATCTGTGCCTATTGAGCTTATAGGGCCCATGAGTACCAAGGGGAGCAGACACTCAGCGCATGTTTGCTGCATGCGGGACTCCAGACACGACCCACCCCTGAATTTCTGAGCTGCAGGAGATGGTGGCCTTCAGGTGACCCACAGAACAGCCCTGTCAGACTTGCCCGGTTCTCACATAAACGGTCATCGAGCTCATGCCCCAAGACCACAGTGATGACGGGGCTTAGTCCCAACATTCAGAAACCTTTCCTCCAGCAAGGTGATTTCTCAGGATGAAGGCAGGCCCGGGAATGTGGCAGGATGAAGGATATATGGCGAGCTCTGCCTAGCCCAGGGGTCTCAGTAACAAGTACTGGTTATTTCGATGGAAAAAACAGCATTTTCAAATGCCGGGCATAATAGTTGGAGCAGAGTGTGGAGAAGGGTGTGGTAAGAGGTTGGCCAGAGAAAGGAGCAGGAGCCAGATTATAAAGGGGCTGAATAGCATACTTAGGTCAATGGCTAATCACTGAATTAATTTTGGAAGAGGGGAAAGCAATCAGATTCTTGCCTTAGAGAGATTCTCCTAAAGCAGAGGTGAGAGTAGAATAGGAATAGGATACGGATGAGGCTGAGGGAAAACAATGATGTCGTGAAGTGATCAGGACCAGGGGGTGATATTCTAAGGAAAATAGAGCTAAGTGGTAATTCGGAGGGGAGGCTAGCAGCCAGCCCAGGGTCAGGCTGGGAGCCCCAGAGATTAAAAGGGACAGGAACAGCATCATCATCTTATTTTTTTTTTAATATATATTTTGTTGGTTTTGATTTTTTTACAGAGAGGAAGGGAGAGGGATAAAGTTAGAAACATCGATGAGAGAGAAACATCGATAAGCTGCCTCCTGCACACTCCCTATTGGGTATGTGCCCGCAACCAAGGTACATACCCTTGACCAGAATGGAACCTGGGACCCTTGAGTCCGCAGGCCGATGCTCTATCCTCTGAGCCAAACCAGCTTCAGCTTCTTCTTTTTTTTAAAAAAATATGTTTTTTTTATTGATTTTGGAGAAGAGAAGAAGGAAGAAGGATAAAGTTGCCTCCTGCACGCCCCTTACTGGGGGTTGAGCCCACAACCAGGGCAGGTACCCTGACCAGGAATCGAACCGGTGACCTCTTGGTTCATGGGTCGACGCTCAAACACTGAGCCACTTCAGCCAGGAAGGGATGTCATCTTCTGAGGTTAAGTGCTGCCTGAGGGTTGTGGCTACGTGCTGGGTGGGGCCGGAAGGCCATATGATCCAACACCTGGGAGACCGCGTGCATGAGTGTGAGCTCATGAGCTCCAGGGATACGCTTTAGGTCTTCTGGGAAATTGGCAGGTTCTTCCTCTCTCTCCTCCTCCTTTATTCCCGGTTCCATCCTGGACGGGAGGCTTCTTGCCAGTGCTCTGAGGGATCATCATCTCCATGGTGATGAAAAATGGTGTCCTAAACATATGACCTCACCCTGTGGTTATGCAGAAGGGTGCGCGGAAGTGGGGAGCTTTGGGGGTTTGATGAGTCTGGTGGGATATGAAACCCTCAGGAACAGATGCCGTTGAAGCAGGTCTCTAGTCCTTGGGGAGGAAGGACTAGCCCTGCAGACTCCTTAACGATTTGGAGTTGGGGTGGACTTTCTGTGGATAACAACAATCAAAAGGAATTATAAAGGAGTTGATGGAATTGGCTGACCTCATATAAATAAGTTGTGTTTGGTTTCTCTTTGGTTTTACTTTGCTTGTCTTTGTAGGTAAACAATTCAAATAAGCAAAGAGGCAAAGGTCAAATTTGGGAAATTATTCACATTAACTATAATGTACAGAGTTATCCTTAAACTATAAGGAGAAAAGAGTTGCAACTTAGGGCGTGCGGATATGGTAAGCCGTGTGCTTTCTTTCTTATTCTTAAGATGTAATGAAAACATTTTTTAAATACATTTTATTGATTTTTTACAGAGAGAAAGGGAGAGAGATAGAAAGTCAGGAACATCGATGAGAGAGAGAGATCGATCAGCCACCTCCTGCACGCCTCACAGTGGAGATGTGCCTGCAACCAAGGTACATGCCCTTGACCGGAATCGAACCTGGGACCTTTCAGTCCGCAAGCCAATGCTCTATCCACTGAGCCAAACTGGTCTCGGCTGTAATGAAAATTTTTAAAAAATTGAAGTAATGAAGGAAAAAAAAAACATAGTAAAAATGTGACAAAGGTTAAAACCAGAAAATGTATAGAGAAAAGAGTTTAAGGATGATTAATTAATTATTTCATCCTTTCATTAATTTATTGCCCACTTCCTATGTGGCAAGCCTATTCCAGCCCTGGAGAAAGCGAGCAATAAATAAAACAGACACGTGTCCCTTATCTCATGGAGTTTCAATGCTATCGTCCTGTATTTTCTAATCAGTTTTCCTTACCTTTCCCTAATTCCAGATCAACTCTTTATTCATCTGGAATTATTTTCTCTTCCATTGAATTGAGGATTTATTCTCCCTTCACAAGTAAAGCAATCGCCTTCGCCATTAATGAATGAATCCTTCCCCTCCTCGCTGGTGCCTGATGTCCCCTTCCCCAAAGAATAAATGAATAACGTCTCATGGTTGGGGCCATATATTCTGTCTGAGGGGTCCATCTAACAGCTGTCCTTGTAGCCCAGACTCTTTTGATCATTCGGGGTCACCCCGAGTCTCCCGGGCTCAGCATAGTGGGAGGTTGGCGGCACAGATAACTTGGACGCGTGGTGGTTGCTCTCTCCATGAGATGGCACTCGCAGTCTTGTTTGACTTCCACCTCAATGCATCATTAGTGACTTTTGAACAGTCGCAGACAAAGAGCACGTACGTTGCACAATTTCCAAGGCCGGTTTCAAGAATTAGCATCATGGCTCATGTCCCAGCACAGTTTCAAAGCACAGTAGGTCCCCACGTGAGGATGTGGCTGGTGGGACTGCTGTCCCATGTTCCCTGGCACTGCCATCTCGAGGGTGTGCAGTCCTTCATGCCTGGCTCTTTCCCTCCTGTCAGGGTAACTCTTCTTCTTTTTTCTTTTTTTTTAATATATTTTATTGATTTTTTACAGAGAGGAAGGGAGAGAGATAGAAAGTCAGAAACATCGATGAGAGAGAGACATCGATCAGCCACCTCCTGCACGCCCCACAGTGGAGATGTGCCCGTAAGCAAGGTACATGCCCCCGACCGGAATCAAACTCGGGACCCCTCAGTCCTCAAGCTGACGCTCTATCCACTGAGCCAAACCGGTCTCGGCTAACTCTTCTTTTAAAAAAAAATTTGGGGCCTCACCAGTGAGAAATAGAGCCAGCCAGAGGTTGAGCGTTGACCTATGAACCTGGAAGTCATGGTTTGATTCCCGGTGAGGGTACATGCCTGGATTGCAGGCTTAATTCCCAGTGTGGAGCGTGTGGGAGACAGTTGATTAGTGATTCTCATCACTGTTGTTTCTATCGCTCTTTCTCCCTTCCCCAATGAAATCAATAAAAAAATGTTGGGGAAGGGATTTAAAAAAATATCCAGTGTTCCCCAGAAACATGGTATTTCTTCAATTTTTCTTTTCTGTCTCATAAAAGTTTAAAAAACATTTTAATAGGCTTTACGTGTTTTCCCATTAAGATGATTTTTAGGTTTATTATTTTTCTTATTTCACTACTCATTTAAACAGAATCACTTTTCCCATTGTGTTTTCTATTAACTGCTCACTAGCTATTTCCTGTACATAGGTGACCTAAGGATTTGTGTATTTTCAACTTGTAATTCTTCACCTTGCTAAACTATTATTAGTTTGGTAGCATTTATCTTGGAATTATTGTGTGTGGAATATCATAACTTCTGCAAATAATGATCATTTGATCTCCTGAATTTTAAAAATTTTCTATTTAACTTTTATGTTATTGGCTAGAAATAGAAAATGTACAATCCTAATAGTGATAAGAAATTACAGGTGCCTTTTTTTCAAATTTTAGCAGAACTTTCCCTATTGTTTTACCATGAACAGGAGGTGATTACAGGTTAAATTTGCACCTTCTAGATTTTTTTTTTAAATTCACAAAAAAATATTACATAAAAAAATACCCTTAGCGTCTCTTAAGGCTTTTTCCCCCTGTGGCATACTGATGCACTAGAGTATTCTTCCAAATCTTAAGTCAGCATTACATTCCAGGAATAAATACAACATTAGTCATCTTGACTTATTCTTTAAATAGCTCCTGGATTTTTATTTATTTATTTTTTTGATTTGGGATTTTTGCCTCTGTAGTCATAAGTAAGATTGGTCTGTGTGTGTGTGCGTGTGTGCATGTATGTATATACGTGTATACACACATTTAGCATTCATATATTGTATAAAATTATAAGCACATTTACATCTAAAATTTGCCAGATTTCTCATAAATGGAATTGGGAAAATTTTTAAGTTTTTTTCTCTGCTCTAGGACAATCAGAAAGAAGTCATCCATAAAACTGAGCTCATTGCCTTTTATAGAGATATTTTCTTCCACAGTCTCTCCCCAATTTATTTCATGGTTAATGATCTTTTTGGAGACTCTTCTTCTGGAGTCAATTCTGGTAACTTTTATCTTCTTAGAGAATGGTCTGTTTCATCAAGAGCTTTTCAGTAATAAGCATAACTCTTCCTTCTTAGCACCCTGGCCACGGGATGGACCTTAATTAACCCGCTTTTCCATGGAGCAGCTGAGGCAGGCCAGAAATATCCAAAGGCAGGAACTGATTCCCAAAGGAGAGCAACAGGAGAAAATGACACAGAGAATTCCAGAAGCCATGGCTCCCACAGCACATGCTCCAAGGTCATACTTTCTGATCTCTACCACCTCGCCTCTAGTCCTCAAGGCCTGCGGTTTCTCAGAGATCTTTCCTGAGGTTTCCAGTTTCTGGTTCGGGGCTGATTCCAACCAGAAGATCCCATTTTCTTACTGGAATTCCCTCCTAGACACCTTGACATTCTTGTGGCCAAGGCCACATGTGCCGGAGGCACTCTGAACCTCCCCTTGGCCCTCCTCCCTTTCTCTCTGGACTTCAGTGTGAGGGTACCCCCCCTTCCCCCCATCAGTATAGGTGAGAACAGCTTCTGGCACCTAAGGAAGGCTATGTCATCTCAGCACAGACCAGTCCTATCACCAGGGGCTTGACCACACTGTGTCCATAGTAACAGGAATGCACCAGGAATGCTGCTTCTTTCACAGCCAAGGGAGAGGGTATTATAGCTATAATCTACCATTGTTCATTCCTAAGAAAACAAATCCGAGATCTCTAATCACATTTCGATTCATGGTAAAGTTTATATACCAACGGGGCACGTGTTTCAGATGATTAAGACATACCATCTATGTATGTTTTGAAAAACATGCAGTTCTAGTTTATGGTCAGGTCCCCCTGAATGGATCTTCCTTATTCAAACATCAGGCCATACCTCCTCAACTTGGAAAGATGGGAGACGAGGGTGTCCTCAAGCCAGACAGGTTGTAGAATGCTGGTCGAAATGGAAGTTTTGCTCAGGAACTGGCAGAGGGAGAGGAGAGCTTTGGGTCTGGGGATCTGACCCTCCTATGGGCAGTTCTGAACCCCCAGAAAAAGAAGGCCATCTTCAGGCAGCTGACTAGGGTTACATGCTGTCATGGATGTCTCATTCTGAGGAGTCCACTTGTGGTTCCCAAAGGTGAAGCTGGAAGTATTTATTCCATATTCACTCATAAGTGCTGGCCACAGCCTTCAGGGATCCTGGAAGATGGAGAGGAAACAGGGTCAGACCTCCAGCCACTGCTGAGCAGAGCTGGCCATGGCCGGTGCACTTGACCTTCAAAAGGGAGCGTGGACTTCTCATTCACGTAGGGAACTCTTTATAACGAGGATTGTGTCTCCTCTAGAGAGACATTTGTCAGTGTTCAATGCTGGGGACAAAGTTCCACACCAGCTTGGACCTGGGCAATACATTCAACTCAGAAACCTGAAATAAAGTCTGCCCACGGGCTGGCCCTGGACAGCAGTCTCTGGCCTGACCGCTGGTCTCCACGCCTGGCCTGTCCTTCCATGGGGCTCATGTTCCAGCCTCTTCAGGAAGTGCCCCTGACCACCCAGTCCACAGGGATCTCCTCTCCCTGAAACTTCCCCAGCAATGACTTTCTGCAGGATCTCTGGACCTCCCTCACTCACTCAACAAGTGTGCTTATAACTGTTGAGATGGGGATGAAAAATTGAGTCAGGATTTGCCACTTCTGAGATGGCCTGGCTTTCATTTAGAGCAGTGGTTCTCAACCTTCCTAATGCCGCGCGACCCTTTCATACCGTTCCTCATGTCGTGGTGACCCCCACTCATAAAATTATTTTCGTTGCTACTTCAATTTTGCTATTGTTAATGAATTGTAATGTAATGGTCTTAGGCGACCCCTGTCACGACCCACAGGTTGAGAACCACTGATTTAGAGGCTTTGGGGTTCAAGGGCAGGTCTAGACCACAAGAACTCCCTCTGATGGCTCCAGAGAACTCAACATTTCATTCTGCACTTCAGTTGAAGAACTAAGACGAGCCCCTGGCATCCTGTCCCCTGGGCATGGCTGCTGTGGTGTGGTAGCAGGAGTCCTGGTGTAAGGGCAGAGGGGGCCTGACTAAGGGGGGCCACAGCAAGACCTGTGGTAGGCTGAACACACGACACCCTCCTCAGTTCACGCTGTGCGTTGCCCTTGCGCTGGTCAGTGTGGAGACCTGAGCAGTAAACGTGCAGAGTCCCATGTGTAGAGCACCTGCGTCCCCCGGCCCCTGCTCCCCCACAGCAAATGCAGGTAGACTTACCTGGTCCCAGCTGTCCAGGGCACCTGGTGAGGGGTACACCTCTTAGGACAAGAAGGGCTGCCATAGAGCTAGGGACTTCTTAAGGACCCCTGCCTGTCCCCAGGCTTTGCTCATCCCACTCCAAGTGTAAGCCAGGCTCAGCTCCACACCATGGGGGTCACACGGCTGTCAGCCACAGGGGAGGGGGGCAGGGGTGCTGGGTGGTGGGTGGGCTTGGCTGGCCCTTGGCTTTTCCTGGAGACCTTCACCCACTCGAGCTGGATGAGGAGAGAGGCCCAGGCATAGCTGCCTGGGAACAGACATGTTAGGCGGTGGGGCCTGGCCACTGCCTCAGTGGCAACTGGTTCCACGACCCTGGGCACAGGCTAGTTTACATCCAAGTCGTCAAGCTTGTCGGACTTCATTTAGGCCACTGAGAGAAGAGGCATAATTCAGCCCAGGCAGGGGATCCGCTCCAAGGAGACCGTGGTCAACGGTGCCAGGGCTGAAGTGAGCGTGTATGTGTGTGTGTGTGTTTGTGAGAGAGAGAGAGAGAGAGAGAGAGAGGGAGAACTGACTGGTTCACACACTGATGGGGGAGGTTGAAGTTTGCCTGGGTTTCAGCTTTCCAGGACATTTCAGGATTGACTTCCCACTGCGGGATTGATAAGGACTGGACCAAGGGCTAAGAGCTCAGAGCTTGGGATTTCTCTCCCTGGATCTTACATTTGTCTTTGGTAACAGCAATGAAGTTCAGGGCAAACACAGGCCCAGGTGAAAATTTTATGTGTTTTGGTTCAGGGACACACTCTTTCCGTCATGGAGAGGGGGGCTGCACAGGGGCTCAGACCCATGGGCACAGCTTGTCGGAGGCATCGGACAGCCGGGGCCTCTGTGGTTGGGGGCGGATGTGGGGCAGGGATGCTCTGAGCTGGCCAGCGAGAGGGCAGGTCTCTCTGGCTGGCCGGACCCGCTGGAGCCTTCATTGGCAGGAAAGGGCTTTTAATGTGGCCCAAGTATGTGTACGTCCTTGGGCTGAGAACTAAGTCCAAGGAATTAAAGATCTGAAATTTCACTTGACAGTTATTAGTTCTTTTCTTATTTTTTTGGTGTCTGTTTGTCTACTTAATAATATTGTAGCTGTTGAATGGATTACAAATAGTTTTATGTTTTATTTATATAAGAAGTGGAGACCAGCCGGAGGGCTAATTAGGTCCCTAATTGAATATTATCGTGACAGAAAGGAGAGGTCCCCCAGAGATGGCCTGGTCCCATCTCCCCCATTTGAAGTATCAGAAATGGGGGCCCAGAGAGGAGAGATGACTCACCCAGGATCACCCGGGGAGGGTGCATTTGGATTCAGGTGTCTCGCCTCTGCCTACACTGCGGCGTGGGAGAACTCTGTGTGCAGCCAGTGTGGACCTGAGGTTGTTCCCTTAGGAAGCAGGATTCCATCCCATGTGCATGGAGTTCATCTGTTTGTCATGGGCCACATGCATGTGTTACTCCCTCATAGCTCCCCCACGACCCGGTGCTGTAAGAGTGAGTTCCATGTAACTGGAGGTCTGTCCTTAGGGCTGTTGAACTTTCCTGTTTGCTCTAGACCAAGTGGTTCTCCACCTTCCTAACGCCGAGACCCTTTCATACAGTTCTTCCTGTTGTGGTAACCCCAACCATAAAATTATTCTCCTTGCTACTTCATAACTGTCACTTTGCTACTATTAATGAATCGTAATGGAAATATCTGTCTTTTCCGATGGTCTTAGGCTGGGGGATTGAGCCCAAGACCTTTCCCAGCTACTCGCCTTCTCGCAACGCTCAGCTCCCAAACGCCACATTCTCCAACAGGCTCCCCTGCGGCCCAGCCGGTGTTCTCCGTCATCTCCAATCCTTCTTCTGTCTCTCTCTTTGCAAACACCTCCCAAATTTGAAAGCCACCCTGGCCTCTTTTTTTTTTTTAATACATTTTATTGATTTTTTACCAAGAGAAAGGGAGAGGGATAGAGAGTTAAACATCGATGAGAGAGAGACATCCATCAGCTGCCTCCTGCACGCCCCCTACTGGGGATGTGCCCGCAACCAAGGTACATGCCCTTGACTGGAATTGAACCTGGCACCTTTCAGTTTGCAGGCCGATGCTCTATCCATTGAGCCAAACCGGTTTTGGCAAACCCTGGCCTCTTCTGTGACTTCTGATCTCAGCCTCAGACATGGACCAAACCAGCCTCTTCATCCTTCCTCCAAAGGCAGTCCTTTCTGCCTGTGTTCCTACATCAGGGACGCGAGGCCCAGGCTGGTCTCTGCACTGTAGCTACCTCCCCCTTGACCTTCATCCATGGGAAACGGCCCCCTGTGTTTTCCCTCTCTGCTCTTGTTGTTCCCAATGATCAGAGTTCTCCATCTTCAACTCTGCTGAAGTTGGCCGCAGAGTTGTGAACGGTGTGTGTGCGCGTGTGATCACATCTCCAGTCCGACTCGCAGATCTCTGTTTCAGTCCCATCTGCTGCCTGCGTTGGGAGCCACCCCTCACGCGTTGGGAGCCACAGGAGAGGGCCTTCTCCACGCCTCATCTCTGGCAGCACATTCTGGGGAGCCTTCTGACCCAGGCCCCCAGCTCCCTTACTCCCTGTCGTTCAAAGTCCTTCTTTGCCCTCAGTGCAGGGTGCCAACCTGCCTTTGGAATCCTCTCGCTGTCATGGCCTTTATGATGACGTCTTTCGGGCCCTAAGATTTGGTAAGAAGGGTGTGTGTCGGGGGGCAGAATGAGGTCTGGGGAGAACCAGGGACTCCACCCTCATCCCAGTGACTCATCCAAGCATCTTGCCCCAGCATCTCGCCTCTGGGAAGTGGTTTTGGGTCCTGCTCTGCCTGTGGCACCAAGATGTCATGCGAGAGAAGGGAAAGTGGGGGTCCCGAGCCCTAGCAGGGAGTTGGTGCTGCCCGCAGCCCGAGGGTGACCACTTGTCCCCGCTGGTTCAGCTCAGCCACCGCCTCGCCTGCCAACCACACATCTTGGATGGCAATAAATAGAAGCCATTTAGCTCTCACGGCCTGAGCCCAAGGAGAGGGGGAGGCGGGGGAGGCAGAGTGGATCCAGGGCGCTCTTGGCACGCCCGGGGCTGGGAACGCACCCTCTCCCCTCTCGGCGAAGGCCCGGTCCCGTTACGCCTGAACAGCCGGGCAGCGTTGCCTCAGCCGCCTCCCGCAGCCCCGATGCCCTGGCAGGCCCCGCGTCAGCCCGCCTGCCATCTAATTGGCCGTGCAGAGCCCGGCCAGATGGCTGCAGGGCCTGGCTGCAGGGGAGGTGAGGACGCCACGTCCCGGCCTGGCTGGCCCGGCCTCCTGGGCGCCAGCTTTGGATTGGGAGATCCCAGGAGCTTGGAGCGGCTGCCCGGGTTTGTGGGGCTGGCCCGAGGGCAGGGAAGGCCCTGTGATGGTGGGTGAGTGTTGTCATTGGGCACTTCAGCGCTGTCAGCCTCTCTGCTGCTGGCGGGGCTGGGGCAGGGCCCAGGGGGAGAGCTTCCTCCCCGGCCAGAGAGGCCAGCCCGTGGCGCTGGGGGGTGGCCAGGTCCCGGTCTGCTGGCGAGGGCCAGGGATGGAAGGCCGGAGAGGGGCTGCTGGGAGCAGAGGCAACATCTGCAGGAGGAGCCCCTGGGGCCCGAAGTGAGGGGCCGCTCAGGCTGACTCACAGGGGTGTCTGCCTCTCTGGCCTGAGGGGGCACTTGTTCCCGGTTTTCGGCCCGGCTTCCTCTCCAGCGATCTCCCTGTAGCTCACTCTGTCCCCATCACATCAGTCACCGGGGTGCTTGTTGCCCCTTGCAGCTGCCACACAGGTTCTGTCTCAGGCCTTTGGCTGTTCCCTTTGCCTGGAGTTCAGTTCCCTCCCTGCGCACTGGGGTATCTCCTTGCTCCAGTGTCGGCTCAATTCTTACCTTCCCAGTGAGGTCACTCTGTTTTATTCTGCAACTTGCCTCCCTCCCCCCCACCATTCTTCCTCTTTCTCTCATAGTACTCATTGCCTTATAACACACTATATGCTATAATGAATATTTATTAGGTGTATTTAAACATATCTTTCTCCCTCTGCTGAATGAACGCTCCCTGCGGACAGGATCTCGGTTCTGTTCATGACTGGAAGAGGGGCTGGTGTGCAGTGGCTGCTCAAAAAATAAAGGACTTGCCGAAACCGGTTTGGCTCAGTGGAGAGAGCGTCGGCCTGTGGACTGAAGGGTGCTGGGTTCGATTCCGGTCAAGGGCATGTACCTTGGTGGCGGGCACATCTCCAGTAGGGGGCGTGCAGGAAGCAGCTGATCGATGTCTCTCTCTCATCGATGTTTCTAGCTCTCTCTCCCTCTCCCTTCCTCTCTATGGAAAATCAATAAGGTATATTTTTTTAAATAAATAATTATTAAAAAATAAAGGACTTCGTCAAAGAGGGTCAGGGCGGACCTGACCCCACCTCACTGGGTGTTGGAGAATCCACTGGGCGCTGTCTGGAACAGGCTCTCCAATGTATAAGGCTCCATTGTCTTTACTCTCCGACCTCAGACCTCTGATGGCTGCACCGGAGGCCCCACTGGAATGGACACGTGGCACAGGCCTGTGCAGGCGGCTTGAATGCTGATGTCTGTTATGATCAGCATCGGGCTTGGCTGTGAGCTGAGCCGCAGGGGCTGGGGAACAGGGGGAGTCAGTGGTCTGAACGGTGCACTGGCTTTCTCAGGTGGAAGGGGCGGGGGGTGTTACAGCGACCTGCTGGGAGGTGATACGGCCACAGTGAACCCCAGCGGTGCGGCAGCCTGGAGCCCACTGGGGGGAGGGGCGTCCATGGGGATGAATGAAGTATGTTTGGGGACAGAAAGAAGGTTGGAAAATGTCAAGCTCCTCCCTGGCACAGGCCTGGTATGTAGATTGCTCCAGGTTCAAATGGGGGAGCCATGGAGCTCAATGGGCCTCAGAGAACATGTCCCCCCACATTGCTTGCTTGTAGATTTTGTCTTCCATTCTTTTCATCCACCTTATGATCATTTCTCTGATCTCTGGCAGGCTTATTTCTGCTTCTATTTCGTTTACTTCCTCTTCTGGTGAAACCTGCCTTTCTGTCAGATGCGGGCTGTTTCTTCGCCTGCCCATGGTCTTCCTCCTCCGGGTGTCTGGTTATGTAGTTCTCTCTCCTACGTTGACTCAAAGGCACAAACTACAACACGACCAGGTACAACGCACAAGGCACCGAACAGAAATGTATTCATGATGTTAATAACCACAGATTGCTTGCTGGTAGACAGAGCCACTTCCGATTCAGCCTCTTCGGCCGCATCCTGCCTCTTTGACCGTTTCCCCCACTCACCCTGCTGTGCTCCCAGCTTCCGTCCTCAGACCCCTGTTGTCCGAGGCTCTGGGTGCTACACAGGCCTCGAGTGTGTGTGTAATCGGACCAAACTCTAAGAGTGGGTGGGTGCCGTGTTGCTAATTGCTCCCACATGCAATCCCAGCTATCTTGGAAGGGGAGGCCCTGCAGCCAGAGGTTGACCTAATCTTTGCAATCAGGAGGGACTCGGCAGTGATTAAAGAGCCATTTCCTGCTGATATGTTGATACCAGCAGCTTCCAAGTCCTACAAGGGAGGGGCCCACAGGCAGAGCTGGTCCTGGCCGGGCTGGGTCCGGGGTGGTCTGAACGAAGCATGCAACTGTCTTGGGAGACCATCCAGACGCTTCACTCTGCAGTGGCTGCTCACTTAGGTCATGTTCATTGTTGTGGTCAACGTTGCGGGCGGGGTGTGTGTGTGTGTGTGTGTGTGTGTGTGTGTGCGTGCTAGGCTAGAGTCTGGGTAGAGACGGTTGCCATGTACGAGCTGTGGTTACTTTACAATTGTTTCCAGAGCTTGGAAGGACTGGACGACCCAGGAAGGAGAGGACAGCCCTCCCTCTCCACATGGGAATGTCCCCGCCCAGAGGATGGACTTATGTACTCAGGGGCCTCCTTCTTACCAACAGGAAGAGAGGGTCCCAGGAAGGCCAGACTTTAGATGGAAGAGGAGCTTGAGGAAAACCTCATTCATGAGAATGAGTGAAGATATTTTCAGATGCCAGGGATAAAAGAAAATACAACCCCAAGGAGCTTAAACAGAGGAGGATCCTGGGGTGGAGGTCTGGCCGCAGGGCACCATGGGAGTTCTGTTTACTCAGGTCCTTGGCTCTGCTCCCCCTGTCGCTGACTTAGTTCTGCACACAGCTCTCTCCTGCGTCTGGAGAAGATGCTACTGACAGCCTTAATCTCATGTGCTCCTGGCTCCAGCACTGGATCAAAACAGATTCTCGTGACCCAGCTTATGTAGAGAAGACACGACTGTCCTATGTTATGTGCCATCACCAGGCCAGCAGTCCCCTTCACCAGTGGGCTGAGCCAGGTGGGCCTGGTGGGAAGGACACCCACACTGAGGGAGCTTCATGAGCATGTGGACCCAGAGCCCACATGGCAGCCACAGAAACAGTCCATGTGTTACAGAGAACCGGAATAATCAAACCATGCTCAGAGAGCTTGGAGTTACATTTATTACACAAGGGTCCAGAGGGAAATGTTTCTCAAATTCTGGGCCCCAACATGCAGGAATTTTCTCTATTTATATGTTTTTACCTTCTTTGTCTCCCAAATATGGGGTGTTTCCCGCCCCTTTGCAAGTTCTTAAAGGGCCCCTCTGTGCTGGGGACTTGAGACCTCAGCCAAAGGCCTGGCCTGGTGCCAGCACTGATCATTTTGTCCAGGGAAGGTTTAATGGCCTCTCTGAAGTGAGAATAGTCTCATTTTCCTTATTATTGAAGCAAACCAACGTTTACAGAAGCCAATAGCAAGGTTAAAATGTCAAACAGCAGTTTTTCTATAAGATGGATGCTTCCCCCTGCAGGACTCATCTCTCTTCCACCTACCACTCCCCAGGCCCAAGGCTTACACTTTGGGTTAGAATAAGGTGAAAATGTTTAAGAATAGATACATTTTTTTTTGCATTTAGATGAATTATGCACGGAGGGAAACTGCTGAGAAATTGCTCCAATCCAGTACTGCTAGCTGCCTTCTATTCCCCCTTTTTGAACAGAGGTGTGTATAGCAGTTATCATGCATCCGTCACACTGTCAGGTGTTGGGTGTGCAGGGGTTAGGTAGCGTGTCACTCCAGTTTACAGGCCTTTAGATTGAGGCACTGTGGAAGAGGAACTACCCCCGTGGGTCCTCCTTGGAGTCTGATATAGATGAAAAGATCCCAGATATAAAGTAGTTGCCACAATGGGGTGAGACCTGGGGGTTTTGGGGGAGACCATGAGGATCCGGGACTTTTGAGCAGGGTCAGGACATAGTCAACCATGACGTTTGGAGATCTTCTCATAGCTGCAGCGTGGAGGGTTTCACCAGAGGAAGGGGCAGGGAGAGGACTGAAGTTCTCCCAGCCAGCAGGCCAGAGGGCGCCCGAGACCTGGCTCAGGGTCATGTTCTCCCAGGTGGCACTGCATGGTGGGAACGGGGGTGAGTGGTAGCAGTCTGTCCAGGAAGGGATTGTTGAGAGCAAGTTGATAAGAAGAAGGCGACCGACTGAGCAGGTTTGATTGTTGTCTTGAAACTGTCCATAGAGGATGCATCACCCAGGGAATCCCATAGATTCCTTCCTATCCCTCTTGTGCATGGCCTGATCTGCTTGGCCTGGCTAAACTCACCCCATGCTGCCTTCCAGACCTTTTTCCTCCACCGCCATCCTTGGGAGAGTTGTGGGGAACTGGCCTTTGGCCAGGACGGGCCAACCTGATTCACTCTTCACCGTGGCCCGGTAGCAGTTGGGTGGCTGTTCACACGATGTTCTCAGAGGAGCACTGGTGGGCGTGAGCCCAGCCTTGATGGGCTCCTTTCTGGTGTTTAAGCAGTGGCAGAGCCCAGTCTTTCCACACGGCTGCCCTCTCAGCGATCGAAGTCCTTCCAGCCTTCTCAGGGCCCCTCCAGCTCCCTCCTCTCCCCACCTCCATGCCTTAGCACCCCCTGCTCATCCAACTCCCTGAGTCACCTGTCAGCTACTCAGCCCTGCTCGGTGTTCGCATCCATCTACATCCAGACTCAGGCCCTTTTTCTGGGGTGCCTCACTTGGTGCCAGGACTGCACGGCTGTCTGAGTTTCCCAAGTGCTGTCTGCTGCTTACCATCACCCCAGGCAGTTCAGGCTCTTATGGAGATGAGATTGAAGGCTGCTCCTGCAGAAAGACAGAGCACGACAAAGTGCTTCCATCTCTCTATTTCCTGTCTCTGAGGGCAGTGGGGCCTGGCTGGGAGGATGGTGGATGCTTCTAGACTTTCTTGACCAGGATTCCTTTGTGCTCCTGGAAGCTTTATGCAGGCAGAGGTGGGGTCAGATGCTGCAGTCTTTGACAGCTCGAGAGGTTTGGCTTTGGGGCTTTCCTCTCTCTCTGGGCTCATCTGGACTTACCTCCCTCTCTCCATTCCTCTTGGGGCCCCCACTTTGCCCTCTCTCCACCAGGTGCCTGCTACCTGCTGACTTATCTCTGCCAGGTGGGACACCCAAAGCTGCCCAGTTCTCTCTCCGGTCCACACACCAGGGCATCATCAGGGTCCACAATCCATGCATGGATTCCTTCCTATCCCTCTTGTGCATGGGGATTTCCAGAACTTTCCCTGACACCTTGTGGAGTGAGTGCCCTGAGGTAGGACTTAATGGGGATGGGATTTAGGCTCCCCCAGAGAGGTCTTCAGCATCCATGACCATTTTCTTTGTCTTCATCCATTTATTCAAAACATAGTGCTGTTTGAGTTTCTACCTTCAAGGTGCTTGACTCTAAGTCAGTGGTTCTCAACCTGTGGGTCGCGACCCCTTTGGGGGTCGAACGACACTTCCACAGGGGTCGCCTAAGACCATCGGAAAACACAGGTCTTTACATTATAATTCATAACGATAGCAAAATCACAGTTATGAAGTATGGTTGGGGGTCACCACCACGTGAGGAACTGCATTAAAGGGTCGCGGCATTAGAAAGGTTGAGAACCACTGCTCTAAGTAGAGCAGGAGGGCAAGTAAAAAGATCATTTTAAAACCATGTCATGAGTATTATCTCAGGAGCTTAAGGAGCACAGAAGACTAGCTCTTAGCTACTCTTAGCCAGGCAGTGTAAGTTACAGCTGAGATCTGTAGAGAACTCCCTCTGACGGGGGGTGCCAGTCTGGACCGAGCTCTCTCCTCTGTGGCAAGCCTCGGAGAGAATCAGAGAGCATGAAGGGCGCAGGCCCGGAGGAAGCGGGAGAGGGCAGTGGATGACGAGCTCAGCCCAGTTACCAGGGCTCAGCCCAGAACGGGACGAGTGGCCGGCGCTCTGGGCACTGAGCCCCGTGCAGCTGGCCGGGCGCCCATTCCTCCTCCATGTGCCTCAGGATCGGGCTGACCCCAGCTGGAACCAGCGGGCCGCAGGGCCCCGAGCCATCAGCCTGGTCTTTGTCATCAGCTCCTTGGCAGGGTCACGGTGGCAGAACCGCTCCTCCGGCCTCCGCTGGGACAGGAGGGGGTGGGGGTGATGCCAACCTGCCAGCCCGGCCTGTCTCCACTTTCTTCCCTGGATCTGGGCAAGTGAGAATAAACACAGCCGACGTTGAGTCCAGCCCCTCGGGGCCTTGGTCTTGAACCTGCCAAGGCCATTCCTGGGCACTCCGAGCGGCTCGCTTTCGCCAGATGCCGCGTTGGTGCCGACAGAGGTTGAGCTCATTGAAGATCGGGTGTGGATATCCTGACCTCAGCCCTTGGCTAGAAGGGTCTTGGGGAGCATCGTAACCCAACTCCCTCCCACAAAGGATCCCCAGAAGGGGCACTTCCTGGAATCACGCACCCGAACTACGTTTTAAAGGACAGCCTCAGGATCCTCGCCTGCCCAGGTGTGTAGCCTGACCACGTTGTATTGCAGCAGGCACATGACTGGCAACCAGAGACTTGCTATCCGCTGACCCCCATCTTCCAACCCCTGCTTAGATGCTTCTAGCCACGCAGGACATGTGTTGGAGGGAGACACGTAAGCTTTAGAATCAGACAAACCTAGATTCTAATCTCCCTTCTGCGATTTCATGCATGTGCATCCTTGTCAAGAACCATTTTCCCATCTGCAAAATGGGGATAGCGAGGCCCCCTTCTCAGCTGGTGGAGGGACTATGGGGGAAAATGAGCATTAAGAGCTGATCCGCTGCCTAGTTCGTCACTCAGTATCTGCCTCTCTCCTCAGTCTTCTCTGCTTCAGACACGTCTGGGAGGCTGCGCTTCAGACACGTGGAGGTGGCTCTCGTGTCCCCTCTGTTTCTTTGTAAGAAATGGAAGCATCCGTCCACTTTCGTTAAAACGCGCCGGTCAAGCAGAGCGGACGAGTATTCCTCTGCTCAGGCTGCCAGAACCAAATGCCATACACCGGGAGGCTTAAACCTCAGAACTGTATTTTCCCATAATTCCAGGCGCTGGAAGTCCAAGATCAAGGTGTCAGCAGGTCTGGTTTCTTCTGAAACCTCTCTCCTTGGCTTGTAGGTAGATCTTTTTCTTTTTTTTTTAAATATATTTTTATTGATTTTTCACAGAGAGGAAGGGAAAGGGACAGAAAGCCAGAAACATCGATGAGAGAGAGACATCGATCAGCCGCCTCCTGCACGCCCCCCACCGGGGATGTGCCTGCAACCAAGGTATATGTCCTTGACCGGAATCGAACCTGGGACCTTTCAGTCCCCAGCCAATGCTCTATCCACTGAGCCAAACCGGTCCTGGCTAGATAGATCTTCATAGGGTCTTCTCTTGGTAAGTTCCTGTGTCCTGATGCCCTCTTTCTCTAAGGACACTGATATCTTGTTTGTGGGTTCACCCTAAAGACCTCACTGTAGCTTGATTACCTCTTTAAACACTGTATCTCCAAAGACAGTCCCAGTCTAAGGTCCTCCCAGGCTAGGGCTCCAACATGTTTAGAGGGGGCGAGGGGGCAGGGATGGCACAGATTGTCACATGCCGCAGATGTTGAAGGTCCTGGAGCTGAAGTGACAAGTTGGACATGATGTGATTTTGCCTGTTGTTTGTTGAGTGGCTAGTGGCCCTGTCTGGAGGCCCCGCTGGGTGGAAGCTGCCCGCTTGGGCTGGAGCCACTGGCAGAGCTGAGCTGCGTGTGGGCAGCCCTGCCCTCCCGGCGGAGCGGCCGTGGAGTACGTTTCCATCGCTGACACCTTGACATGTTTTATGGGGCTAATTCCCGCTTGTCAGCAGCCCGCGGTTCTTAATCAGCCGCTCATTCATTTCTCTAAAGGCTTCTGACACTTCTGACTAGCACCAGAGCCGTTTGGTGTGGCACAGACATCGGGTGCTCTCGCGTCCAAGTGCACTCACACCCTGGGACCCGGCCAGGACCCCGACGCCTGCCATTATTCTTAGCCTTGAAATGGTGGGAGCAGGCGTTTCAAAACCAGACGGAGGTTTCTGCAAACATATCTTGGCCTTCCTGCCTACCTATTTTTATTTCCTTCGTATTTGGAAAGAGAAAATTCCCAGACAGGGGCCTGGGAATCAGGCTATTCTCGGGTCAGCGGGCTCCGGTTCCCGCTGGTGGCCTCCGTGGTGGGGGGAGGTGAGGCTTTGGCATCCACACTGTGGTTCCCCACCTGCTGGTGGATGGATGGTCACCCCACCTGTGGAAGGGCGTGGTGGCGCAGCTCTGGCTCCAGTAGGGGATCCTCCATCCTTGCCAGTGTGGCCTCTCCCAGGTGAGAGGAGGTGCAGGGTGATGGGGCAGCTGCCCAGGTGGAGGGAGTGTCTAGCCCGAGTCCTTTGTGTTGTTTCCACTGGAATGATGCTTCCCACCAACCTGTCCAGCCTACCGGGCCCTGCAGATTAGGAGGCAGGCGGCTGCCAACTCCATTGAGACCCTGAATTGGGAAAGTGGGTAACATCCTGTCAATAGCCTCCCACTTCCCTTCCCCCACCCCACCCTGCCTTCTTTCCCTCCCCATAGAGTGCCCACTGGCCTAGGCACAGAACGCAGACACGACTCCTTCCCTCTTAGCCACATACCCGGGGACGCGAACCAGACAAAGCGTCCCTACCCTGCTGGGTTTGCTTGGAGGCAAAGTCTTCCCCTCTGCCCGCCTTTGGTGGAGCCTCGGTGATGTCATCCGTGGGTACAGGCAGAGGTCGTCGGTCATTTGCCACTGGAAGGAGACAGCTTTGGCAGCCGTGGCCGTTTGAATGAAGGTAGGCCTCCAGCAGGCAGAGTCCCTGTAACCCCCATCCATCAGCTGGGATGTCTGGGTGTGAGAGAGAATGCAACGACCCCCCACCCAGCTGGGCCTTTCCTAGGACAGGCAATGACTGGTTTTATCTCCCCAGCCCTTTGCAGTGGCGGTGTGTGTGAGAGGAGGTGTGCATTTATTTTCCAAATCATAAATACGAATGTTCTTTTTCTGGAAAAAAAATTCAAGAAAATGTCCCCCCACTGGTGCCCCAACTAAATTCAGTGGAATGAACCCTCTGGCTGGGTGGGAGGAGCTTAGGCCATACGCCGGAAACCAATCATTGTCTCAGTAATGGAAAGTGGACCAGGAACCCGGAAGACTGGTCAACCTTGAAGCTCTGAAAAGTCTAAGCCAGCCACCCCCTATCTAATTGAGACAATGAACTTTCCCATCAAATAATCCTGTAAATTCTTACTGATAAGATAAGCTACCTGTTACTGGAATTGCCTGCTTCAGGGCAAAGGGTGTCTCCCAAACCTGAATAAAAGGGATGGCCAGGCCAAAGGGAGGCCATAGTCTTTCCACTAGAGGAAGGCTCCCGCCTGGCCCCCCAATATCACCAAATTAATGCTTTTCTAGTCTCTCTTTTCATTTCTGTGCGGCCTCCTCCAGAATCCGAACCCTGAACGAGAACCCTGAACCAGGTGGGACGTGAAAGAGGTTCCCACAGCCATAGGCAGCCTTGTGCTTGGGGAGGGAGGTGGGCAGTGTCCTGCTAGGACTGTTTCAGAAGTGACCAATGGCACGGGGAGTTCCCCTGAAGCCACGGCAGGCCAGGCCAGGTGCCCCATGCCAGCCGGTGTGGCCTGGAGAACCAGGGCTGGTGGGGAACGTGTCCTTAGTCTCCCAGGGGGCGTGTTGTGAACACCTCCATGTGGCTCCACCAGGTAGAGCTAGGATCAGCGGGTGGATGTTACCGAGTGACCTGTGTCAGCTCATTATGAGGACCAGCCTCCTTGTGCAGTGGGGGTGGAGAGCTGGGCCGTCAGAGGCTGAGGGACCACTCACTGGGATGTGTCCAGGTGACCAAGTGCTGGTCACTCTTCACTCTGAGCTCCCCGCTGAGACTTGATGTTTAGCTTGGAGCCCAGTAGCTGTGGCTCCTCCCTCTCATGCTCCTTCCGTTTGTTTCTCCCTTCTTCCTTCCTTGGGCTCTCTCATCCCCTCCTTTACCCCCACTGGGGATAGCACAATTGTGAGATGGAACTGCCTTGTGCCCAGAGTTCCAGTTGCAGCCTCCCTCTGCTCCCCTGCTGGCAACGGCTGGCCATGACCTTCTTCCGGCTCTCAGCTCTCACTGTGGCACCGCAGCTAATGCAGCAATCCCACTTGCCCATGTTCCCCTGTGGCCTCAGTGAGATGGATTTCAGTCGGAGAGGAGTCGGCTTGGGGGGGGGGGTGGCAGAGACAGGCTACTTTAAGGAGAGGATGCCCGCTGATGGGTTGGTTCCATCCCGGAAGCAGACTGTCCCCTCAACTGAAAGAGTCCTGCTCAGGATTCTCGGCTCCTCAATCGGCACCTCTGAAGGTCGAGGCCAGAAGAAATGCCCCCACTTCTACCCACATGCAGCTTCAGTTCATCTTGAAATTTCCTCCGAGTGAGTGATGGCCTGGGGAGCCAACATTCTCTTTCAGCACCTCCCCTTTTTGGTCCTAACCCACCACCTCTTCCTTGATCCCATGTCTATGTCTCTCCTGTCCCTTGCTGCCCCTCTCTGGAGCAGAGTGGTGTCTACCAGCCAAGGATTCAGGGGCTCTGGCAGGGCAATGCGCTCTCTGTGATGGGAAGTGAGCCTGGACCAATAGGATCTGTTCTGCTCCCAAGTTCTGGCTGTGGGATCCCTTACCCTGTGGGGCAGAAGAGCTCAGTGGGCCTTTTGGGAGCGCGGATGGGCTCCAGGCAGAATCAGGTCAGCTGTGCCTACTGTGTAACACAGAGACTCAGCGAGATATGGGGAACCCAAGCCCCGGATGACTATGTGGCCTCATTTCTGTGAGAGCTAGTCTTGCCAGTCACTGCTTTGAGAAGACCTGGCTTTGAAGTTTCTGGAGGAAGTTAGATAACCTTGAGAAGATTGGGGTGGCCCAGGGTCCAGGGACAGCAGGACCCACAGTCCTCAGGCCCCGCACACCCCATGGAGCTCTCTTTGTAAAAGGCGTGTCACAGGCCAGGGAGGGCAAAGCACATGGGAAGAGGCTCTATGGTCGGACAGGAGTGCAGGCAGAGAAGGATGACACTGTGCGTGTGGTCCTGAGTATTGTGCGGTGCTGTGCCAGGAGTGGCCTGGGTGAACTGTTATCATTTCTCTTTTTTATTTTGGGAAGCATTGTATGACTTTTATATTATCATAGATTAAAAAATGTGAAGCTTTGGGGTAAATTTATGTCATTGACTTCATGAGCATTTGATACTCCTCTTTCTAACATTTGTATTTGTACACAGTATTAACGAGTAATCTGGGGAGTATTCTGTATTCTGTGGCAGCAACAATGGGTATTAAAAAAGGCACTGAGGCCAGCATGGTTCAGTGGTTGAGTGTCCACCTATGAACCAGGAGGTCATGGTTCAGGCCTGGTTAAGGTACATGCCTGGTTGCAGACTTAATCCCCAGTGTGGGGCATGAGGGAGACAGCCAATCAATGATTCTCTCTTACCATTGATGTTTCTATCTCTCTCTTCTTCTCCTTTCCCCTCTGAAATCAATATATATTTAATATATATATATATTTTATTTTTAGTTTTTAAAAGGCACCGGGGTGACATTTAGCTGACAGGGTTAAGAGTGACTTTCTCCGATGGGTTTGGGGATGACCTGGAGTTCAGACCTTGACCCTGGCACCCATAGGGCTGGAAAGCTGTGAAATAGAAGACATGGCACAAGAAGGACATAGGGAATGGAGTGGGGAGGGGGAAGAGACTGAGCTGTAGGCACCCGAGCCCTGTGAACCAAGAGGTTGAGCTTTTGCGATGGGAAGAGGGCACAGTCATGGGAGCCGGGTGTGGGCAGTTGTGAGAAATGCCAACCAGGGAAAGAAAAGGACTCTTGAGGGTGAGGCTAGCTCGGGGGATATTGAGCAAAGGGATGCTGGGCAGTGGTTAGAGGTGCACCAACATGGATACAGGCATAAAGAGGCAGAGAAGAGCGTGATAACCACCATCATCTTTTGAGAGAACCTCTTGTGTGCCAGAAGCTTTGCGTGAACCACTCTAGCCCTCATCGCTGCCCTGTAGGGGGTGCGACCATTTTGATTTCTGACTGAGGGAACTGGCAGTATTACTGGGTAGTGACTGCTGGGATTGGAGTCCGATTTACTTGATTTGGAAGTTCTTGATCATTTCACGCAGCCTTGGGCAGACTCAGAATGCATGATTTCCATGGAGGGCATCTCAAAAGCAAATGAACCCATCTCTCATTTTAGAGATAAGGCATCTGGGGCCCAGAAAAAGATGGTGGTGGCAATGGTGGGGTCCCCTAAAGCCATCGTGTCAGAAAGTAAAGGAGAAGTTAGAACCTAGCTCTCCAGACTTGTGCAGCGATTTTCAACTGGGATACTGACCTCTTTTCCCTTAGATTGTCAAATAAAAAAAAAAAATGACAACAGCCAACACAACAATAACCTTGTAGTGTGAATGCCTTGTCTTGAACCATAAATATATAAGTTATATAGTAGAATTGCATCTTATTGGTTATGTAGCATCATTAGGTTATGTCTGATGGGTTAATTCTTGGTACCAGAAACCGCTTATCGACAAGTAGAGGCACTTGGTTTTTTAAAAAGTCACTTTGAGCCCTGGCCAGGTAGCTTAGCTGGTTAATGTCACCCCCAATATGTCAAGATTGCAAGTTTTATCTCCAGTCAGGGCATATACAAGAATCAACCAATGAATGTATAAATAAGTGGGACAACAAATCAATGTTTCTCTCTTTTCTCTGTCTCTCTTAAAAATAAGTTTCCCTAGCCAGTTTTTCTCAGTAGTTAAAGCATTGGCCCTTAGACTGAAGGTTTGTGGGTTTGATTCCAGTCAAGGACATATATATATACCTTGTTTACAGGCTCAATTTCCCTCCAGAGTCTGGAGTGTGGAGGAGGCAACCAATTGATGTCTCTCTCTCACATCAATGTTTCCTCTCTCCCCCTTCCACTCTCTCTGAAAGCAATGGAAAAAAAAAATGTCATCAGGTGAGGATTACCAAAAAAACAGCAACAACAACAAAAAAAAACCCTCACTTTGGAGCAAAAAGGGTAGGTGATTACTATTCATATTTTTTTTAGAAATAAATCAAAATTATATCTATTTCTTTTGTCAGATTGGCAAAAAATATATGTTTTTTCTGGTATGCTGTGGAATTTTAGTTACTAGTGTATGTGTGCCAGGAGATGAAAAAGATTGAAAATCGCTGGTCTAGTGGAATGTCAGGATCTCAGCCTTGGAACCATGATCCGGATGGCCACACCTGTTGTGTACTATTTTTGATGGATATGGTCTCTGGCAGCTCTACATGGACACAAATGAATTCTACATGCATTCTGAAGTTATTTTAGAATAGATTTATATATTATTCATAACCGTTAGATAGCCAAGGGAAATTCTGAGGAATAGCTTCTACTTCTTTGGCTGTGACCCTGCATTTTACATTGTGTCTCATTATACAGAGATGTGTGTGGATGTATACATTAGAAATATAACGGAAACATATGTTTTCCGAAGCAATCCTGATCCTTACTACGGGTGACACACTTTGATGTGTTCTATTCTCATCCACTCTGCTCTGCTCCGTTGAAAATATGCTGGTTGTGAACCGTTTAATTGATTTTATGACAAATTAATGGTTCATGACCCACAGTTGGAGACACAGTGACCGAAGCAATGTCTTGATCAGACATGGTTTAAGAAGAAAAGTTTTTTTTTTTTTTTACAGAGGCAACTTAAAGTCGCCAATTATATTTGGTCATAAATGTTAAAATAGTAAGCTTTGAGTTTCATAATATATAAAAAAAGAAAAATTGTAGACATGTAAAAAATCAAATGGCCTAGGAGCTTGGATTCTCTCTAGACCACAGCTGATCTGAGATGCTTCTGGTAGTTAGTGTGTGAAGCTGAATTTTACTCTGGGCCTGGGTTTCCGTCCTCACCGGAAGACCTGCAGAGGCAGGCAAGAGAGGCTGCTGCAGCCCCTAGGCGGTGGGCCAGGGCTGACCTCTCTCGAACCCAAGCACATTGTATCTGGTCTGAGGCTCTCGGAGTTTTCCAAGGTGTGTACATTGGATACTCATACCATATGCTGGGGTGTCATTAAGGTCTGATGCTTTACAAATTCCTGGAATTATGATTGTATGCATCTGACCTTCTAACACCCCTCCAAAAGCTTGAACTAATTCCCTTGACATTGCCAACTCCCCGAGGTTCACGTTATGCGATTCCTCACGCCCTCTTCTGTTTTAGTCTTTCTCTCTGACTGGGGCATGGAGCGGCTGCTCCCACTGACTCATGAGATAGTTTTTTTTCACGGGAACATTGGTCTTCTACTCACAGCAACCAGGTTTTTATTCCTTTTAGGATCCTCATTCCATCCATCCATCCATCCATCCACCAGAAGTGCATGGAGTTAGGAAAGTCCTCTTTTATACGTTAGTATTTAAGCCAGGATGTGATTGATGAGAAGGAAGCAGTCGTCTGTAGATATCATAGAACAACGTCTCAAACACACATACACACACACACACACACACACACACACACACACACACACGTGTGCGCGCCAAAGCCTTGGGACAGGAACAAGAGTCTGGCTCTTTTGAAGGATGGAAGACAATCACATGAGTGGAGTAAGGTGGCATGAGAATGGTGTAGGATGAGGTTGGAAAAGTGGGTGGCCATCAAAATATTAAATAAACAATCAGCATGACATAGATGTTGATGAATCAGAAGGGACATGACTGGGTAAAGGCCAAAATTATGCAGGTCCCTGTGGGTGATAGTAAGGAGTTTAGGCTTTCTATGTTGCAGTGAGAAATCATTGGGAAGCATTAAGAAAGGGATCAGCACAATCAGACTTAATATCCAAAAAGACCAGACTATCAAACAACAGCCAGATACCGTTACACACCTATTGGACTGACCAAAATCAGAACCACTGACAACACCAAGTGCTGACAAGGATATGGAGCAATGGGGATTCTCATTTGTTGCTGCTGGAAATGCAAAATGGTAGGAAAGACAGTTTGGCAGTTTCTTTAAAAATGAAACATACTCTTACCATGTGATCCAGCACTCACTTCATATTTATCCAAATGAATTGAAAATTCATATCTATACAAAAACTTGCACATGGATGTTTATAGTAGCTTTATTCATAATTTCCCAAACTCAGAAGCAACCAAGATGTCCTTCAGTAGGCGAGTGGATAAATAAACTGTGGTATATCCAGATAATGGAATTTTATTCAGTGCTAAAAGAAATGACTATCAAACCATGATAACAGAGAGAGGAAACTTAAATACATATTACTAGCTGAAAAAAGCAAATTCCAAAAGGCTACATGCCATCTGATTCCAATGACATGACGTTTTGGGAAAGGCAAAACTATGGAGACAGTGAAAGATCAGTGGCTGGGAGAGGAAGAGACGAGTAGGGGATCACAGAGGAATTTTAGGGCAGAGAAACTATTCTGTAGAATACTGTCATGGTGGGTACATGTCATCATACATGTGTCAAAACCAAGAGTGAACTCTAATGTAAATGACGGACTTTGGGTGATAATTATGTGTTCATGTAGGTTCGTCAGTTGTAAAAAAATGTACCCCTTTGGTGCTGGCTGTTGATAGTGGAAGAGGTTGTGTGTGCATGGGGTCAGGAGAAATACGGGACTCTGTCTACTTTTTTGCTCCATTATGCTGTGAACCTAAATCTTTCCTAAAATAGAAAGTCATTAAAAAACGTAAAAGAACATGCTAGCTGCTCTGTGAAGAGTGGGTTGTGTGGAGTCAAGTGAGGAAACAAGGCAACCAGTTAGAACAGTGGTTCTCAACCTGTGGGTCATGACCCCTTTGGGGTCAAATGACCCTTTCACAGGGGTCGCCTAAGACCATCAGAAAACACCTATTTCCCATGGTCTTAGGAACCAACAGACCGCTCCTCGGTGTAGCAAAGTGTAGCAATGTAGTTTACTGTTGTCCTATGAAGACTGTTATCCATGTTACACCATGATTCAAAACAAAAATTTCATTTATTTATAATTATAAATAAATATTTCACAATATATAATTACATATTGTTTTTGTGATTAATCACTATGCTTTAATTACGTTCAATTTGTAACAACGAAAATACATCCTGCCTATCAGATATTTACATTACAGTTCATAACAGTAGCAAGATGACAGTTATGAAGTAGAAATGAAAATAATTTTATGGTTGGGGGTCACCACAACGTGAGCAACTGTATTAAAGGGTCGCGGCCTTAGGAAGGTTGAGAACCACTGAGCTAGAAGGACCTGACAGGAGACTAGGTAGGAGATACCAGTGGCTTACATGTGTTAGGGGGTTATTTGCTCCTGGAGGCAGTTTTTGAGAGACCGTTCCGTCCAGATGGTGCCATATCTGGGCCCATGGAAGCCGTTGGTTGTGTCACAGTTTTATTGACCAAAGGAAGGCACTGGGGTCCTTCCTTCCTCTGAAGCCGATCACACACAGCTTTCCTGACTATTCGACAGTAAATTCAAAACTGAGTGTCACCCCAGAAGTGCTTTAAGACTCTTTGGGTCTTATCCATTGTTCTCCCGGTTCAGTTACTAGAGGCCTCTCCCTACCCCCACACCGGCAAGGACTCTCTAAACTCCGTCTTGAGCTGCAACCTTCCCGTAGGTTGGCTGGAGTGAGAAAAACATGGAGAGGACAACAGTGAGTTAGGAGAGTGTGTACCCAAGGGCGTTGGGGGCTGGGCCCCGGAATTTGAATCTTAAAGATGATGGGAGTCATATACAGTGGTACCTCGAGATATGAGTTTAATTCGTTCCATAACCTTGAGGCGTGGGAAACTATGAGACGCTCGAGTCGCGGTAAACTGGTGGGTCGTGTGCAGCCGGCCGATCCGCGCGATGACTCCTATCTCAACTGTTGCTCGTATTTCAAAGCAAAACTCGCTTGCTTGACGGCTCTTATCTCAAAAATCTCGTATGTTAGGGCACTCGTATCTCGAGGTACCACTGTGTATATGAGGAAAATGACATTGTCAGAGCCAGACACCTCCTCTGGGACAACCCCGGGGGCAGCAGCATTGACCTTGGCCTGGGATCTTGGGCAGCCTGCCACGGTGCCTTCTTTTCTGGGCTCTGGGCAAGGGCTGCCTGTCAGTTCGAAAAATAGACCGTGTGTCCCTGGGGCTGAGGTCATTATTAGTGATAATGGGGCCCCTGGGACTGAAGCTACACATGATCCGGCCACAAGCCTCGCTCTGGCCCAGGGCTCCGGGGCCTCCCGCCGGCCATTTTTCCAGAAGAGGAGCTGCGTATCAGCCCCCAAAACAATGTTGCCTCATTTGCTTTGCTTGGGTCTCCTCGGACGGCCATCAGGTGACAGCCACCAAGCTTCTTCCACCGTGGCGTCCCGGTCTGTGGGTTCAAGGCTGGACCTGGGCCTTGGCATGGAGACCTCTCTGGCAGGGGCTTTCCCTGGCTTCTCTTCTCCTGGAAGGTGGTCTCGGAGCTAAGACCCGGCCAAGCTTGGAGCTGCTTTCTGGTGGCCCAGATTTCATTTTGACACCCACCTCCCCTCCTCCTCCACCCCCCTCCCCAGTACCCACACCACCCCAAGCCACAGGTCGCTGGCCACGCCTCAGTAACAGATCCCACCGAAACCATGGTCACACGCAGACACCACACTCATCCACCTCGCACCTCCTACGTATCTCACACGGCACACACAGCCCTCACCCAGAGCGTCAGGTACTCCCCCATCACCCACGCCCTTTCACCTACGCTGCACACCACGCGTGGGCTTCCAGCGACCCAGGATGCCTCGCACCTAGCACTTTCTCCAGTTCCACCCAACATGCACCCCATCTATTGGTCCCCACATGACCACGTGCACCCATCTCTCAGGGCACCGTCCGGCGAGGTGCCATGTCATCCAGCTGCTGGCAGGTGGTCTCCACCAGCTGCCCTCTGCCCCCAGCCGCACATGCTCAGTCTTCTGCTAGAACTGGGCAGCTAAGACTGCCTGCTGGCAGCCCTGGCCAACACTGTCAAGAGGTTGACGATGTGTCTGAAAAGGAAAAAAAAAAAAGACATGATTTGGAAAATATTTCCAGGATTTGAAAACAAACGTATGATATTTGATCTGTTCGTGATCCGCTTGTAGCACTCGTGCTGCTAAATACTACTTGATGGAGAGAGCATTTGGCAAGAAGCGTAAGTTTTATTTAGAGGTTTGGGGGGAAAACACAAGTACTCGGTCGAGAGAGCTGGAGTGGCCAGGAGAGATGAAGGGGATGCCCAGGAAGGATTTCAGTGGAAATCGGAAACCTGAGCTCCAAGCAGACCCATCAGGGAGTTCCATTACAGTTAAAGGAAGGACTGAACTTGTTTCGGGCTGGCTTGGGCAGACCTGCTCTGTCCTGGTGGTTTCTCCACTCTCACCTGTAGGTGGTGTCCTCCCGCCGACCGCTCCTTGGCGGGGATCCTCCTGAGAAAGACCCAGGGGCACCCCAGGACCCAAGGGGCACCCGAGACCCTCCTCTGCTTCGCCCAGCACTGCTGGTTTGAAAGGCCCAGCTGCAGGCCAGCTCCCGGGATGCCTTCCTTGCCTTCTCTGTCCCCAACGAGCCTTCTCAGAGCTCCATTTAGCACCAACGGCCTGGATCCGGGAACTTGGCAAATCATCCCATGCCATGATGGATCTGGAACTGAGCTGGGCTGGAGGAGAGACCACGGAACCAAGACATGCTTGCTTCTTGCTGCCACGGGGACAGAGACATTCAACAGCAACACAACAACGAACAGGGAAACGCCACCAAGAAGAAAAGGATGTTTCTACGGTATTTGTGGAGCAACCTTCAGCGCACAGGAGCTGTTATAGGGGACACGGGTGTTCTTTGTGGCAAAGTGAAAGGGGAAAGAGAGGAGAGCAGAATTACACACCTGTGACAGAAGGATCACCTTCCTCCTCAGTTCGTTCAGCGTTTTCTGACGCACAGACGTTGGCTCCTAGCGGAAGCACGGTTCTTCCTCTGATTCCGTGGCGGCTCCTGGACCAGATGCCTAGGCCTTCTCAAGGGCAAATGCCTGGGTAAAGGGGCAAATATGAGCCGCATGGTGCCAGGGCCAGGTGGTGCTCGTTTGAGGCAACATAGCAGAACCCACCACATCTTCCAGATGCAGCAAAACAGGCCTCTCACGCCGAAACCGGTGTGGCTCAGTGGACAGAGCGTCGGCCTGCGGACTGGAAGGTCCCAGGTTCAATTTGAGTCAAGGGCATGTATCTGGGTGGTGGGCACATCTCCAGTGGGGGGCTGTGCAGGAGGCAGCTGATCGATGTTTCTCTCTCATCGATGTTTCTAGCTCTCTATCCCTCTCCCTTCCTCTCTGTAAAAAAAAAAAAATCAATAAAATATATTTTAAAAATTTATGCCTCTCACAACTGGACCCTGAACTTCACCATTCAGGGTGTAGAAGGCCAGACAGAAAGGCTCCTGGGACTTTTCTCCAGAGAACAGAGGCGTGGTCTTTGAAGATTGATCTGTGCAGGTAGGTTGAGAAGTTAGGAGCCCAGACCGTGCTGGGGATGGATGGTGATCCTTGTGATCCTTCTTCTTCTGCCACCGAGGAAGGTTTCCTGTGGGACAGAATGAGTTCTCCGCGATGTCTGATGAGATAGGAGCAGGCCACAGTGTCACCTCCATCTCCGCTGAGGATGGTCCCTCCCCACCATTCATGCCGGAGTGCGTGCCTTCGGGACATGATTGCGAAGTTTCAGAATCTTCGAATCCCAGACTTTTGGGGCTGGAAGAACCCTCAGAGATCGCCAGCCCACCCCTTTTCCTTCAGACAGTCACTGGAGGCCCGGGGAAGAGAAGGAACTTGTCCAAGGTCACACAAGATGGGCCCCAGGCCTCACTGGGTCTCTGGGGACAGGGCTCTCGCTGGCTTGGCCGGCCCTCGCTGGCTTTGCCGAATGACCCCCATCTGGACTCGGAGTCTCTGGCCCCGGCCCTCCCAGCATTCCGGAACCAAGTCGTAAATCCCGAGCCTGCAGCCACTCTGCCCTGACATTTGTGGGCTTTTACTGTCTCTCTGGGATGCCATCTCCGGAGGGAGATGTGCTTGAAAGAGACGCCCCCCCTCCCCGTCTCCCCTGCCCCACCCGGGAGTTAATTGGCACCAAAATGTGCGTGGAGGTGGGCGGGCCGGACACCCCGGGCCCGGGGGATCCCCGGGCCGGAGAAGTGGCACCTCGGGGCGGCTGCTAATTGCGCCCCGTCTCTGTTTGGAGAAGGGAGCCTCTGAGTCTGGGCCAGGCACCCTCGGGGACGGATCTGTTAACTTGCTGTCACCTTTGGAGATACCATCATCCTGTAGCGGAGCAATAAAATGAGTCATCGTGGGCCGTTTGAAGCCAGGCTGTGTGCCCCCGGCCAGTTTGTTTACCCCGAGAAGCCCCCAGTGGGACCGGGTGGCTGGCTCATCACCCCAGCATCCTTCTGACTGTTCTCCCAGTTCCCCTTCTGAGCTGCATGCTCACAGGGGTTGCCCCTTCCCCTCCCTCCCTCCTCCTCCTCCTCCTCCTCCTCCTCCTCCTC
>JAAGEH010000041.1:64561152-64635733 GCA_011751065.1 Lasiurus cinereus
CCCCATGCGGCTCCCCTTCCTTGGAGGTGTTTGAAGAAGGGCTGGCTCTGTCCGTTGGAATGCAAACTTCCCAGAAAAGCTGATCCCCCCTCCTCCCCCTCCCCTTCCTCCTCCAGGCTGGTGAACTCTGAGTGTCAAGGGGGCTAGGGGTCCAGAGCCCAGGGCGTACCCCTGGGAGGGCAGCCCGCTCCCGCCCCCCGCTGCCCCCCGGGATGGCGGCCATGCCTCCCTCACTGGGCTCCGAAGGCATGTGCATTACTCAGAATTTAAATGAAGGTCTCCAAAGACCGGCGGAATTAAGATTTACTCAGCTGCCATTGTCTGATAATTCAATACCAGCTCGTTATTAGAACCACATTTATTGAGGTTTAATCACCGCGGAGCAGATCGCTCCGGCATAGCTGTGAAACCACACGCAATGTGTTCCTAATAATTAATCAGTACGGTATCTTGTCGTCCCAGCATTCATTCTCGGGGCTCGGGTGTGTTTCGAAAAGGGGATGCCGTGGATGTGCTTTTGAAATTTTATCGTCCTTTGTTTTTAATAACTCCTCAGATCCGCTAAGCGAGGGGAAAAGGGGGAAAATCAGATTCCTGCGCAAATTCCAGCCGGGGCTGCTCGCTGTGCGTGATGACCAGATCCTGGAAGAAAGCCTTTCTGGGATTCAGGGCTGAGCTGCTGGCATTTTGTTTTTCAAAGGCAGGACACCCCCCTTCCCCGCCCCCTGAACCCCCCACCCCCCCGCCACTCCCGGAATGCTCTGTATTGATTTTCCTGTGGAATCTCCAGGCACCAAATGGGCCGGGCGGGGGGCGAGGGGATCCTCCTGTCTCTGTCCTTAAGGCTGGTGGCCTCAGATCTCACGTCCAGACTCCGGGCAATCGCTCAAAAATGGTTTGATTGTTGTTTAATTAAATCTTTATTGTTGACAGTGTTACATATGTCCCCCTTTTCTCCCCATGGACCCCTTCTAGCCCACCCTCCCCCCCAACCCCCAGCCCTAGGCCTTCAGCACCTATTGTCTGTGTTCACCACGGGCGATGCATAGAGGCCTATTCTGTGACTGATCTCTTCCCACCACCACCCTCTCCCACCGTCCCCTCTGCGGCGCCAGAGTCTGCAGAGACTTTTTTATTTTTTAATATATTTTATTGATGTTTTACAGAGAGAAAGAGAGAGAGAGCCAGAGAGCCTGAAACATCGACGAGAGAGAGACATCGATCAGCCACCTCCTGCACGTCCCTCAGTGGGGATGTGCCCGCAACCAAGACACATGCTCCCAACCGGAATCGAACCTGGGACCCTTCAGTCCGCAGGCCGTCGCTCCATCCACTGAGCCACACCGGTTTTGGCCGCAGAGACTCTTTGAGCGAGCTGGTCTCTCTGCTCACAGGCGCCAAGGCCAGGCTCTTGGGTGCAGCTGTGGCTGTGCATGAGGCTGCTGCGTGAACCCAGCATTCCCCCTGCGGCCCGCCCTCTGGCCGGCCCAGGTCGAACAACGTCTCCCCTGGCATCTGCCTCTCTCCCCTCAGGCTACTTTGGAGATGGGCTGGGAGGCTCGGATGAAGTCACCCACATGAGGTCACTTCGCGCTCCCGGTCAGCCGGGAGATGGTTATCCTTGTGCTGGTGAGATTGCGGGGTTGATGCCTGGAAGCGCAGCCTCTGGACAGACAGAGCTGGCTGGGGCTCCGGCCTGGGCTTCCGTGCAAAGCAGCTGTTTGCTACGACGTAACTTGTTTATCTGTTGCACGGCTCCGCTTTCTGTCCTCTGAGAGCGACGGGGTTGGTCTGGGTGCCTCCCTCCTAGGGCTCTGGGGGAGATCAGTGAGGGTGCTCCTGCCGGGAAGTCAGAGCCCTCGGCGAGTGCCAGTCACATGGCTGTCAGCGAACGAGCCCTTCCTTCTCCAGCCCCTGGGCCCTCGGGTCCAGGAGGGAGCATCTGGATGTGGCCAGAGAGGCCCCGAGACCAGCAGGCCCCCCCTTTTCTGCATCATCTGGTTTCTCCCCATCTTGTCTCAGGCCGTGGCTCTCACCCAGGGACGACTTTGTCCCCAGGGAACGTTTGGCACCGTCCGCAGACATGTTGTGGGCACTGAGGGATTAGCAGGCATGGAGGCGGCTCAGCGCCCTGCAAGGCACACGGCAAGGCCTCCCTGCGCGCAGTGCCAGGCCTGAGGGTCTTCTCCAAGAGGTGCCTGCCAGGGGGCTCAGCACCGACACCCACAGAGTGACACTCAGAGGGTCATTCTGCTTTGACCCTAGGGCAGAAGCCCGGGACAGAAAGCGGGGTTCTGTGCTGGTGAGCCTCACGGCCTTCTGTGACCCCTGGGAGAACCCACGGACAGGAAGGAGGACGCTCTGCTCCACTCTCAGCTCGGCACCCTGCCTGCGTGGGACTTTCTGGCCGGATGGCAGGTCCTGCCTGCGCTCGGCTGCTCCCAGCATCCTCTGGAAGCTGCCTGAAGGGGCAGAAGCCGCCCCGTGGCCTTACACGCCAGAGAGGGCCTCGGCGTGGCTGCCTGTGGAGGTGCATTCGGATTGGTGGCCCCTGACCATGATGGGGGGGGGGCGGTGACCGAGCACAGGAACCGAGGTGGGCCCGCCGAGGGCTGGAGGCCCGGGCTTGGCTCTCCTCGCTGCCAGCTTCTGGGGCGGAGCTCCAGGGAGTCTGGGAATGCAGCTGACACCCAGGCATGTGGGTTGTTTTGAGGGGATACTTGTCAAGGCAGGAGGAGAGAACACACTTACTCAATGCTTTGTTGGCACGGTCCCTGAAGTCAGGCTAGACGTGAATGCGGTGGTGAGTGGGCCTTCCTTTGTGATCCGGCCTGGGCCTTGCAAATGTGAGGGGTGGGCCGGGCTGCAGGGGTGGGGTCCTCGGATCAGGCAGGGGGCCTTTCCTGAGCTATGCCTCCCTCCTGTGCAGCTTCCTCCTGCCCTGCACCTCGGAACTCTCACCCTGCCTTGAACTCGCCTCACTCCACGGCTCCGCTCTCTGCCTTAGTGGTGCCTCGGCCAAGAACAGCCCGCTCCTGGCACACTCCCACTCGTCTCTCCAAAGTGTATTGGAGTGTGACCTCCTTTTAAAACGTTTGTGGATCCCCCTCCCCATCCAGCCCTGGCATCCGCCACGGTTCTCACTTCACAACGGTTCTGCCATCGCACTTGGTACAAATCCACCCAGAGCTGATGCAGGGGCTTGGAAACGTGCTGGGCACACACTTCCATGATAAAAGCTCTCTTCGTGGGACACCAGGGGCCCAATGCATGAATTCGTGCACCCGGAAAGGAACGGTGGGCTGCGAGGCTGCAGTAGACACAGGGGTGGGTCTTGGCCCATCCTCTGTGCTCCCGCCAGCCCCCTCCTACCTTGGCCCCTGGTCCCCTTTATGCTGGCAGCCCCGCTCCCGCTGTCAGCCACTCCCACATGCTGACTGCACTGGCACGCTGGTGGCAGGAGCAATTGGGGCTATCACTGGCAGTGGGTGTGAGTGGCTGCCATCCCTGATTGCCCCTCAGGAGCAGGGGAGGTGGAGAAGCTATGAGGGGCAATCAGCTGCTGCTTGCACCGGCTGACAGTGCCAATGGATCGGGGCCGGCGCCACGTGGGAGCAAAGAATTTTCAGTAACCACCAGAGTCTCGCCCTGATGACAGTGACAGACACCCTGCCTTGGTCTGGCGCTCACACTCACCTGCTCCACCATCCCGGCACAGCCAACGCCGGCCATGTTCCGTGTTCTGCTGCCTGCTGCTGACGCCTGCCATGTTCCACACATGCCCTCTGGTGGTCAGCACACATCATAGCAACTGGTTGTTTGTTCCGCTGTTTGGTCTACGGTGGTACCTCGAGATACGAGTTTAATTCGTTCCATAACCTTGAGGCATGGGAAACTATGAGACACTCGAGTCATGGTAAACTGGTGGGTCATGTGCAGCCGGCCGATCTGCACGATGACTCCCATCTCAAATGTTGCTCGTATTTCAAAGCAAAAATCGCTCGCTCGATGGCTCGGATCTCAAAAATCTCATATGTGAGGGCACTGTATTTGCATATTAGGCTGATATAGATATAGATATATAGATTCTAATAATTTAGTGGTCTGTCTTTTCCTGTGGAGCCAGGAGTCCTAAGGGCCAAGAGCTCTGGGAGAGGCTGTGAGCACTGCCAGCCCTTGGCCTAGAAAAGGACGCAGAGAGGCGGCGCCCCTGCCCACACTCAGGGCGGTCAGAGGCCCCCCGGGTGCACAGAAGCAGGGAGTGCCATGCTGCTTCCTGCTGTTGGTTGCTGGGGACCCCATCTGGGCTACCATCCCGCCCCCGCCCCCTAGAAAACGAGTTTCCACGCTACAGAGCACGTGGAGGGAAGGAATGGTTTTCCCGGGCGACTTGGCTTTCCCGGGACAGCGAGCCCCGAGGTCTGCGGATGCTGACGCGCAGCGCGGTGGCGGTTTTACACACCACACTGCGGGAAATCTGGAAGGGCACGGGAGAGAATGCATGCAGAGAAGCGAGGCCCCAGGGGTTCCTGACGGGGGGCGGGCGGGCGGGCGGGCAGGGGGAGGTACCCCACCATGGAATCTGCTTGTAAAAGTAATCAGAGGGGGGCTCAGCCGGGCAGTTGGAGTGAAAAGAGTAGGGAAGCTTTGGGACCCTAACTGAAACCGGCTGTCGCCACATACTGTTTCCCCAGAAAGGGACCCTAATCAGGTCAATTCCGCGCCTCCCTGACGGTCATGGATGCGCGGTAAAGGGCAGCAGGCAGACAGCCTGCATCTCTGGGTGGGATGGAGGGGGAGGGCAAGACCCCCAGGCTAAAGGAAATCAATTTGTCACCAGCCCTGAGACGGGGTGCACAACGCTCGGTGACGACTTGCTTATTGATGAGCACCCCAACACAACAGCAACCTTCACCCCAACAGAGTCCACCTCAGACGGGGCAGGTGTCTGGCTCGCTCTGGTCTTTTCATTTCACGCTGCGTTCTAGAACCCAGAGGGCGATTCTCCCCAGAACTCCAGGGCGCTCTCTCCTGCCCGGGCATCGGGGCGCCTCACCCACAGGCCGGCATCGGGGCGCCCCGAAAGCCTAGTTTGGGCTCAGGATCTAGGTAAGCCGCGCCGGCCTGCAGAGGGAACAATTATGTTCCCCCCAACACACAGAAGCATCAGAATTCACAGCATGCACTTTACAAGGGCAATAAAGTTTTATATGCGGCTCCGTGAAATGCCGACTACAGCCAATTATCCACCAAAATAAACGGATGGGCGAGGGAACGGCTATATTTGGCTCCGACTTAATTATTTTGCATGCGCGCTCCTCGGTGCCATGCAATAAAATCGCCTCCTGCCCTTATTTCCTGGTTGGGGTTACTCAACCCCCGACTCTGGTAACCGAGCCCGCCACGGGAGGACACTGCCCAATGTCAGGGGTAAGGAAATGTGAAAGGTTTGACATCAATTACAACATTACACACAACATAAAATTTAACAGCTTGAATCAGGCTTTCATTGCTCTTTAAAGAGGCTGGATGGCTTTTTAAGATCTAAAAATTAATCAGTTTCTAAGAGTCGGACCTTTTTCCGAGTCCCAGATCTCACTCTGAGCGCGGGACTTCAGAAAGGGTTTCTCTGCCCCTCTCTCCCTCGCCCTCTCTTGTGTTTGAAAAATGTCTCTCCTCTGTCGCTTAACACGGCAACGTCAGTGTTTCAGTTGGTATTTTTCCTGGGAAAGTGGAAGAAAGAGGGAAGGGTAGAGATGTGGGACTGTTCTCTGAGGAGGGGGGAGTGTTCTGGGGAGAACACGGGACTGAGATTTGGCTGTGAATGAGGGAGCCGCCCGAATGGACTCCCCAGGCCACCCCCAAGCTCCTGGCCTGTCACCGGGGTCAGAATCTGCGTGGCAGCCCCCAGCCCATCGCTCCTTGACACACGATCGTCGTCTCATAAAACGCCACATGTAATTGGACAGTCTCAGCCCATTACGGCTAACGTGCTGCAAGAGCAGGGGTGAGTGACCCCTGTCCTTTAATAAGTGTGGTCTCCGCAGGTCAGCCACGGGGTCAGAGGCAGGGCGGGAGGGCAGACAGAGTTCTGGGAGGGCCTGCAGCTGACTTTTCAGGGAGTTGGTGGGGACAACTCGCCTGCTTTCTTTCTGCTTCTCAAGGGGGACGAGGCACAGAGATCAAAGCTGATTGAGCTCAGGGTCTATGTTCTATTTGCACTGTGTGCCCAGCCGAAACCAGAGCACTGAGAAAAGAGAGAGAGTGAATGAATACACAGCGATGGAGCCTCACATCACTGCTCGGACAATGACATCCCCTGATCTTGTCATGGGAAGGCGCGGTTCTGGAAGTTTCTGTTAGCCATGGGCCAACTCCTCCGTGCTCCTTGGGAAAAGGGTGTGTGTGGAACTGGGGTTGGGTGGTGAGTGTGGGTGGTAGGTGAGGGGGTGCTAGAGCGACCACAGCAGGGTCCATCCTGATGGGTCGTGTTCCTAGACCCTCCTTCTACTTTGGAAGAAATCGGTGAAGAAATGTGTGATTTCCTTCCTCTGCTAGGTACCTCTCTCTTTCCCATGTCATTTTCTCTGCCCATTGGTGCTGCCCAAAGTACACCAGACAATCCGATTCTGCCCTGACACGCTCATGTTTCCAGACAAGGAGTGTTCTGGAAACCCTAGTACTTGCTCTGCCCTTCCAAATACTCTGTCTTCTTATGAAGAACTAAGCACCAAAGCTGGGTCATGCGTAATGGTCCCACGTTATCACATGGAGATGAGCCCTGGGGTTGGTCCTCAGACAAGGTCAGCCTTGGGGTTTCTCCTTTCCCTCCAACTTCAACTTCTGCAAGAAAAAGGCAAGCAGCAGCAGAAGGCTCTCTTGCCAAAGATTTCGTGCAGAAAGCAATGTCCAGGGTGTGCCCACGGGCAGTTCGCAGTCCAGTCTCCTTTGCTTCTGGTCTGGTCTGTGGGGCTCTGAGGACATGTGAGCGCTACACCGAGCAAGTGTGGGCAGTCATACCAGCAACAGGGCCCGGCATTTACAAATCTTTCCAACATCTCATGAAGGGAAGAAAGAGGTTTGGCTTCGTCCACAGACAGCCAGAAAATGAAATTCACCCCTAGAACTAACTCACTCTCTCTCTCTCTCTCTCTCTCTCTCTCTCTCACACACACACACACACACACACACACACACACACACCAGAGAACATGTTAGCTTCCCAGCAAAACTGAGCAGAAAGTACATAGAGATGAACCTACAATGATACATCATTATCACCCAAAGCCCAGAGTTGACATTAGGGTTCACGTGTGTGTGTTTGGACTAACGTATAGTGACGTGTATTCACCACTTGAATTCGATGATTACTCAAATTGTCTTTTTACAAAAGCCAATTTTGGCAAGACCCCCTCCCCAATGAAAAAACTCACAAAAATAAAAAAAAAAGCATGCTATTTAAAATATTTTAATGACATAATCAAAGGCGTGAATGTATTGATATTCCTCTTGGAACTATATTAAATCAGTGCTGGAATAAATAACGAATATAGACAGTCATGGCATTATCCAAGAGAAAACATTTAATCCACAGCTGGGAAAATGAAAGGCAACCAAAGCATCTTTATTGCCGCACATCGCAAATCCCCGACAATGATTTTATGAGAAAGGTCATTAAACCTGTAGCTACTGCATTATCTTTTTCCTTGGACCATTTCTGAAGCAACATTAGTTTTTCACACTTCTTTACATCCCCAACATTAAAAACAAAACAAAAAACAAGGCCTTAATCGATGCTTTTACCTAAAAAGCAGAGGGCTAAGGTTTCCCATCATAAAATGTTATGCTGTTTACACAAAAACTGCAGCTAACCTCATAAAACGCGAGTGATTTCCCAGTGGGGTCCTGCAGGGACACTTGGCTATGCTAGACGTCACACTGATTTCCAGAGCTGAAGCAGAGCGGACTTCCTGTGCACAGGGGCTCTCAGCCCCGGTCGTTACGAATCAGACTTTTCAACTGGGACACGCCAAACAGGCATCTTCTCTCCCTCCAAGGCCTCAAGCTGGCACCTCCGACCAGCTAAGAAAACAAGTGTGAAGTGGAAAAATTCCACACAACCATCATCTGTTCTCAACAATCATCAGGCCCCTACCTTGTCCTCATCACCATACCCTTGATAGTAGAGTTCCCACCACCTTGAGCTTCCCGGAACCTCTTCTAAGCATTGGGCCTAGCTTCCAGGACAACTTTGCTGGAGAGAAAAGAGAAATAAGGATGCGCCTGCCTACTAGCCTTACACTTCCCTGGAAATCACATGATCTTTCAATATCTTTCATTAGGTGTCAGAGAGGAAGAGGGAGGGAGAGAGAGAGAAACATCAGTTATGAGAAAGAATCATCTATCAGGTGCTTCCCCCACTGGAGATTGAGCCCACAACCTGGGCATATGCCCTGACCTCAATGCTCAACCACTGAGCCACACTTTCCATATTAATGGAAAGATTTTTAAGTCTTGACTTCCTGAGTTGAATAAATCCACCAAACTTTATGCTTGAAAAGCTAAACATCATGGACGGTTTTCAATGTCTGGTTTTTTAATGACAATCAGGACAAACACTTAAAAGTCAATTGTGTGCCTCCTTTATTCAGATAAAGATATGAAAATCACGTTACAGTTTTAAGTTTAAAGATTGGTTATTGGCTCCCCTTCACTTTACAACTATGGAGAATATATAGAGCAGTGGTTCTCAACCTTTCTAATGCTGCGACCATTTAATACAGTTCCTCGTGTTGTGGTGAATTGGAATGTAAATATCTGTGTTTTCTGAGGGTCTTAGGCGACCCTGCTAGTGGTTCTCCACCTGTGGGTCACTGCTGTAGAGCCTAAGACCGTCAGAAAACAGGTCACGACCCACAGGTTGAGAACCGCTGATGTAGAGGAATTTAGTTTTTATATTTTAAAGAATTTTTACTGTTCCAGAGTATGGTATAAGATGCTTCTTCATCCCACATTCACAGGCCCTGGCGTCCTTGAAAGTGAATCTTGTCCTGCCTTAATCAGATGTTCACTTGAAACAAAAAGCTTCCACGATTCCTCCCAAAACATGGCAAGACAAGAGATTCTAATCGAATGACCTCCAGCTTGACTCGCAGATACTGCCGTCCTACAGGGAAGCTCTTCTCGTGGTTTCTGTGAGGGAGAAGATTCCGAAGGGCATGAGAGACATGGGACGATAATTCCCAAAATGGTGAAAAGAAAAAAAAAAAAAGAGAGAGATTTCATTATTTTGTTGCTTTTCTTCCCTTTGGTAACAAAGTGTTTGGTGGAGTTAGTTATTTGGCAGCACATGCCGGGGCTGAAAACTTTCCTTTCTTTTGCCAAGCTTCCTAAAAATAGTCTTTCCTCAGGCGAGGGCCATCTCAACATGAGCCACGTTGGTTCCAAGCACGACATGTTTCGTGAATGTAATTGCCCACGGACCTGAGGATTTCAACTGCAGCGAGACAAAGGATGTGGGATTTGACTTCTTGCAAAGCTGCGGGCTAGTCCCTGTTGTGTGTGTGTGTGTAACAATAAGTTCTTTCATGAGGTGACACCAGGGCAGTGGGTGGTGAAATCCGATACCTGGCAAAAGTACAACGGGATTATATAATACCAAAAAAGTCAATTGTTTTCCCCTTTGCGAGCTGTCTCCTTTGTGGAGGGAAGTACCCAGGATGAGGTCAGCTGGTGGCTTTTGTTCTTCAGCTAGTTTCCATGCCGTTTTAGGCACTGTCTCTGCAGTGGTTTTTTTTTTTTAACATTGATTTTCGAGAGAGGAAGGAGAAAGAGAGAGTGAGAACATGAGCGAGAGAGAGAGAGAGAAAGAGAGAGAGAGAAAAGAAAAAGCTTAATGGAGGGATGGCACCTCCGTAAGTCAGCATTGCTCTGTAGTACAGTGGTACTTCGAGATACGAGTGCCCTAACATACGAGATTTTTGAGATACGAGCTGTCGAGCGAGCGATTTTTGCTTTGAAATACGAGCAACATTTGAGAGAGGAGTCATCGCGCGGATCGGCCGGCTGCACACGACCCACCAGTTTACCGCGACTCGAGCGTCTCATAGTTTCCCACGCCTCAAGGTTACGGAACGAATTAAACTCGTATCTCGAGGTGCCACTGTATTTCCATTGTAAGAGTGGAGTAGGGAGTTGGAGGCAGAACCAGAGACCGAGAAAGAGAGGTAGAGAGGTATATTGCTTTGTTGTTCCACTTATTTATGCATTCACTGGTTGATTCTTGTATGTGACCTGACCAGAGACTGAACCCCAAATCTTGGTGTATTGGGATGAGCTACCAACTGAGCTACCAGGCTGTGTAGTGCGTTTCTGTAAATATAAGAGGGAGTCTGATGACCACTGGGATGGACCTTGCAGTAGTCGCTGCCATGGCTTGGTAACAGCTTTGCTGACCACAGAATTTGTCTTTCCTGAGATCCTGCCCATTACTTGGGCTTGACACTATAAGCATGTCCATGGGTCTATACTCTTCTCCAGGGACCTTCGCGCACTGATGTGTAACAGCTCACAGGATTCGTTAAGGAAAGGCTTTGCCAGCTCTAGGCCTGACGTGGAATTTGACATAAATTGGAACACATAACTCAGTGCAGGAAGTGTCCTTACCTTACAGATAAGGAAACCAAAGTTCATAGGAAACGAATATCTTGTGCAAGACAAATCAGCAAGAAGGTGCTAGAGAATAAGACTCAAATCCAGATCTGTCTTTCTCCAAAGCTCAGCCCTGTACATCACAACACATAGAACTTTCAGTGATATAGAAAGAGGCTGTAAACAGGGTTGTCCTGGTGGGTGATATCCTGAAAAGGAGAATAAGCATTAGTTTGAAAGTGATCTAATAATTGTACTGGTTTGTGTTCTTTCTGCTTTTCCCAAATCTTCTGCAATAATTATATCTTACTTTCTTAAATGCCATAAAGAATCTTGGTAATACTTGTAAAAAGAAATGAGGAGAAGAGACATGGAGACCGTGTATTCTTCGCGATATTGACCAGGAGAATATACTTATGACCCAGGAGAGAGAAGGACAATTTGAACAAAACACAGGAAAAAAAAATCCAAAAATGATGAATACCTTTGCCTATATGAAAATGACAAACTTCTGCCTGAAAAACCATGGCCAATGGAGAAAGACAAGCCACAGGGTAGAAGATGTTTTCAGCAATAAAGTTAGTCTCTGGAACCTGGGAAAATCTCTACAAATCAGAAGGGAGAGAAAAGGAGCTCAACACACAAACCATTAAAGATTTAAAAAAAGTTATTTATTTTTAAATTTAAAAACATTTTTTTTCAGTTACAGTTTACATTCAGTATTATTTTGTATTAGTTGCAGATGTACAGCAGAGCAGTTAGACAGTCACATACTTGACAAAACGTTCCCCCTGATATATCTGGTACTCAACTGGCACCACGCATAGTTATGTCAGTATTATTGACTACATTTCCTATGTTGTACTTTTACATCCCCATGACTATTTTTTCCTTTTTTAAAAAATTGAATTAAGATTACATTAGTCAATTACACTGTATAGATTTCAAGAGTACAATTATAGAAAATATCATCTGCACATTGCATTGTGTGCTCACCATCCAAATCTAGCCTTTTCCCGTCACCATTTATTCCCTCTTTACCCTTTTTCACTTGCCCTCAATCTCCTTCCCTCTGGTAATCACCATAATGTTGTCTGTGTCCATGAATTTTTGGCTTTTGTTTTGCTTAACTCCTTCACCTATGTCACCCAGTCTCCCCTTTCCCTCCCCCACATTCCCTCTCCTCTGACAGCTGTCAGTCTGTTCTCTGAATCGATGAGTCAGTTTCAATTTTGTTCATTAGATTCCATGTATAAGTGATATCATATGGTATTTGTCTTTCTCTGGCTAGCTTATTTCACTTAGCATAATACCCTCTAACCTGAAACACTCATCCACTTGGCAAACATGGAAAAGGCAGGCACAAGTCAATGTTAGCGGTGAAGACGTGGGAAATGGGGAAATGATAGACAGCTGGCAACACTGTAAGTTGGTGTAAGCACTGCTAAGTGTATGTGCCCTGGATAAAATTTTTTTATATATGTACAAGGCAACCTTAGTAAGGACCCTCTTAGCAGCATTATTTATAATAGCAAAAACTTGGGATCAACTTAATTGTTCACTCATGTTATATTCATACAGCAAGTAAAATAAGTGGTTTATGGATGAACTTTAAAAATATTTGTTGAGGGAAAGAAAGGCAAGTTTTAAAATATAATACTATTCTATATATTTTAAAAATTTCTAAGCATTGCTTTATCTTACTATGCATGCACACATATGGAGTAAAAATATAAAAACCTACATGAGAGGCAGACATTCAATTTCTACCAGTGGTTACCTCTGCAGAGAAGGAAAGGCAGTGGGGCTGGGAATAGAGAGGTGACTACCATATCTGATAGTGGTTTATAACTTTTAAAAACAATGGATCTTGAGGAACCAAGATGGTGGCATAGGTAAACACCTAAACTTCTGCCTCATACAATTTCAAAACTACAACTAAAAGATAAAATGGACATCATCTAGAACCACAGGAAGGCTGGCTGAGTGGAAATGCTACAACTAGGAGGAAAGAGAAAAGCACACTGAGACTCAGAGGAGCTGCAGGAGGCAGAGGTACTGAGATGCATGCATGGAGAGGCCTGGCAACTGAATGCACAGCTGGCTTTCTCAAGCAGGAAGGAGACAAAAGCTTCTGACTGCTCTGAACTGCAATTCCAGGAGAGACTCTGGGAACCCGGACTCATTCGGGGAGAAACTCTACTGTCTGGCAGTGGGCAGAACTCAAGGGCGGCTTTCTCTCAGAGGTGCTAGCAGCGATTACCCTGGGACAGTGAGACACAGGGGCCTATTAGGGCAGGGCTGATGGGAAACCAATGCTGTCTGCTCCGCCCTGAGACTCTGCCCCATTCAAGCTAAGCCCAGCAGCTTTTGCAAGTCTTCTCCCAGAAGGGTGTCTCCAGCACAGAAGTTCTCCCAGCGTAGACACAACTGATCTTCATAGCCAATTGGCCTGAAGGTCAATTCTTCCCAGTGATACCAACAATAAGGCTTAACTACAACACGACTATGCACACAGCCCACAAAGGGGTGCACCAAGAGTGTCCACCTCAGGTAACTGGCGAGGCTGAGCCACTGGACCCTATAGGACACCTAGCACACAAAGCCACTCTATCAACTCAGGGAAGCAGTGAAAATGCAGAGACAAAGAAACAGATGAGAAATGAAAGAAGTGGAGGAAAGCAAATGACTGGATGTAGAGTTCAAAACCACGGTTATAAGGTTTTTCAAGAATTTTCTAGAAAAGGCCAATAAATTTAGCAAGACCCTCAAAGATATGAAAAATGACTAAGTAGAAATTAAGCATACACTGACTGAAATAAAAAAAATATACAGAGATCTAATAGCAGACTAGAGGATTGCAAGAATCAAGTCAAAGATTTGAAATACAAAGAAGCAAAAAACACTCAACTGGAAAAGCAAAAAGCAAAAAGAATCCAAAAATATGAAGATAGCATAAGGAGCCTCTGGAACAACTTCAAGTGTACCAACATCAGAATTATGGGGGTGCCAGAAGAGAGAGAGCAAGATACTGAAAACCTATTTGAAGAAATAATGACTGAAAACTTCCCCCACCTGGTAAAAGAAATAGACTTCCAAGTCCAGGAAGCACAGGGCACCCCAAACAAAAGGAATCCAATGAGGACCACACCAAGACACATATAATTAAATGCCAAGAGCAAAAGACAAAGAATACTAAAAGCAGCAAGAGAAAAACAGTTATCTACAAGGGAGCACCCATACAACTGTCAGCTGATTTCTCAATAAAAACTATGCAGGCCAGATGGGAGTGGCAAGAAATATTCAAAGTGATGAAGAGCAAGAACCTCCAACCAAGATTACTCTACCCAGCAAAGCTGTCATTCAGAATTGAAGGTCAGATGAAGAGCTTCACAGATAAGAAAAAGCTAACGGAGTTAATCATCACCAGACCAGTATTGTATGAAATGCTGAAAGGTACTCTTTAAGAAGAGGAAGAAGAAGAAAAAGGTAAAGATAAAAATTATGAACAACAAATACATATCTATCAACAAGTGAATCTAAAAGTCAAGTGAATAAAAAAATCTGAAGAACAGAATAAACTGGTGAATATAATAGAATCAGGGGCATAGAAAGGGAGTGGACTGACAATTCTTGGGGGGAAAGGGGTATGGGGGTGCAGGAAGAGACTGGACAAAAATCGTACATCTGTGGATGAGGACAGTGGGAGGGGTGGTGGGAACAGAGGGTGCGGTGGGAACCAGGTGAAGGGTAGCTATGGGGGAAAAAGAGAAACAATTGTAATAATCTGAAAAATAAAGATTTATTAAATTTAAAAAAGTAAAAAATAGGATGGGGAGTGATTAACATAAAACTCTAGCTAGTGTTTTCCCCCTGTGGTGGGAGGCAGGGCACAGGGTGGGAGGGGCCCAGAGGGGAGGAGACTTGCTAGCAATGTTGTGTTCTCCAATAGGGTGGGGGAGGGGGGGGGCTCATGAGCATTTATTTATTATGTGTGATACTGGAATAAATAAAAGGATAAAAAATGGATCTTTTTGCTTCAGCAAAAATGGCAACATGGGAACATGTACTTAATCTAGGCAAGGAGGTATACAGGTTGCTGTTATATTATTTCCAACAGTTTTGCACATGCTTAAACTAATTAGCAACTTAGAAATTAATAAAAGATAAAATAAGAAAGGAAAAGATTGGAAAGCAATTTAATTCCTATTGCCAAATATAAGTAATTTTATAACTCAGAATATAATGGAAAGCTGGTCTTACTTTTTTTTTATTTCAGTAGAAAATAATTCGAGCAGAGGTAAGGAAGAACTTATGGACCATGAATGTTGTATAGTTACTAACACTGACTACTGTGCAGGGTTGAGGATTCCCTTGGGAAAGAACTTGAAAGAAAGGTTGACTTTTCATCTGGCTAGAATGGTTTTCAGTTAAAGCTTCTTATTTTGAGATTCTCCTGATCAAAACGGTGAAGTTCTCCTGGGGTGAATGAGGCAGGTTTGGATTTCTCAGCAATTGGAACTGGGGCTGCTGTACAAATGTCACCATGAGATTGTCACCCATGGGATCAGGAGCTACAGGTCTGAGGTGTTAGTGGTGCAGCCCCTCAGTTGACAGGTGAGGATGCAGGGAGTATGTGTGTGTGTGTATTTTCAAGGAGACTACCCAGTTTTGGAGCCAGGGAAGGAAGCCTTGTACCCAGCGCCCAGGCCAGATCTTCTCTAGCCATGCTCTTTGGCATCTGAAGGATCCTGACTTCTCACTCTTCCTTTTTCCACCAGAAATGAAGGTGGCATATGGGTAGGTGATTCTTACGCAAAGAGGAATGAATTCCTATGAATCCATGGATGCATTCTTGATGAGGTAGGCTGCCTTGTTTGCTTGAGGCAAGTCCTTGGGAGTGTTTTGCGCAGAGAAAAACTTCTTAGCATTTCCTTTGTGAGAAGCTGGGTCTACTGATTGGGAGTAAATATGAAAATATTGCCGCAACAGATGGGTGTGTGCAGCATAGAAGTTATTCTTTTTCCCCAAGTAAGTAGCTAATTATGGAGGTAGAGGAGTGGGAATTAATGTCAATGGGTCAACACAAGCTCCTCCGTGCTGACCAGAATTTCCTGGTCTTTAAATTGAGTTTGAAGAAACCGGTGTATGTAAATATGGCGCTAAACCTAAAACCTACCACTAAGAAGAGATGGACCTGCACCTCAAGGTGTGGCTTGTTCTATTTGTGTCCTCTCCGGAGTCACCAGAAATGACTCCCTACCTGCAGGTTGATCCTACAAGTGTAAGCAGAGGTCCTGGGGCCTAATGTTTTCCATGTGCCAAGGAGTGAGGAACTTTTATAGCATTTTAACAGGTGCCCAAAGTCAGAGAGACCTTAGGTAGCTTTGCCCCTAACTGGCCGCCCACTAGCTGTAAGACTTCAGGCAGCTCATTGAATTTCTTAAGCTTCAGTTTCATCCTCTGAACATGGGGGTGAGAATAGAAGCTTCCTCAAATAATATTCAGAACATGAAAGGAGATGATGTATGCAAAGCCAGCACAAAGGTGCCCATAGCTTATGCTGAGCACTCAGGAGCAGTGGTTGTGGTCATTATAGTGAACTTCTCGGTGCATCAGGCATTTTGATGCAAACACCTATATGTTTTGATTGCCTTGAGCAAGAAAGCCCTCAGACCTGCTGTGGAGCTTCATGGACTGCCTTCCTTCCCCACAGGATCTCTCAAAGCTCCATCTTTGCTGGAACTTTCCAAAGTTTATTTTGAAGACTTCCTATTGACCTAAAGTAGAATAGTGCTTTGGACTGAATGGCGTCCCCTACTGCCATTCTCCCTCCTCCCGCCCCATTCACGTTTGTTATGTTATCTGAAATCTCTAACCCCCAAAGTGATGGCATTTGGATATGGGGCCTTTGGGAAATAATTTAGATTCCGTGACGTCATGACGGTGGGATCCTCATGATGGGATGGTGCCCTTCTAGGAAGAGACACCAGAGAGCTTGCTTTCTCCCTTCACTCTGCATTTTGAGGAAACAGTGAGAAGGTGGCTGTCTGTAAGCCAGGAAGAGAGAGAGCCCTCTTCCTGAAAAAAAAGCAAAGTGGCCTGCACCTTGATCTTGGACTTCCAGCCTCCAGAACTAGGGGAAATAAATCTCCGGTCTATGTTATTTTGTTGTGTCAGCCAGGATGACTAACACAGGTAGGAAGGGTTCTGTGATCAAAAGTGCAAGGAAAGTAAAGGTAATCGTGTGTCCCTCTTAGAGGTTTGCAACAAACACTGCAGGTTGAGGGTGCTCTTGTAAAAGGATGAATTCAACTTTGTTTAATGTGATGTTTCTAAACCTAATGGGACCAGGGGAATCCTTGTGTGTGTGTCTCTGTGTTAATCCTCACCTGAGGATACCTTTCTACTGATTTTTAGAGCGAGTAAAGGAATGGGGAGAGAGAGAGAAAGAGAAATGTTGATGTGAGAGAGACACATCCATTGGTTGCCTCTGCATGGGCGCTGTTTGGGGCCTGGGACTGAGACTGAAATAGAGGTATGTGCCTTTGATTGAAATTGAACCCAGGACCCTTCAGTCCTCAGGCTGATATTCTATCCACTGAGCCAAACTGGCTGAGGCAGGTTAATCCTTTTTACCTAATAGCTGATACTCCTATCCAGACCCGAGCTCTTGTTGCCCTCGTCCCTCAGCTCTGCTGTCTGTCTGTCTGTGGTCACTCGGAGCCTGGCCTGGGCTGCTGACAGCTAGGAAGCCCCCGCCCCTATGGTGCCAGGTGGGATGGGGCTGTGCTCAGCCCTCCAAGAGCCTTCTGTGTCTCTTTGCTCCTCAAACCAGCAGAACACTGCAGGCTGTGCTCCCCAGATGTTTGCTAATACTCTGATGTATGCGAAGTATGCTGGGGTCTCTCCGAAGGGAGATTCAAGGAGACCATATGTCTACGGCTCTGGAGCAGCAGCATTTGGCAGGACCAAAGGCCAGCTCGAGTGTTGACTCACACTGTGGCCCACTGCCTCCTGTGCACAGCCCCATTCTAAGGATGCCCAGCTTGACCCGCATGGCAGTGAGCCCGCAGCACACCTGGGCAGCTCTGATCCCTGCTTCTGTCCCTTATGGAAATGTGTGCCCTAGAGTGGATTTCCTTCTCTGTCAGAGCGTAATTACACTAATGTTAAGCGAAGAGTGGGGCTCAAACTCTTATTGGCATACAAGTCACCTGCGGAAGCTTATGATTTGGGATTCAGAAAGTCTGGGATGAGACTTGGGATCTGTGTTTCCAATAAGTTCTCATGAGGGATGCCAGCTGCTAGTCAGCAGAGACCAAGGGCTCAGAAGCAGGCTTCTCCTAATAGGCATTGCACATCTTGTCCAGGCGTTTCCGAGCTCTAAGCAAGTTACCGGATGTTTTCTCTCTTGTTAGAACTGCACAGCAACCTGTAGGTGGTCTGGCAGGATTCTTCAGACCCATTGGAAAAATGAAGACTTGGAGATCCTGAGAACCCGACTTGTCCAAGGTCCATTCATGAAGGAGGAATCTATCCAAGGCTCTATGTACTGCAACACAGCAACATGCTCAAGGCCGTAGAAAAAGTCCCAGGCACCGACCTCTGAACTGCCATTGCACCATTTACCCTCTCTCATCCTCAGTTAAAATCATGGGCATGCAGTTCTCTACCCCACACTGACGGCAGCTACTTGAGGACAAAATTATGTCACATCCATCTTTACATCCCCGACAGTGTCTGGGATTGACAGTATGTTTGTTGAATAGATGATCAGGTATCTGAGGGTGCTTGATAATTGTTAGTGGAGGATAATATGTTCAATGTTATGTTTGCAATGGCTCCTCACTGCTCACATTGGTGATTCTTAATCTTTTGGGGTCACGGGCTCCACTGGGAATCTTATGGCTTTTATGCTACCTCTTCCCCGAGGGTGTGCATTCTGTGCACTTTGCTTATACATTCTGAAGTCTCATGGAAAACCCTAAGCCAGGACTCCAGTTAGCAGTCTCTAGATAACAGGATTAAAAGTAAACCCTGCAGCCTGGCATCCACCGTTCTATAGGATTTAGGGCACATGCTTTCGCTCATCATGTGATCTGGGTGAGTTTGTGAGGGTGTTTTTAGATGATTCACCTTTGAATTAGTATGAGTAAAGCAGAGGAGATGGAGTTCTCTGGAATCTCATGGTGGCCTAGAGAGAACAAAAGTCCGAGTAGAATGTGCTCTCTCTGCCTGTCTTCAAGCTGAGACACTCTCGTCTTCTCCTGCCTTTGGACTTGGACTTGGACTTGGACTTGGACTTGGACTGGAACTTAAAACCATCAGCTCTCCAGATCCTGGGCCATCTCAGTCTCCATATCATATGAACCAATTCCTATAGTAAGTCTCTTTATGTATATTTATCCTATATAATAAAGAGCTAATATGCTAATTAGACCAGACAGTGGACCCACCTTCCAGAAAGACCTTCTGGAACGACCAGTGGGTGAGGCTGTGAGGCAGCTGGGGGACTGTGAGACAGCCAGGGCTGCAAGGGCCCAGTTCCCCGCACAAATTTCATGCATTGGGTCTCTAGTTTATATATAAAATCCTATTGGTTCTATTTCTCTGGCGAACCTTGACAAAGACTAACACACAGTGCCTAACACAATAATGGCCAAAATGAATGCAGGTGTGATGGAATGATAGTGAGGGTGCCTGGGATGCCCCCAAATTCTCCCATGAGCCTCCAGGAATGCTTGGTAGAGACACTCAACTTTATTCAGTTGCCCTCAACCTCAGCTGCCCTTGGAGAGACCCTTGATAAGCTTTGCAATTTCTCAACTCAGACCAATTGCATGTGAGTTTTGGGGAGGGGACCCAGACAATGGGTCTCTTTTATGGCTCTGCAGTGAGATCACTGCACCCATGCATGAAGCGGAGAAGCCCCCCTTAGACGTCTGGAGAGCTCCAGGCTCACGCTATGCACTTACTCACGTGAGTCTCACTCACTGTGGCTCAGTCTTTGGATTCTCTTGGGACCAGGAAGTCACAATGATGGCACAAACACATACATTTGTTTCGGATCCACCAGGCCAGGCTATTGGCTAAGACTCACGAAACCTAGTGCTTAAAATTTGCTTCGAGTTCATGTCTTGCCTGCATGCAAGCTCAGATTCTTGGAGAAGGGCCTCCAAGAAGGAGTATTTTCATGTAAAGGGATGGGCAGGCTCTGTGTAAACTGTCAGCACCAGGGGAAGGACCAGGAATGCTCTATATTTAGCTGGTGACAATGAGATGTCACAAGGGGTTACTTGGGAAAGCAAGGCAGTAGGCCCTGACAGTGCTGTGTTGGGGTGCAGGAGGAACCCTGAGCCCCAGAGTGCTTTGGAAAATGATATTTCAGGCCTGTGAGGGAATGAGTGGACAACCATGGTGACCTGGGCTACCAGCAGGAGATCAAAGCCTCAGGGCGCCATGGCCGGTGTGGTAGCTGGCCACCGTGTTCTGGCCTCCTGGCCACTCCATAAACCATCTCTGACAGGGTGCCATCTCAGCAGGCTGATGGTGCAAAGGGAACACATGCGGCCATATTTCAGCCCGGACACCAGGACTTGAATGGGAGCGTGTGCGTGTCTGGGGCTGAAGTTTGGCTGAAGCTGATTTGTGGCCATCTGAATTTACGGCCTCAGAGGACAATGGGATCGACCAACTAGACCCATATGTGTTCAGTCCCCAAACCTGAGTCTCAGAGAGCACAGGGGGAGGGTGGGAGCGAGGAGGGGGAGAGCTTCTATGTTCCTGGCAATAGGTGGTGATATAGGTTCAGTCAAACAACACTTTTAGAGGCATTTTGAGGAATCTCATTGCCCTCCTTCTCTTTCCCATCCAAGCTGGTCTGCACAGCCTTGAGCTGACGGGACTTGTAGAAATAACTCAAAACCACAAATACATCCCACACAAGGAGACTGACATCTCAAAGTCACCTCCTAGGCCTGGCAGCCCCAAGAACACTTACCCTCATAATAGCAACTCGGTGCTTTAAAGGAGACAGGACTCAGTTTTCTTTGTGAGTGGGGAAGTGGAAATTTCTGCTTCTGAGAAAGTAGGGAGACCCCACAAAAGTTTACAGGGGCTCATTGGTGCACAGGAGGGGCGTGGCTGCTCCAGCAGGACTTACCATCCCATAGTCTCTCTTAGCTGCTGCCAGCCTCCTACTAAGTCTTAACTGTCTGAAGGCAGGAGACAAGCTTTGACCTACACTGAACCACGCAGCTCTGAGATCCAGGGATCAGTCCATTAACGAACGTTCCAGGCTTAATTCCATAAGGTTATGAATTACCTCTCCTTTCCCCAACAGAGATAGAGTTTACAGGGCTTCCCCTCAAGGATAGGTGACATGCACTTGCTCAGACAGAGGCAGGGCCTGACATCAATTTCTTTCCTGAGAGCAGATATGTAGAGTCCCAAAGGGGAGTGAATGAGGACATAGCAGGGGACAAAGGGGGGAATGGGAAGAAAAGTGCTCTGTTGGTGGGTCACAAGTACCAAGCTTGCTTTCTCGTCTCCCATCCAAGAAACAGAAGGCATGGGTGGTCCTGGGCATCTAATGTTCTTCCTTGATTAACCCTTGTCAGGTGGGATTCTTACATGGAACGTGGCCTCCCAGCTTGTAGTGGTAGCAGTGTGTGCATGTGTATGTGTGTGTGCATGTACACATATATGCATAAAGAGGCACACAGTGGTGGCAATGGGATACAAAGGAAGAGGCATGATAAGGTTAAAAAGGTACTTAAATTGGAGTAAGAAGACTGCTATAGACTATATGTTTGATTCCCTCCCAATTCTTAGGTGGAAACCCTTCTCCCCTGATGTGATGGAATTAGGAGGTGGGGACTTTGGGATGTAATTAGGTTCCAATTAGGTCATGAGGGTGGGCCCCCTCCTGGGTGGATTAGTGCCCTTACAAGAGTCACCCGAGAGCTTGCTGCTCTCTGCTTTCCCCTGTATGAGGACACAATGAGAAGTCTCAGTCTACAACAGAGCTCAATTATGCCGGCATCCTGATCTCAGAATTACAGTCTTCAGAACTGTGGGAAGTAAACATCTGTTGTTTATAAGCCTCCTAGTTTGTGGTGCTTTGTTGTAGCAGCAGAAGCACTAAGATGAGGGCTGTTTGAAGCGGCAGCTCTGCCACGGCCCAGCAGTGTGGCTTCGGGAAAGTCACTTATCCTCTCTGAGTGTGAATTTATGCTGCTGGGAAAAGGAATAATAATTCCCGCCTTGCTTACTTTTCTTCACAGAGTTATTGCGAGGACCAGGTTATAATATTCTCTGTATTATACTGGAGAGGGTATATGTGGAACATGGCTCCATAGACTATAAATTTTCTGAAATTTTCAGGAAAAAAATCTTTTTATTTTTAAAACCAAACCAAACACCACCATGGGGCTCGTGTGTGTGTGTGTGTGTGTGTGTGTGTGTGTGTGTGTGACTGAGATTGAGAATAATTCTGTCCACGTGATTCCAAGATAATGCCAGCTTCCCATTTTGGTTTTGAATGTCTACCTGCCGTCAAGTCTCTCAACAAAGAATCAGGTTCAGTTGTGCAGATTCCTTGATTTCTCTTCTGTCCCCACTGTCACTCTGTGATCTGGGAAAGTGAGCCAGGACAGGAGAGCAAGGGACTTGTCCCGAAATGCTCAGGTTGGGGAGGATCCCAACCTCTGCATCTTGAAGGGTGAATTGCTGGAAAACGCCTTAAGATAATAATTGTGGCAGGAAACATAATGTTCAGTTAAACAACTGGCAGTCCTTCTCTCAGGGAAAGATCTGTCTTTTGTGCAGCAAAATACCTTGGTGACATTTTGAGTATGAAGGTGAGCTTGCCCCAGGACATGGCATAGAGGAGCTAGATGACATGGTTTTTGACTTTGCTTATACATTAGGAGTTTTGGGAAAACATGCATGTGTGTGCTCCAGTTCCAGAGCCTCAGACATCATTGGTCTGCCATAAGTTCTGGGCATCGGTATTTTTTTTAAAAACTTCTCCAGGAGATTCTAATGTGTAGCCAGGTTGAGATCCTCCATCTTCAAGAGCAGGGAAGAGTTGATATGAATGGCGGTGCGGTGGGGGCTGTTTGTGCAGAGCTGACCAGCGGTGGGTTTCTGGGGCCCAGAGGAGCCAGTGATTATTAACAAGGGAACCACTGGCGTTTCATTCTAGTTGTCTGCCAAAATCTCAGTGAGAGTCTAGGTGCCCAGTCATGTTCATCGTACTCTCGGGGAGGAATGTCAGAAGCTGTGCTGGCCCCAGTCGTGGACCAAGAGAACCCAACACCCACAGAAGATGAAAACCGGATCAGGGCTGGAGGATTCGGAAAGCAGGAAATTGGAGTTAGAAGAAACAGAGACAGACATAATCCCCCTAAGAGTCCTCTGGGATGTTGGGAAGGATGCTCGGTTTCCTACTGTTTGGGAGATAGGGATTCAAGGTAATCATCTTTAAGTCTCCGTGGATGGGGTCTCAGCTGCCGAAGAACATGAAGACTTACACACAGCTGACACGGGAGCCAGAGGAGGATAAATAATTGACCACCTTGCACTCTTTGCACCTTACACACGCCATGTGTGGAAGATTTTACAGTGGTCGCCGTTCCCTCCCATTCATCTCTCCAGGAGCCTCCCCACAGGCCCCGGAGATGGGGAAGGAAGGGATTCATCACATTTGATCGCTGTAGCCGGTGCGCACCAATTACAGCAGCAGCGGGATCTGGACCATCACCAGCTCCAAGCCATCACTCCGGGCCTGACGTGGTGCTCCGCCCACCGCTCTAGGCTGACTTCAGCACTAGATCAAGACCTTCTGCCTTAAAAAAAAAAAATTTTTTTTCTTTAAATAATGAGCCCTAGATCCAATGGTTACTTTAACCTCTATCGTCTCTTCCATTTTTTAAATCTCTCTTTCTTCTCTCTCTTGTCCCCAATTGTCCATTCTTTGTCCCCAGGTTTCCATCTTCTCAATCCAGAGCCATTTTTTAATGTGTCCAGGGCCACACTCTCATTGGCTAGATTCCCCCCCTCCAATACTGTATCCATGAGTGAATTCTACATAAAAATGTTTTCAAACCCTCCCTCACTATTTGCTCTTCGGTTTCCTGATCGGATTCTGGGATGAGTCAAATGTCCTTCCCAGCAAGTGAGGCAGACTCACCCGGTTTCTAAGCGGGAAATGGTCACCCTGCGGATCTGGGAGGAGCCTCCTGGCTGTGCTGCTGCAGCAGCTCCACACGCGGGCTGCTGGAACCGGTTCTGGGCAGATAGAGAGGACGAAGACTCTGAACCGGTTTCAGCGGACCTTTGCTCTACATGTAGAAGCGAGGCCTGGTGACCGCTTTCTCCCCCATGCCAGCGCCTAGCTGCGTGCATTTTATGCCCAGGTGTTTGCCATATAGCTTGATACAAAACCATGTCCTGGAAAACTATAAGCCGATCTCATTTATAGAAATAAACGGAGTGAGAATCATTATTTTTTATTGGTACCACTTAATGTGAAGAAAATGCACATTTTCCCAAAATATGGAAAAAAAACACACACACACACACACACACACAACACACACGTTCCATTGGCCTTATTGGGTCCAAATGTGAGGTTTAAATTATTTTACTATGCAAACTTTCTTTCATATCTTGGCAGTAGTGATTTCCATTTTTATTCCTTTGGTATCCATAATCTTAGGAGAATCAAAAACACATGCCCTGGGATCACTGGACAGCTCCGCCTCCCACATTCTAAAAATGCACAGCGAAGGGGATGGCTCTGGTCGCCAAATACTGTAGCGGGAACGCTACGGGAAGAAAACTGCGAGGGCATCGAGGCTGATGGGAAGGAGTTTCAAAGGGGGCATTTGGGGTGTCATGCTTTTGATTTGCAAGTCATTAGGCTGGAAGAGCCTCTGCCTCCTGCTGACTGCCATTAGGAATGCAATGTTTTTCTTCTCTAATAGGGGATGCGTATTCACCGACTCCAGGTTTGCAACATGGGAGGGGAACGGGAGAATCTGGACTTTTCCGGTGCTTTTGGAGGAGCAGGCTAAGAGTGGATGGGGCTCCCGGCCTCCCTTTGCTGGCAGGAGGGGGTGCATTTGGCAGGGAGGGAGAAGCATCATGCAAGTTGCAGTCCCAGGAATTTCAGGCTGACAGAGAGGTCAGGGAAGAGGTGAATGTTTTGTGTTCTTTCCTGAAAAAAAAAATTACTAGAGGGAAGAATTTGAGGTCAGATGCTCAAACATGAAAAAAAAGGAAGTGAGAATAATGAGAAAAAAAGAAGGGAATGAGCAGATGAATGAATGGGTCGGTATCCTTCAGGGGTAGGAGGTCAAGGGCTCTGGCTGGCCTTGCCTCAAGGTGAGAGTCCAGACCGTGCATCCACAGGTTATGGTGCCCATTTGGGTGCAGAGTCAGCCAAGGCTCTAACAGGTAAAGACATCCCTGTGCCATTTTTTTTTTTTTGCATCCTGCTTGGGATTTGCCACGCTGGTCTTCTATGGGATATAGGCCTTGCTCAGCACGCACAGCTTGACACCCCAAGACTCCCCCAACCTTCGAGTGGTCGTTGGTGAATGCATGTTCCATCCACAGGCCATGCTTAGTTGAATTTGTGCAGCACCCACATTCCCTTTAATCTTCCACCTTGATGGGACTTCGGACTGCCGTTGCCCTACTCGGAAAACTCACTCTTCTTTCAAAATTGACACAAGCATCTTCTCAGTGAAACTCTACCTGGTACCCCAAGCCAAGCTGTGTCTTCTCTCTTTCTCAGGGGTCCCTATAAAGGAGGAGCCTTGATTTCTCTGTGTTATGCTCTTCTCTGTATTGCCTTGATTTCTCTGTATTATGCTCTTCTCTGTATTGCCTTGATTTCTCTGTATTATGCTCTTCTCTGTATTGCCTTGATTTCTCTGTATTATACTTTTCTCTCAGGTCTAAAGCTCTTCAACTTGTAAACCCCTTGAGGGAAGAAACTGCCTTACTTACCCCGACTTTTCCTACCTTTTCCTACTCAGCACATAAATAGGTGCTTAGTAAATGTTTTTGACTGAGTGAATGAGTGGCATTTATTCATCTAAGCCCTGAGTTGCAAGGATGAACAAAAAACATACTTCATTCACAAATTAGCAATGTAATAGAACTATTCAACCATTTTTTTCTATCAATTAATTTTTTTGCATTCTCAGAGTGAGAGAGGGTGTGTTCATTGCATGGTTAATAGTCAAGTAGAAAAATCAAGACCCCGTATACTTGGAACCACTGACCCACATTCAACTCTTACTAGTACCTGGACTTTCTGACTTTGACTGTGGATGCATTGAATGCTGCTGCATGACCATCTGCTCATTGATCTCTGGAAATCAAGAGTGGCTCTTGGCCTTTAAAAGCACACGGAGGGTACATCGTGTTATTTGTTTGGTGGGAAAGGCTTTTGATGAACACGATTCTGGAAGCAGTTTATGTCCATCTGTGTCAACTGAAGGGATATGAGTCCCATCAGGAACTCATTTCATTCATCAGGACATCACAGTTCCCAGCAGTTCAGCCATTGCAAGTCAGGCTTTTACTCATTCCTGGGTGGCTCCCTCTGTAGGCCCAACTCCTGCTAGGAGTTATCAATAATGCTTAAAGATGGTGGGCTTGTGGGTGGTAGGCGTGGGTGGAATGCATTAGTAATTGGCCAGCCTGGAAGAGCGGACCGTGCGGAGAGCTGGGAGCTAATGGAATTCAGTGGTAGTCCTGGCCCTACCCAGTTCCCCATCATTGGCCTCAGCAAGTTGCTTAACTTCTCCAAGTCTCACTTTTCTTTTTGCAATGTGGGAATAAAATGAGCATTTCTGCTAGTCTCCCATTGTTGTGGAGCGAATGCAAGTGAACGACCATTGGAGTCCAGACCAAATTAAAATTGAGGGAGCCTTTATTAGCTAGCCAGTTGGCCAGCCAACCAGCTGACCAGCGACTGCTCTGCCTTTCTCTGTCCAGAGAGCAGTTGCAACCCTTTGTGCAGGACCACTTTTAAGCACATTTACCACATCCTGCTTTTGCAGAACAAGCAACCCAAGACAAAACAGTCTTTCCCAAGCAACGTCAGAGTCATGCTATTGACAACCATGTTGTTCACAGGGTCATCCTGTTCTTCAGAAAGCTGACAGTGTTCTATGAAAGAAGGCCTACATGCTGGGAAGGGGCCACGAGACCGTATCTCAAGGCCTGGCCTGGTGTCAGCACTGACAACCCTATTTGGGTGATAGTACACGGCCTCTCTGCAATGGGGCATGATAAAAAATTCCCACTCTCTAACACCATTACTGTTGGCTAAACTGCAGATTATTTGGGTTTCACTGGTTTTCCCACTCATGTCCTTTTTCTCTCCCAGGGTCCCATATGACACTCAGTTGTCCTGTCTCTTTGGTCTCATTCCATCTGGGTTGGTATCTCAGTCTCCCACTGTTTCCCATGACCTTGAAACGGTTTGGTGGGTATTGGTAAAGTGTTTTGTAGATCGTTCCTCACTTAGGGATTGTCACATGTTTTTCTCACAATTAAAATAGGGTTTGGGATGTGGTGAAGAACATCACAGAAGAGATGTACTTAGCCTACACTTCAGTGAGAAATCTGTCTTTGCTGCCTTTTGCTTCTCCTCAATTGCTCTTCCTCTTTTTTTCTAATTATTCTTCCCCAAATAGATTCAAAATATGAGGAAACCAAAGAGTAAGATATGAATTGGGCTCTTGAGGCCCAACTCCTGCTCAAACCATCCTCGCTAGGAGATATCAATAACGCTTAAAGATGGTGGGCTTGTGTGTGGTAGGTGTGGGTGGAATGCATTAGTAAGTGAATTAAGAATTTTTCTAGCCTGAGCCTCCATCATCCCCAACATTCCAGAGCCCATCATGAGGGTATAACTCTTCTTATTTCATCCACTCCCCAATTTTGGGACATTTTGGAGAGGCTTCCTATTGACCCATGACATCAGTTGAGTTTTATCTTCATTTCAAGGTGCAGGTGCTAACATTTTAGTGGCACTTCCTATGGGTCTCCTACGCCTCAGAATGTCCCTGGCTCTACTTTTGCCTTTTCTCTATGGCCCAGCTCATAGGCTCCCTCTGTCTCTCCATAGCCAGCCTGGAGTTCAAGGTGGAAAGGAGGGCCGACGGATGGATACAAAGGAAGACAAGTACAGCGAGGGATTCTGGGAGAGGTTCGGCACCTAGGCTAACGGTAAGGCCCCCACACTTCATTTGTGGCCTCCACAGCCAGCAGAACTGTGCTGATACTTGGCATTCTGAACCTACTGTTTGCTCTCGTACCATATGCCCACTGCTATCCACACCACTTCCATCAGAGGGTACAGAGTTGAAGATAGGAGGGAGAGGACTTGACTTGGCACACCAAATCTTGGAAACACCAAAAAACTTTCAGGTTGGGATTTTCATGCTTAAAATTTAGTCCAGCAAGAGGCTTTGGTTTCCAGTCTAGAATCCGTTTCTACTGAAATTTGCATTTCCGCAGCTCACCAGACTGTGATTTAATGGGGTCACTGTGTGAGGCCCACAGCAGCTGTTTCATACATACCTATGACCTTCCTTCCATGATGAGCTTCTTTTAGTACTATTCACAATTTTGCAGAATTATATTTTGTATGCAAATGATTGCTTCTACGGTAAATGCCGTTTAACTTGCCATTTAGTTAAAAAAACACACAAATGACCGAATATACTGTAGAGTACTGTCTGGGCAATTGAAGGGATATTAAGAATAATTTTGACCTTATCTGTCACCTTAGGGTCCAACTTGAGAATCGGCAAACCGAATAAGATGCAAGCTGGTGTCATTCAGATTTCACTGGCTCTTGCTCTTACTGTATCACCGGAACCCCTTTTACTTCCCAGGCATTTCTGGGTGACCCCAGGGATGTCAGACAATGAGCTCATGAATGGTGCGTGCACAGGCTGTCTATGAATGGGGAACTTGCTGTGGCAGTGAGGAGTTGCGGAGGGAGAGAGAAGGATGAGGAGGAGTGATTACACCTGTAGTCACTAAATGGCTGTGGATGTCAATGCCAAAGGTGCTGCCTCTGGCTTTTCCACCACAGCTGCTAATTCTCCCAGGGCCCTGCCCTCCACTACTGCCCACTGCCCATTGCCCACTGCGCATCACCCAGTGCACATCACCCTGTGGACCCTGCGAGATGCCACATTTCCCGCAGCCCGAGTTTGTACAAACAGCAACTTTGGCTCCAGCCTGTGGCCTTTCTCTTCCTAGGACTCACATCTGAATCCAGCTGGTAAGGAGGAAGGGACATTTGCAATAGACGATGCCCAACGCGTTGCATGAAGCTGGGTAAGTACTTTTTACCTTAAGACCAAATGTTTTTGGAGGAAGACAATGTGATTGAAATAATTTAGGTGAATCTTTAAATAACAACACCTCAGCTAAGGGTTATTCGTCTTCTAACATCAAAATTCCTTAATTTTGAAGGTAGTTAGAAGAACAGGAGAAACCCACAAAGAAAGTTGGCCAATCGTTTCAAACTGAATAGTTAATTCTCACCCGACTGAGGCTGAAACACTCAGCCATTTGTAGGTTTGTGAAGGTTACAGTTCGTCAGACCACGTGGTTTTTGGAGTCGCCACATCTTGACTGGGGGTGCTTAGGGAGGTGGTCTTCAGCAGCGAGTTTTTGGTGAGGGGTGGGGGGGAAAGCATTGTTTTAAACATAAGACAGAAAGTGAAACTGATATTCTTCATGCATTGCTTTGAGTTACAGCCTCGTCTGGCATTCATTTAGAGCAAATATCGCCGTGCTCTGCCTCCGCCGTGGCAGGACAAATCAGAAAGGGCCCGGGAATAATTCATGTACTGCAAGCATTCCGAGCTGCTTGATGTGGATTCAGGCAGAACATACTGGAGAACATCCCCAAATTATGTGTTCTGTGTTCAAAGAAACCACAATGTCTCTGCGCCTTTCCCCACCCCCCACTTCACCAGAGGCAGCATGCTCTGATGACACAGAGGGTTTGGGCTTGGGGTGCAGGGGGCGGGGTGGGGGAGGTCTACCTCGGAGTTTTTCAGCTCCCCTTTGCTTGCTAAACATGAGACCCTGGCTCAGTGACTTCGTTTCCAAGTCTTGGTTTCATCATTTGTAAAACAGGGCAAATTATTTCTACCTTTCAGAGTCCTTGGAGATATTAACCATGGTTCCCATTGGGCGAGCCCGGTGCCACTGGTGACACATGTATTCAATAGGCCCCCTTTGATTTTTGGGCTATCCATTCTGCTTTTTCCTTGTTTATGTAGTTGGGCCGTAAAGAAGCAGAAGAATCTTCTAGGGCTTATCATGGAAAATGAGCCCTTGCCCCCCTCCACTGGATTATTCTCAGGACCACCTACCCCTGAGCGATCTGCTGGCCCTAGAGGAAGGCAGCTCAGAAGGTGGGGAGGAGAAATCAATGGGTGGGCAGAGGAGGGTGTTGACTCAGGAGGGGAGGAGATAGAGGAAGAAGGGGCTCTTTGATTCTCCCCCACTCCCTTGTCTCACTCTGTTCTGCTCCAGATGGGCAGTTATGTTCCATGTGTGTGCTTGGTCTGCTTAAGCCGAGTGGGCTGCAGGTTTTTACAAGTTAGTGTCACCACAAGGGCCTCACACGTGGGATGAGTTTCACCTTCACTTGCATGATGAGAGATGAGCTTTGGGGATGGATTTGGAGAAGGTGTGATCCGAGCATGGAAGGATGATGAGATTCTGCTTATGGGAATGTCCCCATTGGGCCAGAGGGAATGCATTGAACACGTTTTTGGGCCTTGAGGCTCTAGGGGTGGTTTGAGGACACCCCAAGCTTCCAGCGTAGACCAAAGCTCTCTGTGACCTGTAAGTGTGTGAAGGTTAAAATTGGTCAGACCACATGTTTTCTGGAATTATAAAACCATGACTGGGGGCTTGTGGAGGGATGTCTTCAGCAACAAATATTTGTTGAGGGGGGAAATCTTGTTGTAAATATAAGACAGAAAGTGAAGCCAATATTCTTTGTGCATGGCTTGGAGGGACAGCCTGTAGGGAGCATAGTGTTTTAGGTCCATGAAAAAGGTTTCACCCTTATAGCTTGTTTTTTGTTTGCTTCTCTTTTACCTCCTTCACCTCTGCCTTCTACAAACCATCATTGGGAGGCTTGATGCTCCACATCCCTGGCTCCAGATAAGAAACTTGGTTACCAGACTTTCAATTAACTTATTCTACCCTCTACTGACTTCTGCCACTCTCTGACCTCACTGATATGCCCCACCCACCATCCTGACATTCTCTCATATTCCTACCTTCCTCTTGGTCTCAATTCCTCCCAGACCAAGCTCTGCTTCCTTCCTCAGCACCATATCAGCTCCCTTGTAAAAATATTACCTCCCTTCCCCGTTTCCTTCCATATCACACTTGCCCAGAAATGCCCAACCTGGTTAAACCCATCTGTCCACTTACACTGAGTCATATACATGAGAATCTGGACACAACTGGAGGAAAAAAGTCACATCCAATCGCATTTGTGTTGACTGGATTCTCTTGACATTAATGCCCGCGAATAGCAACTTCCATTCCTTCTCTTACCTCCAAAGAGCCCCACTTCAGGCTCACAGACTTGCCTCATGGAGTACAGAGAGAACAGATGTGTTACTGCCCATATACAAAGTCCAACCCTTCTGTTGGGCTCTGGAGAAGCAACTGTATTGCTGGATACATGGCAGGTTATCTTTGGTAATGGGTGGATTCAAAGAGAGGCCCGTTCGACATTTCAGCCCAACTCTGTCAATCAGGGATTAAGCCCCTTCAAACACGAAGGTTTATCTCAGCCACACCCTACAGTGACATCTGCCATGTTTTTTTTTTCTTCCATCCTTGGCCTGTTGCCTTTCAAAGCCATCATGGCTGCCAGCAGTGATGGTGACCATGGTGAGGACACCCCTGTCTGTTTTCAGAGATGACCTTGGCACCCTCTCTTGAGCTCCCTAACCTCTGCCTTGAGAGCACCTTGATGCCAGGCCTGGGAAAGCCCCCTCCTCTGAGTCTGAAGTCTGGAGGTGTAAATTGTCCTCCACGCCCACTTCTGCATAGCTGCCTTCCCCCTCTACGTTATGAGAGCAGTTTGTCCTCCTTCCAGAAAAGGATGAGCATGGGATTAATTAGTTTTTCGGTGCTGGTGTGTGAAAATAGAAAATCAGAGAGACCGTTGCCAGACATAATATCCACTCTCCCCGCCCCGCCCCAAGTGATGGATGAGAAAAGTCTGCTGGACCCCGGGAAAGTGAAGACTGTTTCTTTGAGCGTCGTCCTTATGAGGATGCCATACATAGAAGCACAGCCCCTGACACTCCCAGTTAGCGGGCTGGGGTTTTTGGCTCCCATTTGTTAAATGAAAGGGTTAGACTAGAAGACTTTTATGGGTATGTCTAACGCTGGGACTTTAACTTCAATAAACATTTTGAATGATGGCACGCATTCACTAACTACCTTTTAAAAATATTTTGGGGTCTGAATAGAAAATCTTAAAGAAGCCTGTCAGAGGTCCTTGAGTCTTCAATAGCCCATCCATTTCCTGGTACAAAAGCCAGTGTATGGAATAATCACAACCTCGATATTCTGATGTATCATAGCTGATTAGTCACACTGAGTCACGAGGTGACACTTTCCCATGCATGTCAGTGGGAAAGAGGACAGTGATGGTGGGAGTGGGTGGGTTTCCCCTCAAATAACGATCAAGAAGGCAATCTTGGAGGCTGATACCAGTTGTAGACACCAAGGAGTTGACCTGGGGCATATCTCTCTGAGACTTGGTTCCTTCTTTTGTATGGTGGGAATTTAAATAATTCTTACTTCTTTGGTTGGTTTGAAGATTGGATATGTCAAGTTTTAAGTACATGAAAAGTACTTAACATACTATCAACAATAATAATTGTGATATTTATTATTAGGACTACTGAATACCAAGGAGAGATTAGAGGAGGTTTTCTGAAAAGCGGATGACAGATTCTATCATTTGTGTATGTAGACAGCTCCTTCTGCTTGCTAAGCTGAGCTCCAGTGATCAGCCTCACACTCTACATTCTCTAGACCCCAGTGCCTCTCTTCTTTATCTCAAAATCACCCCCTAGAAGACCTCATCTCCATGATTTCTGGAATTCAAGGGAGAGGGTGAGGTTAGGGATGGGGTCAACAGGTGGGTGATATCAGAACATGGGCAGGATGCTATCATTTGGGGAGTAAGTGAGGATGGAGAGGGGAAAGTGGAGTGAGGATAGGGCTCTGAAGGAGGAGGGAAGGAATGCTGGTAGAAGACAAAATGCCGGTCCACTCCTCTCTGAGACAGGGAAGGCTCCTTTGGTGCAAAATTACTCATGAGGGGCTTGGCCAAAGAGAGAGGTTAAAAGATTCCATTCAGCCGAAACCGGTTTGGCTCAGTGGATAGAGCGTCGGCCTGTGGAGTGAAAGGTCCCAGGTTCGATTCCAGTCAAGGGCATGTATCTTGGTTGTAGGCACATCCCCAATACGGGGCATGCAGGAGGCGGCTGATCAATGTCTCTCTCTCATTGATGTTTCTAACTCTCTATCCCTCTCCTTTCCTCTCTGTAAAAAATCAATAAAATATATTAAAAAAAATTCCATTCGTCCTCTCGGTGGCTCTCCTTCCCCTGACTACCAGAATGTTCCAGAAGGTGAACAATGCAGAGTTGAACAGTCTTGTTCTTAAGTTTCCCAGGTATCAATTTGGTGAATTGATTGGTGTTGGCTCTGACTCTTCAGGCGCATTCTCCTTTTGGTGAGCTCACCATGGTGCTGCGTCTTGTAGGACTTCTTTAAACATGGATGAGCTCTGGGTTTGCAGAGTGTTCTCAGGGAGGGTTCCTTGGGAGGTCCTGCTTCCACTGAGGGATAGTGGGGACCAGGGGCGGGGGAGATGATAGGAACTCAGCCCCCTGTTTTCGGCTTCACACAGCCATCTGTGCAGGATGGCCTGCCAATCACCGGAGACACCACTAACTCGGTGGCCCCCGAAGTCAGCAGAAGGTGGCCATCAGCTTGTGGAAGGCGGAGGCCACATGTCTTCATGGTGGTTCTTTCTTCCCTACCAGGCTGAGCCCCTGCCCGGTGCCCAGGGGAAACTCGCAGGAAACTTGCAGGAAACTTGGAGTCCTTGCAGTCCGCAGGCCGGCAGGGCCGCAGCCCCCCTAGGAGGCTAGTTGCGCAGGCGGGGTGCAGGTCCCCGCCTCTCCCTGGGCAGCAGGGATGATTGCAGGGGCTGCATGGAAACGATTAGATGGAAATGCACTTGGAGGTTCCAGCCATCTCCTTGGAGTAGACAAATAAACGTTGAAATCATTTGCAAATGATGCACCAAATCTGTGTGGCATCTGCTCCTTGCGGGGGGGAGGACGGCTGCTTCCCAGAGGCTTTTCGTGCGATGACATGGCCGCTTTCACGCGGGGGACGGGGGTGGGGGGTGGGTAAGAGCAGGAGGAGCTTGCCCGTCGCGACCAGGCCTCAGCCTGGCCTCCAGGCACCAGCCGGTGGTGCGGGAGGATGCGGGGTCCGGGCCCGGTCCAGCCTTGGCTCCCTCCTTGGAGGCCTTGGGGGTGTGAGCTGGGAGATGCTGCTGGCCCCCCCGCTCAGGTCCCCGGAGGATGTTTTCTCAGCTTTGCCGCCGCGAGGCGGTGATGGGGGGCTGCCCCTCGACAGGCTTTGATGACAAGCCAACGAGCGAGCGGGGAGAGCCTGTCCCAGACTCTCTCTCCTGGCAGGACCCTGGGCTCGGCCCCCGTGCCAAGAGGGAGGCGGTCCAGGGTGGTCACATGGTATGTGAGGGCACATTCCGGAAGGCCTGGCCCGATTCAAATCTTACGTAATGCCAGGCTAATTTTCCTATAAATAGCTTTTTTAAGAGATACAGTTATCGAGGTGTATCAAGTGGGAGAGAATGCATCCTTTTTTAATTTTATTTTTTACTTTTTTAATTAATGTGTTATATGTATACATATCTTCCCATTGCCCCTCCCTCCCCAGGCATACTCTACCCCTCCAAGGTCTGGTGTCCATTGGTTATGCTTATGAATTCTTTAAAAATATATATATATATATTTTATTGATTTTTTACAGAGAGCAAGGGAGAGGGATGGAGAGTTAGAAACATCAATGAGAGAGAGACATCGATCAGCTACCTCCTGCACACCTCCTACTGGGGATGTGCCCGCAACCAAGGTACATGCCCTTGACCAGAATCAAACCTGGGACCCTTTAGTCCACAGGCCGATATTTTATCCACTGAGCCAAACTGGTTACGGTGAGAATGCATTCTTAAAGTGGGTAAATTTCAACTTTGGGAGTCGGGGGCATATTATAGGACTCTCCTGGGCACCATGTCAGCAGCGAAATTTCCATTTTCCTTGGGCATGTGCACCTGTTTTCTGTATGTAGGCACCTGAAGGCACAGCAGCCTGAGAACTGCCCTTGCTCTCCCAGCATCCTCTGTGATCATGGTCGTGTTGCTGCCTGCTAGAGGACAGTGCACCCCAGAGTTGTCCCTACCTGGCTCTCCTCAGAGGACGTGATGGTGTTTCATGTCTGTTCCAAAGAGCGATTTCGGCTGTTCCGATTCCTGGACGAACGCTTGCATAATATTGCTGTAAGAGATAAACAAGGGCTTGAAGGTATCATAGCAGCAAATGTGAGAGAACCCACACAAGCAGTGAGCGCTGGTACCACAACGTGAGTTTCAGGCTGTTGTTAAAAGATGGATTGCTTGCCGAGACCGGTTTGGCTCAGTGGATAGAGCTTCGGCTTGCGGACTGAAAGGTCCCAGGTTCGATTCCGGTTGGGGACATGTACCTTGCTTGTGGGCACATCTCCACTGTGGGGCGTGCAGGAGGCGGCTGATCGATGTCTCTCTATCTCATCGATGTTTCTGACTTTCTATCTCTCTCCCCTCCTCTCTGAAAAAAATCAATAAAATATATTTAAAAAAAAAAAGATGGGTTGCTCTACTTACTAGCTGAAATGGCTCTAACGCGATCTTCGTGGAAAACATGGTCTGTAATCCACTCGGCCAGAGCGCTTGGAAAGGATCCGGTTCCAGAAGAGTTTCCAAAAGAAGTTGGAGGCCTCCCATAGTTTCAGAATTTGTGTGCAACGTGCATTTGAAAAAATGTTGTGCGATTGAGAATGTGCAGAATTCAAGTTCATATAGCATCCGTACTGTTATTAGCTAGGGTTCTTTTAGCAGTAGATTATGGAGCAACAGACTTGAGATCTCTTAAGGGAGCGAGGAATCCTATATCATAAAACCTTAATGTGCAAACTGACCGAACGGTGGAACGCAATGATGCGCACTGACCACCAGGGGGCAGATGCTTAACCGGGAGTGGGCCTAAGCCAGCAGGCAGATATGTCCCGAGGGGTCCCGGACTGCAAGAGGGTGCAGGCCCAGGCTGAGGGACACCCCCACAGTGCACAAATGTTGTGCACTGGGCCTCTAGTTGTATTAAAAAAATGCTGGTGTGTCTCAGAGGATCCCTGAGACCTTGGAACCAGGGTCTTCGGAACTGGCCAGGTTTCTTCCCTCTTTGTTTTGCTTTTGCCTCTGTGTGTTGAAACTTTATTATTCTGTCCCACAAAGCTGGCCATATAATTTGTGGCATCCCGTGCAAAATGAGAAGACGGACCGCCTTGTTCAAGTAGCAGAAAAAGAGCTTTTCTCCCCCTTGTTTCCAGGGTCTTATTTCAAACCTATCATGGATTTTTTATTTGTTACCTAATTTCCCTCTCTCCTGGGCATGGGGTTACTTGCAGGGCAAACATGAGCCTCATCCAGTGTGGTTCCTGTGACTCGTTGTGTGAGATGTGGGTATCCCCAGACCCTTCCTACATGGGGAGAATGGTAGCAGATGTGACTGAGTGGGTGCAAGAGAGGGGCCAGCCCAGAACCCATTCGGGGGAGGCAGGGGGGTGGTGGGGGCCGCAGGCTGACCACTCACTGTGCTGGCTCCCTAGGGCTGTCACAACGAAAACCACTGCCAGGTGGCTTAGGTGACAGGAATGTAATGTCTCACTTTCTGCAGGAGTCGGTCCCTGATCAAGAGGTGTGCAGGGCTGACTCCTCCAGAGGACGGTGCGGCAACCTGCCCCTGTCCCTCCCCTAACTCCTGTGGTCTCAGAGACGTCCTTTGACTCACAGAAGGTCAACTCCCTCCCCACCGTGTTCCTTCTGTACCTGCCTGTCCCTGTGTCCAAATTTCCCTTTGTAGAAGGACACCAGCCATGCTGGACTTGGGCTCTCCTCATCCCAGCAAGACCTCATTAAAAAAAAAAAATAAATAATAAATATATATATGTGTGTGTGTGTGTGTGTGTGTGTGTGTGTGTGTGTGTATACATTATTGATTTTCTACAGAGAGGAAGGAAGAGGGATAGAGAGTTAGAAACATTGATGAGAGAGAGACATCAATCAGCTGCCTCTTGCACGTCCCCTACTGGGGATGTGCCCGCAATCAAGGTACATGCCCTTGACTGGAATGGAACCTGGGACCTTTCAGTCCGCAGGCCGACGCTCTATCCACTGAGCCAAACTGGTTTCAGCAAGACCTCATTTTAACTCTACCAATGACATCAGCATTGGCCTTATAGCCAAGTAAGCTCACCTTCTGAGGGTGTTATGGCTTCAACATATACTTTTGGGGAGAGGTACAATGGAACCCATAATACTCATGAAGCAGAAATTCACAGATAAAATTCCTAATGACTTCAAAACGACAACTGCAGAGCATGAATCCCCAAGAGTGGGGCGCCCTTCGGAGCATAGGGCCTTGTGGGGCTGCAGATTGTTCACCCTGCTCGCCCCGTTATTTCCCACCGGGCACACAATGTGACTCCAGTTTAGCTCCTTGGAGGGAGATGACTCCGCTCTTCATCCTGGGCATGCGTGTTATCAGATGTTGTCTCTGACTGGAGCACTGGGACCCTCAGCAGAAGCCCGTGGGCATGACGGCTCTGTGTCCTAAAGACATCTGGCAGCACCAGTTAGAACCTGCTGCCCACTGTTGCCTCCCTGGTCAGAGTTAACGGAGAGTTGGTGAAACTGTCCTCTACTTCTATCACCAACACCCCAATCACCCCACCCCCAAATTCCAGGAGCAGATGGAAAGAGGAGTGAGATAGCTGGGCCAGGGTCCCTGCCTTTGTGGGAACTGCAGTAGGACCCTGAAGGGTTAGTGACAGAAGAAACCAGACCCCAAAGTGAGGAACCCCCAATGTTAACTCTTGTCTACTCCCTCCTGCAAGCCAGGCCAAGGGAAGTGAGGGGAGGAGTATGCCCCAGAAGAAGACTAGACTCCCCCTCACTCAAGAGTGCAGGAGCAGGAAGAGAGATGAAGGTGGAGTTCAGTTCCATTCTGCCATTCTCAATTGTCCAGCATAAGCCGGGTCTGACTGGGGCCCGACAGCACAGGCTGTCCTGGCTGACACGGAGCTATGACCTTGAGCTCCTTGAGGGAACCGCAGAGCAGAGCATACTGATGGCAGCTGAGGGGCCACAGGACTGAAAAGAAATGCTGGATTTGGAGGGACGCCAAGGGCCATGGTGGTGGACTGTGCAGATTCAGACTTCTGCAGGCCAGGAGCCCAGGGACAAGAAGACGACCTTGGACAACAGAAGACAAAGCCAGGGTGGACAGCACAGAAGCTCATGCCTTAGCTACACTGGATGGGCATTTGCATGAGGCACACGGTCCTGTAGAATCCTCAACACTGTCATTCTATTTTTATGCACGTTTCTACGTAAGGTTAGAACTCCAGCTCCTTCTAGAAATGAGAGGCGAGGTGTTCTTGGCCTTTTTGAGATTCCCCTTTCTTCATCTATGATGATATACAGTCATCCAAGATCGGTGAGCTCTGCCTGACGTTTTTCTGCCTGAGTTTCTGGAATATTCCAAAAGCGGTTGCTAAATCCTGTTTGTTTAACCTCTGTCACATCTTTAATACCTAATTGTCAGGAGTGTCAACAGGCTCTCCCTGCCTTTAGCCTCTTAGTATCTTCATCCTGCGTGCTTGCTATATGTCCCACATGATGGATAGCAGACTTTTTATCACACAGTTCTAAGTATACTCGAATGTTATCTTTGACCCAGGAGTTATTTAGGTACGTGTTTCTTAATGACCAAATCTGTGGATGTTCCTAATTCTCTTTTTAGTGCATTTTTTTATTTTATTTCATTGCATTGTGATCCAAGCCGATGAGAAAATGTGATGTGTATGGCACCAGTACTATGGAGTATATTGTGGCTTGTCTTACAGCCAACTATGTGTCGATTTTCATAAATATTTCTGTACATGTGCTTGGAAATAATGTGTATTCTCTAGACCTCGGGCTTAACGCTCTATATTTGTCTATTAGATCAAATTTGTCACGCTATGTCCTGATGGCAGACAATTTGGTATTATGTAACAAAATTACAAAGACTGATACTACACTTTCCCATTGTTTTTCAGCATTTCCAGTTTCAGATATAAGATGAATTCTAAGATATACTTTTACAAGTGTGAGCCATAAACTCCATAGGAGACCAGGGAATAATTAACTTCTGTTATCTCTGAGAGCAAAACCAACTCCAGTGCTTATGATGAGGGTACTTTTGTATAAGCGAGGTTTCAGCTTTACCACTGGCTAGTGTGTACCCATCAGAAAGCATAAGCAGAATTCCCAACCAACAGAAGTAGAGAAATAAGGAGCTAGAACATCTTCATTAGATCATCACAGTAATAATTTTTGCAGGCAACATACAGATTAATGTGAAACTTTAAGGTGAAACAGTATAGTTGTATAACTTCAAATGATCTCCCTCAAAATGTTTATTATCACAAATCAAGAAATGAGCATAACCTAGATGAAATAAATGCTATGATGTTACAAAAGGACACATAAAGAGACTTGAGGAAGATATGACACAAAATTACAAAGATGTAAGTTATTCATAAATAAGTCTGTTCTTGTTGGATAAACTCCATTATTATTATACAATGTCTCTCTCTCCCCCTGGTAATTATCTTTACTTTGACACCTACTTTACCTGATAGCAATATAGCCACTCTACGTTTTTTTAATTAAGTTTTGCATGGTATAATTTCCCCATCCTTTTATTTATAACTTACTTAATTTATAATTTACTTAATCTTATATAATAAAAGCTGAATATGCAAATTTACCATCACTTCAACACAAGATGGCTGCCCCCATGTGGTCAAAGATGGCCGCCCCCATGTGGATTGTCTTAAGTATTTTTTCTGTGATACAAGATGGCCACCACAAGATGGCCTGCAGGAGAGGGCAGTTAGGAGTAACTGGGCTGGCAGAGGAGGGCAGTTGGGGGTGACCAAGACTGCAAGGGAGGATAGTTGGAGGGGACCAAGCTGGCAAGGGAGGGCAGTTAGGGGTGACCAGGCCAGCAGGGGAGGGAAGTTAGAGATGACCAGGCCAGGAGGCAAGGATAGTTAAGGGTGACCAGACTGGCAGGGCAGGGCAGTTAGGGGCAATTGGGCTGGCAGGGGAGAGCAGTTAGGAATGACCAGGCCAGCAGGGGAGTGGTTAGAGGCAATCAGGCTGGCAAGCAGAAGCAGAGGGGCAATCAGGCAGGTAGGTAGACGAGCAGTTGGGAGCCAGCAGTCCTGGATTGTGAGAGGGATTGGACCTAAACACGGAGTCAGACATCCCTTGAGGGGTCCCAGATTGGAGAGAGTGCAAGCTGGGCTGAGTGACAACCCCCACCCTGTGCATGAATTTTGTGCACTGGGCTTCTAGTATCATTATATTTAAAGTGAGTTTATTGTAGATAGCCTTTTTAAAACCTTAATTTGGGTTACATTTTTTTATAATTTTATTTTGATTATAGATTGTAGGAGTATATCTTTTTGGGTAACATTTTTAGTAGTTGCTGTAGGCATTAAAATATACATAACATACAATTTACCAGTTTGAGTGAAGTGTAAACACCTTGCCTCTCTTTAAATCCCTTTACTCCTGTCCCCTTAAAATTGTCTTAAGTATTTTTTTTTATGTGCATTGAGAACCGCATCAAACAATGTTTAGAAAATCTTGTTTGGAAAATCTATTATTTACTCATATTTTTGCTCTTTCCATTGTCCTTTCTTCCTTTTTTATGGGCTAAGATTCCTTTTTTATAAAATAACTAGAGGCTCAGTACATGAAATTAATGCATGGGGAGGGGGGTGGAGTCCCTCAATCTGGCCTGCACCGGCTCCAATCTGGGACCCCTCAGAGAATGTCCTACTGCTGGTGTAGGGATGGTGCCTAAACCAGCAGTCAGACATCCCTTTCCCAAACTGTGACCACTGGCTCCTAACTCCTTGCGTGCCTGCCTGCCGAATGCCTCTAACTGCTCTGCCTGTCTGCCTGATCACCCCTAACTGCCTCTACCTTGCCCCCTGCCTGCCTGATCACCCCTAACTTGCTTCCCTGCCAGCCTGATTGCTTCTACCTTGCTCTGCCTGCTGGCCTGATTGACCCTAACTTGCCTCCCTGCCAACTCCCTTAACCGCCTCTTCCTTGGCCCCTGGCCTAAGCTGCAGTCAGTGTTCCCTCTGTGGGAAGCAACCTGGCAGATAAGGGGAAGGCAATGCCCCCATTACCCCATTGCTGCTGCCACTGCCTGCTTGAGCCTGGGCCCTTTGTAGCCACACCTCTGCCCTTCACAGCTGCTCACAGCTGCCTGAGCCTCAGCCCTCGCAGCTCCTGCGGCTTTGTCTGAAAGGACATCCAGAAGGTTGTCTGGAAGATGTCTAATCTAATTAGCATATTACCCTTTTATTAGTATAGATTTACTTTTTCTTTAGAAAACTTAACTATTCTTTTGGGATAAATTTGCTGACACCAAACCTCCTAGCTTTTCTTCATCTGAAAATGTATTTATTTCCCCTTTGTTTCTGGAAGACACATTTGCTGGTTATAGAATTTGGATTGACAGTTCTTTTCTCTCTACACCTGAAAAATGTTATTCTACTTCCTTCTGACCCTCATGGTTTCTGATGAGAAATCCAATGTCATCTGAATTGCTTTTCCTGCACAGGAAAGATGTTCCTTTTTTTTTTTTATCACTGCTTTCATGGTATTTTTCTGGGTTTTTAATGTTCAGATATTTCATTGTGATGTCTGTTGGTGTGGATTTCTTTGGGCATATACTGTTTGGAGTTTCTTTAAAAATCCTGACTTTGGAGATTTACTTTTTTTTCTTTTTGTCAAATTTGGGGATTTTTTAGCATTATTTCTTTGAGTACTTTAAACCACATCCTCATTTCTCTTTTCTTCTGTATTCTGAGAATACAAATGTTAGATCTCTCGTTATTGTTCACAGGGCCCTGAATTTCTCTTAAATTTTTAATTATATTTTCTCTCTGTTTTTCATATTCGGTAATTTCTCCTGTTATATCTTTAAGTTCACCGATTCTTTTCTCTGATTTTGCCACTCTGCTGTTGAACCCATCCATTGAGTTTCTATTTTAGTTATTGTATTTTTAGTTCTAAAATATTCATTTGGTTCTACTTCTCAGTGAGACTTACTATTTTTTTTCACATGTTGCAAGTGTGCTCATAGTTACTGATTGAAGTATTTTTTGATGGCTACTTTAAAATATTTTTCAGATAATTCCAACAACTTTGTCATCTTGGTTGTGGCACCTGCTGACTGTCTCATCTTATTCAAGTTGAGATTTTTCTGGTTCTTGGTATGATGAGTGCATTTTTTATTGTATACTGGACATTTTTGGTATGATGTTATGAGGTTCTAGATCTTGTTGAAGTCTATTTTAGCAAGCTTTGTTGGACATCGCACTAGAAGGGAAAGGAGGGTCCCACCACATTACTGTCAGGTGGGAGTCCTAGCTCCCCACGTGGCCTCTGTTGACATCCTGGAGTGAGGAGGAACTGATGGGCAAAGGGCACCTCATTACTCCTAGTATAGGAGTGGAAATTAAGACTCTCCACGAAGCCCCTGTTGATATCACCCTGATTGGGACAGGAGGTATGTCTTGTTTCTGTGGCCTCCATTCATACAACACAGGTGGAGTTCATATTACGTGCCAGATGGTGCCGAAAGTCCTAACTCTCTGGAGGGAAGAGCCAGCTCACACATTTTGTTGGGGGATAGGGGGATAGAAGGTCAAGATTCCCACAGGGCCTTCACTGACTCCATGAGGATGCTTGTTATATCCAGTCATGGATGAAAATTCTGGCTTTCCACTTGGTCTACCCTCATGCCACACTTTCAGTGGGAGACATGTGGATGAGTGGGTTGGGGCTCTAGGTTGATAAGCCAGGTAAAGGTTAAAGTCTAGGTTCCCTAATCAGTCTTTGATGATGGAGGTGGGGATGTAGCCATGGTGGGTTTTCTTTTCTTTTTTCATAGCATTTCTCTAGGATGGAGAGATTATTTTCTCAACTTTTATGTCTTGCTAAGATATCCTTTTCCTATGCCTTTCCCTAGAGAGAGCTGGCTTTTGTTTGTTTTCTGGTTCTCATTGATGATCCTAGGTTGCTGGCTTCTCTAGCACCCAGTCTGAGATACATGAGGCAAAAAAAAAAGAAAAAGAAAAGACCAGGGAACTCAGCAACTCATTATCATATTATTCCTCATGTTCCAAGGTCCCTCACCAGTCTGAATTATTCTCTCTACTTTTCAAAGTTCTTATGTTTGTTCTATACATAATACTAAGGATGTTTAGCTGGAGGCATAAGATAAATATTTTAGCAGGAGTGAAAAGTGTTTTTAACAAGAAGAATAGGAAAAGCAAGTCTACTCTATATTGATCTGAAGCTGGGACTCTCCCTTCCAATTTTTGTCTTTAATTTTTTTCCCCCGAAGAACTTCTGTTGTAATGTGGAATTAAAATGATAAAGGGGGACATCTATGTCTACTCTTCACTTCAGAAGAATAGGCTCTCCTGTTTATCCATTGAGCTTTTGTTAAGTTGAATCTTTTTCATTTTATGGTGCCTTTTAAAGGTTAAGATTTATTGCTGAATATATGTCAAAATGTTTTATTTTGATATCTACGGGTATGAGAATACACTTATCCCCATTTTACAGATAAGACAGCTGCGATTCAAAGCAGTGGCGTGGCAGGCCCAACATCACACAGGATGTATTCGAGCCAGGATTCAACCCCAGGTCTGCCTGGCTGCAGAGTCCACAGACTTTACAACTTAATGCTTGTGACACAGAAAGGACAGTTGCCAGGTGCCTTTGTTGACACAGTTCAGCAGTTTATAGGAGTGCAAGACTGTGACATTGTGTGATATTATAGGCTATGGTTATTTTCTGTCTTGCATCTGCTGAAGTTCAACATATGGCTTTCGTCATGCTCCTCCTGTAGAGCTTGCTTTTAATTTATCTGCTCAGGAAGTCTCAATTTTCACACAGTGTTTGGTTTCCAGCAGAGACCTATTCTGCTATCATTTTCCAGTTCGTCCGATGTCAGGCCGGTCGAGGGCCAGTGTTTTCCACAGGTCACCTTGTGGGAGGGGAGTCAGAAGCTGTGGCCGCTGAATCATAAATTCGCAACCCACGGTGGCTCCCAATTCCTTCCCGCGGCTACCACGCCATCTTCCTCGCTGAGCCTGACAAAGCCCAGACTCCTGAGTGGGAAACGCATTTCGGGGAAGCTAACACCGAGGTGAAAAATAGACCGGGGGACTTTCTGAAGAGGGAGATCTTATTTAAAGGCATGAGCATTCTATTGGTCTCTCCGGCAATAAGACCATCTTTTAGGTAGGGCTTCTCCACGGGGGTGCCGGTGCATGCTGAGCTGCTCCAAATGGATTACAGGTGTGTCTGAAATACTGATCCCTTTAATTCAGGGGGGCAGCCATGCAGGTCCTGGGGCCCTCCAGGGCTGTGGCTTAGTTACCTCCAGCTGTGAGCAGCAGCATCTATTTACCCTGGGGCGTCATGCAAAAGGTATCATTTTCCACGTGTAGCAGGAAGAGAAGAAGGTTGGGGAACACTGTTTTAGCCGATGTCTACCGTCAGGTACAATCTCGCACAGCGTTGATTAGCTCCAGTGCTCTGACTCTGGGCTCAGCTCCAGGTAAATCAGGACTGCCGTGCTTCCTTGGGACACGGCTCTTTTGTGATGGGAAACATAAAAATGGTGGAGAGCCTGCTGGTCTTCTGAGAAGGCATGGGTGGCTTTCACAGGTCTGTTAATAAAACCAGGGAATTCCGGAATGAGGGGGTGGGGGACATCACGCGGAATGAGAAAAATAAGCTGGTGGAAAAGTTAAGAGATCCAATTCGTCCAATGGGTGTTAAAAATTAAGAAATGAAAATACCTTCGAGTGGAAAAGACAGAGACCCGGAAAATGCTTCGAAGGTTACAATGGACATTTCTATCGTGTTTCCAAGGAACATGAAGGTGCTTGGAGGACATACTTCCTCTATGAAGTTGATTTCAGGTGGACAGGGAGGCCCCTTTGAGAGATCTTGGCTCTGCAGTTAAGGCTAGCATGCCCAGCCTATGGAGATACGTATCTCTGCATGTCCTCCGCTCTGCTCTGTACAGTTTTTCCTTTTCAATGCCACAGAAGCTCCTGCTTTGTTCCCCATCCTGGGAGTTGGAGCCAGTGCAGCTGTACTGACCTACTCTAGCGCTGAGAGCAGAGGAAGGTTCAGAAATGGGCTTTTTTAAATATTTTATTGACTTTTTACAGAGAGGAAGGGAGAGGGATAGAAAGTCAGAAACATCGATGAGAGAGAGACATCGGTCAGCCGCCTCCTGCACGGCCCCTTTCTGGAGTTGTGCCCGCAAGCAAGGTACATGCCCCCAACCGGAATCGAACCTGGGACCTTTCAGTTCACAGGCCGACGCTCTATCCATTGAGCCAAACTGGTCTTGGCCAGAAATGGGCTTTTTGAGAAATCAGTGGAGAAATCGGTTTTTCGTCTGATGGTTTTTATTATTATTGAAACTTCCTGTCTTACAACAGGGTTCCTTGGGGGTAGGTAAAGATATTTACTCTGATTTTGAGAACACACATGAGGTGGAGAGGATCCTGAGGGGGGACTAGAGCAGGAGGAGGCAGAGGCTTCAGGGATGGCTGACAGCACATGTCCAGGCAGGACTGGGGGGGCAGAAGGCCCCTGCCCCAGGGGCCTGGCAACCTCCATCTGCTGTGTGTTCTCACTGTTGCTGATGCTGTGGCTGTTGTTGTTAATAAAGCCATGGAGTGGGTGGCTTTGGTTCACAGAATGCCTTGATGAGTGCCAAATCCATGCGCCATTTTTGACACCTTCAAGGCATCTTGGGGCCGCTGCCTAGGTGAACCCTCCATGTGTTTTGAACCACACTCTAGAATGGTCTTGTGACCAGAGGTGGGACTATTTTGGTTGGATATTTTGGAAATTTTGCGTTCTCTAAAGGCACCCTGCGGTCCCAAGAAGAAAGGTCAAGGGTCTCCTCAGGGCATTTTCCCAGTCACATGTTGGCGAAGGGGACGGTCATCCTTACTTAGAAAGCAATCACACCACTGGCAAACGCGTGGGATTCTGAGTGCTTACAGAGAGGGGACCTTCTCATAGGCTGAGCAGGGCTTAGAGGGTTATCAGCGAGCATTAGGCATCGTCCCGCCCGGAGCGAGAGAAGTGGGAGGAAGAGAAGGAGGAGAAAGTGGGAGGCAGAACAAAGAGGTGGGCCTTTCATGTCCACAGCCAAGGATTTGCAAAGTGGAAACAGTGATCGCGACGTGCACGTCAGAACCGTTGGCTCACAAGAGAGGCGTGGCAGGACGCTTTCTTCTGTTTCCCAGTCACCTCCGACATCGTTTGACTCATCTTTCTGGAAGTATTTCTAGTGGTACCTCTGAACCCTGAATGTTTCCCAAGCTCATTGAAATGCACAAGATGAAAATTATTCATCTGTTTGGAGATTACACAAAGCTGAAAGTGATGTCAACAGTGGACGGACACGGTTACTCAATCAGACAGATCCATTATGAGCAAAGGAGAAGGTTTGCTACTCACAGCCCAATTGGCCAAGTGCTTGAAGACAGGTGAGGGCAGATGGAGAGTCACTGCTGGCCCGCCCCAAGGGCGTGGGGAGACAGGTGCCCTGAGCTGGTGCTTAAGAGGACACACTTCTACCGAGGCAGGCAGCACAGAGCTGGATGCTGGCCACCTAACTGGTTTCTTGGAATCTGTAGAGATGACTCATGGTATGCAAAATCACAAGCAACACAGAGAGAGCGAGCAGACAGGAGAGCGCCAACTCTCTCTAGGACCAGGGTTGGGCTGGGCCACTCAGGATGGGCATTGGAGGGTGAGTCAGAATCCCGGGACCTCTCTTCTGTTTCTGCAAGGATCAAAGCAGTGATGATCTGTCTTGGTCAAATCACTTCACAGACGTTTCTTTACAGAAAAAAAGGGTTTGCAAATCTTTCTCCAAAGCATGAAATAAATGAATCATGTATTTTCCGGGTAAGTAACTGCTGAAAAGTGTCTACATTGACATTACTAAAGAGAAGGACCAGCTTTCCACAGGGAACTCAGTGGAGCCCTCTATGGTTATGGTTGAGAGTGCTAGGAAGGTCTTTTATATAAAAGAATCTTTCTTACTAGGCTAGGAATTTCACCATTTCAGATCATTCTTTTGGGCTAATCTCTACTGTCTCCAGTCACCTGTGTTAATGTACAATCCTGGAAAACAGGTGATGCTGGGGTGGCTGCAGAGGACCAATGAGATGTCTTCCATCCTGGGCAGGATGGGGATTCTTGTACTTGGGGATGCGAAGGAGAAAGGTTATGGAGGGGAAGAAGACAAGGAGAGGAAGAAGGGAGTCTTCAGAGAATGAAGAGCCCCAGAGTCTAAAAGTAACTTTATGGCCCTAACCAGTTTGGCTCAGTGGATAGAGCGTCAGCCTGCAGGCTAAAAGGTCCCTGGTTCAATTCCAGTCAAGGGCTCATGCCTGGGTTGTGAGCTTGATCTCCAGGATGGGGTGTGCAGGAGGCAGCCAATCAATGATTCCCTCTCATCATTGATGTTTCAATCTCTCTCTCCCTCTCCCCTCTTCTCTCTGAAATCAATAAAAAAATATTTTAAAAAAGACACTTAATGAAATAAAAAACATGTGATCAGTTTCATATTGGAGATATCTCTCCTCCTTTTAGGCGTCTCATTCCCTTTCAGTGTTTTGAGGTACACAGAGTCATGGATGTTCAGAGCTGGTGACGGTATCACATGCTGGTGAGTGCATGGAGTCAGCCAGCTAGTGACGGAACCTCTTGACCACCATTTCTGTGTCTATGATCATATTATTTAACTTCTCCGTGCTTCTGATTTCTTATTTGTAAACTGAGCATAATGACACCTATTTCTCAGGTTTTTCCATAAGGTTAGAATAAAAATATTATATAGTAAAAGGCTAGCACAGGCCCTGGAAAAATTGCCAAAAACTCAATAAAATGCAAGCTCATCCACATTGTGTAGGTCAGTGGTTGGCAAACTCATTAGTCAGCAGAGACAAATATCAATAGTACAATGATTGAAATTTCTTTTGAGAGCTAAGTTTTTTAAACTTAAACTTCTTCTAATGCCACTTCTTCAAAATAGACTCGCCCAGGCCGTGGTATTTTGTGGAAGAGCCACACTCAAGGGGCCAAAGAGCTGCATGTGGCTCGAGAGCCTCAGTTTCCTGATCACGAGACTGCAGCCTCAGAACTCCCTGGTCTGTTAGAGAATTCGAGTGACACTGGGAACTCACTACTGCATGAGGCAGCTCTCTTTGTTTCTGAGTAGTTGTGAGCATCAAGAAATTCTTTTTTGAATCATTATCTGCCTTTCTGTACCTTCTATCTATTAGCTGTAACTTTATCATTTGGATCTTCTCAAATATACTTCTTAGAATTCACTTACATTCTGCCAGGATATGTTAGGACCTTCTTAGAAGACAGTGTTACTTGAGGTTACCACTTGTCAAGGCTAAAAAGCTCTATTTCCCTCAAGCATTATTCATTTGCATAGTTTTGAGCCTCCAACAACCTCTCCTGCCTCCCCTGAACTCTGTAGTCTTTTTCCCTTTTTTAAGTCCGTTTGCAATTTATACTAATCATAGATTTGGTATTTACAGTTGTGTATATTTTACATAGTGTTCATGGATTCAGGGCCTAGTGCGTTGAGACACTGCCTTGAGGGGCCAGAGAATTAGTATCACGCCCTCCTGAAGCGTTGGTCCCCACATCAGGGTCGTGTCAGTGCGTCCCCAGCTCTGGATGGACAGTTACACCCGCTATGTTAGCTGAGACCCGTTTTTAAAAATTCCAGCACGATGCAAACCAACACTGGTAAAATGTAATAAGGATGATTACTGGAGACTAAAACTACTGGAAAAACAAATTAAAAAACACATATGATACAAACCATACATTTTTTTAACTCTGATTCACAGACATAAAATTGTGTTTTAGTAAATATAACATAGGAGAAAACAAATATAACATAGGAGAAAAACGAGTGATAGAAATTGAACATGTTTGGTATAGATGTGCACTGAGGTGATTACCATGAAGAATGGCTTTTGCACTAGTAAATGTTTGCCGATCTGTAGTTCAGCAAGCACAGTCAGCTGTGAGTAACCGGGAGTCCCCATATCCAGTTCCTGTGCAGGCAGCGTGAGTGGACACCAGGAATGAACATGTCAGTGTGACAAACAAATTAGCTTCTTGCTGGCTATTTAAGTAAGGCTGGACTGACCGTTCTACTCTCAGAGGGTAATACTTATCTAGATTGCTTCCATGTCTTGTTAAAATATCGGACTCAGGCAAAGCGGAGCTAAGTGAGAGGGAATGGAGATGATTTTTAAAGCAATTTCAGCTTTTTAAAGCAATTTCCTTTTTTAAAAATATGTTGTTATTGATTTTTAGAAAGCAAGGAAGGGAGACAAGGAGAGAGGTAGAAACATCAAAGATGAGAAAGAATCATCGATGGGCTGTCTCCTGTATACCCCCTCCTGGAGATCTAGCCTGAAAATCAATCATGTGCCCTGACCAGGAGTCGAACCATGACTTCCTGATTTGAAATCAGAGATATTATTTTCAAAATTTATCTTCAACTTCTCATCAATAGCCAGTTGCAACGATTTCATCCTGCAAGTTGAAGGTAGATTAAAACTAATCTTTAATTGACAAAAGCAGTAGATGCTAGATCGTAGGAGATTTTCAGATGACAGACTAATGTTGAGGTATCTACAGTACAGCATGGTCTCAGGTGCAGGCCAAATTTGACTCACCCCGGAAGGGTGACAAGAACCAGTCTCTACGCTGCTCTACCAGATGCGTCCATGGCTGGAGGTCATGGTAATGACCTATTGCTAAAAATGTTTCTAAATGTGGGTCTCAGTTTCTCTATGTACCTTGTCGCAGACCAGTAACCTCAGCTCAACAACCAGCCAGGGTCACACTTTGAGCAACACTGGCTTACCCTGCCTGTGGGGCAGTCACTCCATAGTTGGACTGTTCTAGTTGCTAGAAAATTTGTCCTTACATTTTGCAAAAAAAAAAAAAAAAAAAATCTGTGTCTTGTTGGTTCTAATTCTTTGCTTTTGAACCATAACTAATGAGTTTATTTCCTGCCATGTGTATCAGCATGCCAGGAATTTCACAGCAGGTGCGGTATATCCTCTGCATTTCCTCTTCTCCAGGTAAACCTAACACCCTTGCCAGGACACGAATTCTGGGGTCTTCACCCGGTCACCCTCTGGCTACCCTGGTGGTCAGTGTCCTTAAAACACAGTGGTATTTGTTTATACTCAATACTCTAATAGACCTAGTATTTTTATTTCGATGAATGAAAAGACTGTGACAGATGATATGAATGGACTTAGGTTCTCCAGAAAACTCTGCATACCCCCCATCTTTCTCTCTTTCTGTCTGTGTCTGTGTCTGTCTGTCTTTGTCTTTCTCTGTGAGCTTGCAAATATTTCTGTTTTTCAAAAGGGACAGACAGGTCATATTTGCTCAAACTGTGAGCTGGAGCACAGTGTTGTCAGCTAGACAGTTGCCTGACCTTCTTTGGTGAGTCTTCCTCTGCTCCGCCATGTGAGTCTTCTTATAATCGTTTCATATGCATGCACATTTCTGCCTTCAGGTCACTAGATATGCTCTTTACTCCTCATTCATTCATTCATTCATTCATTCTTCCATTCAACAGCTTCTTATTGATGTGTATTTGATTCTCTCTCAGACCCTGAGAATTTAATGGGAAACCACAGAGGTATGTGTCTTGCTTTCTTACTTTCCACTTAAGAAGGAAAGAGAGACAAACGGATCAGAGGGCCAAGAGGAGTCTCCAGGTGAAGAGTGTAGGTAGGTGTGTGTATGTGCAAAGGAAATTATTCCCAGGAAATGCAGCAGCTCGTGGGAGGGCTCTGAAGCAGGAACTTCGTGCAGAAAGTTTCCCTTCTGGATGTCTGCCGTGTGAGTCGCTATGTAGCTGGTGAGCGAATACTGAGAGGCAGGTTCTATGAAGACAAGGTCCATGTCCATCTCCTTCACCCCTGACACACATACCCCCCCTCTCCCCGCCCCAGCACTTAGAAGACGGCTGGCACAGAGCTGGCTCTTCAGTCATATTTGCTGACAGAATGAGTCAGTGTATAAAATCCAATTGTCAACGCATCTGGGGCTGTACTTGAGCTCCAGAGTCCTGGGATTCTAACAGAGACAATGACAATGAGCTGCATTTCTTCACAATCACTTATCTGTCCTCACATATATTGATTGCTGCATGCACATTTCTTCTCAAATTACCTACAGAAAATCAAGGGACCAGAAGTTATAACAGGACCAGCCCGGGATGATACAGAGAGTGAAAATCTGTCTGGTTGTAGATTGCAGGCCTTCTGACATGCAGACTGCCTATTATCCTGAAATAAAACTTGAAGTCAATTTTTTTTTTGCTTTTTATCACAGACACAACTATCATTATTACAGTAGTTTGCCTAATAACGCCATGCCTTTGATTGCCATATATTGACAATAAGATTTTTAATACAACTTCTACTGCTTTTGACATCAAAGCCAAGCAAAAAATCACAAGAAAGATCCTTCTTTTTATTTTATTTTTTTAAAATATAAGCTATTATTAGGAAAGAACAAAAGAACTGGCAAGCCCTGGAGGTTGACCATCTGGGAAGGATCACTGGCGCTTTCTCCCAGGCTGATTTGGACTAGTTTGGGTCTGTCACTCAGGGACTGATCTTTCCGCAGAGGAGTGACTCATGCCCATGGGCAGAGTTGCATCTGTGATGTTGTTTCCAACAGCAGCCGAGGCAGGGGCTTAGCCTGGGTTGGTTTTTGCCTTGAAGACAGAGCCCAAGACAAGGCCTCGCAGGTTAGTTCGCCCCAGGAAACAGGAGCGAGGACTGGGCAGAGTGAGGGATGAGGGAAGGCCTACAGGAGGGTTCATGATCAAGGGTATCCCTGAGGGCAGTTGGAGCTTGGTGATAAAGTATACTTCCAATGGCCCCTAAGGGTTGGTCAGGAGAGGTGGAAACATGGACTCCCCTTGCTCATTGGTTGAGGTCTCCCTGAAGAGGAACTTGCCGTACTCCTAGCTGCACAGGCCTGCTGGCCCCAGGGACTCCTGAGAGTTAGGTGAGTCGGCAGGTACAGAATGGTTGCAATACCCAAAAGATGTGAGTCAGAGAATCAGAAAGGCCAAGGGCATCACCTCCTAGATAGCACGACTACTTGCAGGGAGGCCCTGGGTTGGCCCTGCTGGTGCCCAGTGAGACCAGGGGTAAGGAGCCCTCTCAACCTCTTTCACCAAGGAAAATGCTGGTAACCGGAAGAAGAAAAGAGGGCTAGCAGGTCCCCCAAAGATCATCACATACCCACATTCATGAGCTAGACCAAAGCTGGAGGCAGGTCAAGTCCATGCAAAGGCAAAGCTTCTCTGCTTTCCGCAAACGTCTGCTAGAAACTCAAAAGGACTCAGCAAGCCTGGAGGAAGGCCACTCTAGGGCTGGAGTCCATTCCTTTAGAGATGTTTACTTCATTTCTGAGACTTGTCTCTCGGCCAAGGCCAAAGACCAGGCTTTCTGTCTCTTTCTCTATCCCTGCAGCTGGGTCAGCCTAGGGCTGGACATGCAAAGTGCCCTCAGAGATGGCTTGTCACGTTAGATACATGGCAGCTTTGCCGCTGCTCCCTTATCATGTGGTGTTTAGACAGGCACAGTGCATTTGGTGACAATGGTAGTCTTCTGAACTATAATTATTGTTGTTCTTTAAATTTGCTCATGACCTGCAGGGAAAAGATCTCTATCTTGGAAAGACCAGAAGTAGGTATGTCAAAAGAAAATCACGGCTCCCACTATCTTTGTTGCTCTTTGATCTTCTTATAGGTTCTGGTTCAAAAAGGCTTCTCACTGATCTTGAACTGTCACCTTTCCAGGCCCTGTAACAGTCCTTTCTTACCCAGGAAGCTGCCTGGGATTAGACCATCCTTTCTCCAGGATCCTCACACCCAATAACTGGTGGGTGAGTTCTGAATCCACACTCCGTGGGAAGAACTCTGGGGTCTCTTTTCAGTAGGCACAGCCTACAAGGGACTGGGCTGGCTGGCCATGACGTGTCTAGACTCTTTGGGAAGACATGTCCAGGAAGAGGGGTGGACTTGAGGACCAAGATCGCCTGTGTGCCCCCAGGCCACATAGCTCATCTCTTCTTTCTGAATCACATCACATGAGCCTAGTGTTTGTTTTGGAGAAGGTTATAAAATTAATGGATGAAATAAATACAGCAGATGCTACCTATTAGAGAAGAATTTCATATAGCAGGCCATGAAAATTTTGTTTGCAAAATAAGACCTAATTAGTTGGCTTATGCTAAAACACAATAAATTACAGTGACAGGGTAATTAATAATGATAGTTTGAGTCTCATTCCTGGTTTCACTTCTATTTGTGTTACTTGTTGGGATTGTTTTTGCCAACATCTCCTATTAGAAACCAAGTCTCTCCTCCATATTCACTTGCCTCATATATGAGATGATTCTAACAAAGTAATGTTTGTTTGTTTTTTTGCGGGGGGATGGGGGTCAAGGGGAGAGCCATGGTCCTTCTTGACTGCAGAGGAATCTTGGCTGTGACTGTCTTCCTATTGGTCTGATGATCATTTTGGAGGGTTCTCCTCTCTTGCTGTGCCATCCATTCATCATTCTAAGTAACAAATATATGAACACCTAGACATGCCAGGCTCTATTCTTCGCATTAGAGAATTAAAGTGCAGGGCATGGTGCTACTCTTAAGAAGGTCACAGTCAGGTGGGGGAAACAAAGAAGTGTCGTAAGTGCTAGAAGTCATCTGTGTGCTTGTTATTATTCAGAAAAATAGTGTGTAAATTAGCGAATAGATTCACTGAGTCTTGAAGGGCCAACACAAGTTATGGTGAGTACAAACCACTGATGGATTTAAGTGGAGAATGGCTTGAGCAGATCTCTGTTTTTGAGAGGTCATTCTGAAAGCACTGTGGAAGATGGAATGGAGGGGGACAGACCAGGAGCCTAGAGGATACTAGTATATAATCCAGCAAGAGAAATTTGGGGTCTGAATTAAGACGGAACCAATGATGAAGGTGGAAAGAAATAGGAATAAATTATCCTCCTAAGGTAGAAGTGCTTCCTTCCTTAGGTGTCCGGCGCCCCCCTGCTTCACTTTCATTCAACATGAATATTGAAGATCTACTGAGTGTGTGGTGCCCTGCCAAGTACTGTATCGCGATAAACAAGACAGACATAATCTGTTCTTCCCAGAGTCTGCAGCGAGCTCTTCTCTCAAGAAGTGAGTTTGGAAGGAAGCGGATATTGGCTCTTTCTTCCTGGTTTACAGCATCAGCCACCGTCTTTCCTTTTTTAGCTTTAGTTCTCCCTGTGAGATAAAGGACTTTCATTCCCGGAGGCAGGATTACAGCAGGAAGAGAGGGATTGGGAGAGAAGGCTGGGGGAGGGACTTCCAAAGATCTCTAAACTTCCACTGAGCTTCTGGCAGCAGCTTCCTCCAACAGGTAACACAAGCCTGCCCCTCAGAATCTGGCCTTGGCTTCCCAATGAGCTTTCTGCCTGTGATTTATCTCTTAGCACTCCTGGTGTACACAGCGCTGTGAGTCTTCCCAACCTTCTCTTCCTTGGTTCTATCCCATATCTCCAGCCAAACATCTGGCCATACTAGACTAGACCTGCAGTGTGAAAGTCAGAGGAGAAGCAAGTAGGCCAGAAATCATAAAACACTTCCTGACAGCCTGAGTCTCCAGGGAGAATGTGGCTCTTCCCAGGGGACTCTGCCAGGAGGTAGATGAAATGCTACGCAGAGGCTTGGACAGAACAATCCAACTGTCAGGAGGATAAATAAGGTGATCTCTTGGATGTGTTCCATCTCTTCTAAGATTTTCTGACCTCCCTGGCCCTTCAGAATTTGTTAAAGATGAGCAGCTGCTTCTGAGTAGAACAGATAGCTTATTCTAACCTTGGTTGGCTGTGCTGATGAAGACCCACATTTTCTCAGGAAATAGGCTAAGAGCTGGTCCTTTGGTCTCCATGTGTGGTTTGGGGATAGATAAAATTCTATCCCTCACAGCTCAGAGCTTCTTGAAGCTCCTCCTTTTTTAAAGACATGTGGGAGGTCTTTCTATAACCTCACAAGCTGTATGGGTGGAGTTCTTTGCAGCTGATGTCTTGCTTCTCATCCAGGTTGGTGTGGTCTATAGCTGCCTTTTGATTTTCCTACTGAAATCATAACCCCTCCACAATAAAATGTCCTTACCCACATTGTAGGTCGTGGCATGCACACCTTTCAACCAATAAGACCATTCATGCCATTACCGACCTCTCCAGATTGTGCTGTCTGACTTAACAGACTTCCTCTGGAGGGACCATCCAAGAGAAATATTTTTCACGTGAAATTATTGTTGGAGACTCTCCAGATCAACGAGTCCCTTCTCTACCTGCAAGGGATCGGAGGCTGTGGATTTGCCAGAGTTAATAATATTCTTCCGCCCATCATATTAGAAATTTATTGTGTTGGAGAGTAAGGAGGTTATTCTCTCAAGGCTTGATCCTGTGTGGTGGTGCTTTCTTCTGCTGTTAGTCCCGTGGGGGCTTTGGGGTGCACCGCTGAGTCACATCTTTCCCTTATCCTAGAGTTTTAAATCTTAGGGTGCCATTCAGTCAAGCAGTCATGGGGCTCTTGTGGTCCTTAGGGCCTCTAGCCTTACAGCCATCCTGGCTGAAGCCCTAAGACCTTGGCGGGTTGCATTGTTACAGGGAGGACAAGCTCTGCAGCCTCAGAGTCGGATTGTGAGGAGACCGATTCCTGCAAGAGGCAGTTGGGGTCATTGCCTTTTGTGAATGCCTGTCTCCGTAACTGAACATTAAACTGTTAGCCCCACAGAAAGAGGGAATACCAATGTGTATTTAGCATTTACATCTACTGTGTATAACAAGCATTATCATATTTAACTCTTCAAACACCCTTACAAGGTAGAGATAATTTTTTAAAAATATATTTTATCGATATTTTACAGAGAGGAAGGGAAAGGGACGGAGAGCTAGAAACATCGATGAGAGAGAGACATCGATCAGCTGCCTCCTGCACGCCCCACACTGGAGATGTGCCCGCAACCAAGGTACATGCCTTTGACTGGAATCAAACCTGGTACCTTTCAGTCCACAGGCTGACACACTATCCACTGAGCCAAATCGGTTTTGGCTAGAGATAATTTTTTTATCAATGTTTTACAAATGAGGAAACCAAAGCATAGATAGGCAGAGTAACTTGTAGACAGGAAGGAAACAATATTTCCTCTTCCTTTTTGCTCTGCTCCAGTCCTTTATGGATGCGACGGTGCCTGCCCACACTGAGGAGGGCAATCAACTTGATGGCACTCACTTATTCAAACACAAGTCTCATCCAGAAACACCCTCCCAGATACACCTAGAAATAGTGTTTGCATGTGGGCACACCTGACCCAGTCAAGTTGAAACAGAGTTTGAGCACATGGTAGGAAATGAAATATGTTTACAGAATAACTTAGACAGGGTTTAGAGAGAACATTTATCACATTGTTTTTTTATAAAAGCATGGGCTCAACAATGCTTTTTAATGATGATCCCTTCAAATGATATATGAGTCATTAGAGAAAACAAATAAATTTTATTATTTTTTAAATTTGCTTCTTTGAACATAATTAAAAATATTTTTATGCTTGAAATGATGACAGAGAACTGTTGATTGGATCCCATCTGCATGTTCCCTACTGGGGATCAAGGCCACAACCTGGGAATGTGCCTTGACCAGAATTGAGCCATGACCTCCTGGTTTATAGGTTGATGCTCAACCACTGACCACACCAACTGGGCTCAACAATGCTTTTTAATGATGATCCCTTCAAATTCTTAGCAGTCACCATTACATATATAGGATGGTCACACACATTCTCAAAGAAATAATGCTAGCTCAGTGTTATGGCAAATGGCAGAAGAGTTGACATATCAGTTTACTGTCCTATAGAGATTCTTTCCCTAACTGGAATACTGGTGATGCTACCTCTTTAAAGGTTAAATTACACATCAAGAGTGTGAGCTATTCTTTAAGTCGAACAGGTTTACCTTTTCTTTTTTCAATGGTTTATGCAATGTGGAAATTTCTTATGATAATTTAATAGGATTACATTGAGCTTTTCACATAAATTATTTCAAAATGATGATGTTTCACAGCTGCTGCTCTATTAGTCTTAGTCTCTCATATTCAAATAAGGTATTCAACATTATCAGTGAGCCCTTTTAAATTCACTTTGCTGAAGGTGAACTTTTGCTCTACATCCATAAACCATATAAGTGGTATGTTTTCTTTCTTTTAAAAATATATTTTATTAATTTTTTTACAGAGAGGAAGGGAGAGGGATAGAGAGTTAGAAACATCGATGAGAGAGAAACATCGATCAGCTGCCTTCTGCATACCCCCTACTGGGAATGTGCCCGCAACCAAGGTACATGCCCTTGACCCGAATAAAACTTGGGAGCTTTTAATCCACAGGCTGATGCTCTAACCATTGAGCCAAACCGGTTTCAGCAAGTGGTGTGTTTTCATGAGCACCTTGCAACTTTAAATTATGTTTATTCAAGTGCCACTCAATTAAGCAACCTTCTGAAGCTAGTACTTATCCTTGATGCTCATCTGAAAAATGATTGTATTCCTCTCCTTCACCCCTCCCCCACCAATTTTTCAGGTCTTCCTTTATTAGCTCATAACTTCTTTAATATTCTTCTTCTAGATGGCCAAGATAACTTTATTTAAAACAACATAGAGTTGGGTCAAACCTGGTTTGGCTCAGGGGATAGAGCGTCGGTCTGTGGACTGAAGGGTCCTGGGTTCTATTCTGGTCAAGGGCACATGCTGGGATTGCAGGCTCCATCCCCAGTGTGGGGTATGAGTGTGGGGTGTGCAGGAGGCAGCCAATCAATGATTCCCTCTCATTATTGATGTTTCCATCTCTCTCTCCCTCTCCCTTCCTCCCTGAAATCAATAAAAATATTAAAAAATAAATAAAACAACATTGTATTCTGATCCAATTTCTTCATAGAAACTGCAGTGAGTGAGATTTATTAGGATCCCATCCTGATAATGCGATTGGTGATGAAATGCGGATATTGACGTAGGAAGCCTCTGTGTGGGTAAAGCATTGTTGGAGGCCCATGATGCCCAGGAAGATGCCAGGCTGCTGACCTCCTGTCCTGTGGCTGCAGAGGCCACATCAGAGGACAAGCCAGCAGTGTGTTTCCCGAATATCACACTTTAGATGTTGCTGTTGCTCTAATAATTTATTTTCCGCAGAACACATGGAATTTTCCAACTAGCTCTTCTTTGAGGAAACAAACTAGTGTTATTAATCAAGTGGTAGTTGCTAACATCTGTGGATCCATGAACCTAAAGTAAAAGCGTTTTAAAATCAATGATCTCCTATATTAGTGTCGGGGTCACATGGCAGGTTGTGAAATATCTACTAATAGTATTGTTCGAAAGCAGAGCCTTCCCTGTTTTTTTACTCTTTTACCCAGAGCACTGCCAATCTTCTAGCCTAGTGAGGTGGCCAGTGCCGGGAGGCATTTGCCTGTAATTGTTAACGGAACTTGTAGATGAATTTTTTTAAAAAAATATTTTTATAAATTTCAGGGAAGAAGGAAGGGGGAGAGAAAGAAATAGATAGATAGATAGATAGATAGATAGAAAGATGTTGAGGTTGAATCATTAATTGGCCTCCTCTGGCATGCCCCATACTGGGGATCGAGCCCATAACCTGGGCATGTGCCCTGATGGGAATTCTAACTGTGACTTCCTGGTTCATAGGATGATGCTCAACTACTGAGCCACGCCAGCGGTTTGTAACTGAATTCTTTCTTTTTAAAAAAATATATTTCATTGCTTTTTCTTTTTCTTTTTTTTAATAGAGAGGAAGAGAGAGGGATAGGGAGTTAGAAACATTGATGACAGAAACATCAATCAGCTGCCTCCTGCACACTCCCTACTGAGGATGTGCCTGCAACCAAGATACTACATGCCCTTGACTGGAATCGAACCTGGAACCCTCCAGTCTGTAGGCTGATACTCTATCCACTGAGCCAAACCGGTTAGGGCTGTAGCTGAATTCTTAAGCTGAACGGACGCTGCTGTGACCAAGCTCCTGAAAGAATTTTCATCCTTAGTTTGAACTTCGATTCTCCATGACCTTTGGAAAGGGCACAGAGACTGGGGCTGCGCCTCCGCCCCCTCCCCCTGCAGAGCCCAGAATCCTTCAGGGGCAGGAAATTGTGCCTGCCATTTTAAAATTATAAAACTAGACGAGTCTGAACCATAATGGGGACCTTGAAAATGCGCATGATTACCTGTTGCTGATGGCAGGTTTCCAGGGGTAAATGGGTGAGGGGTGCACTTGGGGCCGTCCGGGGGGTTTCTCATCACCAGCGCCTCTGGCCTTCCAGGCATGGGCATTGCCAGGGAGCACTGCTCACCCTGGGGTCTTTCTGCCTCCTTATGATAACCGGCGGTTAGCTGTGCACGCGAAGAGAAAGCTTGGAGGGTCCCTAACCGAACCTTGCGGCCTTGCCTGGCCAGCGTGGCTCAGTGGTTGAGCATCGACCTATGAACCAGGAGGTCACGGTTCGATTCCCGGTCAGGGCACCTGCCTGGTTTGCAGGCTCCATCCCCAGTGTGGGGCGTGCAGGAGGCAGCCGATCCATGATTCTCCGTCATCCTTGATGTTTCTACCTCTCTCTCTCTGTCTCCCTTCCTCACTCTGAAATCAACAAAAATATATATTAAAACAAAGCAACCCTCCCCAAACCCCTTTTGGCCTCAACTTCTAACATACGTTTTTACCATAGCCCACACGTGAACAGATGTTACATTTTTAAAAAAATATATATTTTATTGATTTTTCACAGAGAGGAAGGGAGAGGGATAGAAAGTCAGAAACATGGATGAGAGAGAGAGACATCGATCAGCTGCCTCCCGCACGCCCCACACTGGAGATGTGCCTGCAACCAAGGTACATGCCCCCGACTGGAATGGAACCTGGGACCTTTCAGTCCGCAGGCCGACGCTCTATCCACTGAGCCACACCGGTCTCGGCAGATGTGTTGCTCCACCTTGCATGTTTGAATTGGGACAGCAATTGGCATCTGTCTTCCAAGCCTCCATGAGACGCGAATGCTGCCTTTCAGCAACCAAGTCAAGGCCAGGAGAGGAGTCGCTGTGAAAGGACCAAACCTCTGCTGGGGAAGACGGGGGCGCGTTTCTCATTCCCCCAAAGCACCTCATCAAGGTTAAATCCCAGGCCTGCTTGGCTCCCGCTTTTATACCTTGAACTCCGAAAGCTCCCCTGAGCCATGCGATCCACATTCTCGTGATCACGCCGGGCCACGTGTGGATCCGGTGTCCCTGCCTTCCCCCAGGCCCGGCTGACTGTAATAATCAAGTTCAACACTGAATTGTCAGGTTACCCCACCCCCCCACCCCGGCCTTGGTGTGGCAGAGACGGAGTCTCAGCGTGCTCTGCAAAGCCCTGGCCATAAATAAAACAAGATCTCACACGGGGGCTCGAGAAACACACATTTTAGAAAAAAGCCCCCAGAGGTGGGTCCCCTGAGGAATTGCAGAGTGAAATATTTAATTATTTCGTCCTTGGGAACTAATTACCGATCGGGGAGTGTTTTCGCCGGCGGAACGGAGATTGATTAGCAGGATCACCGAACTTCTAGTTTCCTCAGCGCTGATTGCATCTTTCAGAGAAGAAAAATGGGTGCGTTTTAACAAGCTCCACTCCGGCGAGAGAGACACACGGGGTCGCAAGAGTGATTGCGCGGGATTAGTGTTATTCAATAAGCAGCGGGGTATTGGGTTCAGGTTTTTTCTTTTTCTTTTTTTTTTCTTCCTCATAGACTATTAGAGATAAATTTGACAGTTGGGAATTTCTCTTCAGGCAGGGCTGTATTTTTTTGTTGTTTTTTTTTCCCCTCATTCCGGAAGTTAATTTGTTGGTAACACAAAATGTTTCCATCAATGTTATGCGTGTTCAGTGACCTGGAGCCCCTGAGGCTAAGTTTTGTCCCAGATACTGGACATAGATATATGGTTCAAAGCCCAAGTTTGGAAAGTGAGGACCTCTGTAGTAACTTTAAGAAAAATGTCTATATATTTCTTTTTATTGATTTTCAAAGAGGAAAGAGAGGGAGAAAGCGATAGAAACCTTCATGATGAGAATCATTGTCCAGGCAGACTCCTGCACGCTCCCTACTGGGGATCAAGCCCACAGCTTGGGCCTGTGCCTTGATCTGAAATCTTGAATCATAGGGTCGATGCTCAACCATTGAGCCACTCCGGCTGGGCTGTAGCCACTTTTTAAAAATATATATATTTTATTGATTTTTTTATAGAGAGGAAGGGAGAGGGATAGAGAGTTAAAAACATCCATGAGAGAGAAACATCGATCAGCTGCCTCCTGCACACCTCCCACTTGGGGATGTGCCCGCAACCAAGGTACATGCCCTTGAGCAGAATCGAACCTGGGACCCTTCAGTCGGCAGGCTGACGCTCTATCACTGAGCCAACCAGTCAGGCTGTAGCCGCTTTTTAACATGGAGTTATCAGAGCTGTGGCTCATGAGGGGACCCTGTGATTGACCGGCTGCAGACTCTGAGGGGGAGGGACTTCTCAGGGAGATATTTTTAGAGAATGGAAGGGCATGGTTTTGCTTAGCTTCCATATTCCCAGCTGTTTCTCCTTCTTCGGATATCTCCATGTCACACTGTTACCCAGGTGACCTCTCACCTTCTGCTCTCTTGCCCTTTCCCTTGTCCATTTTGGTTTCCAGAAGGAGTCTGCTGTTAGTCCTTTGCTCTTGCGAATGGACTTAAGTCTCTGTGTTCCCTGATCTCTTCTTAAGATAGAAAATAATTTCAGCACCCAGCCAGCACGTGGGCTCTGGCCCCAGGATAACTCTGTGCAGACAGACACGTTCTTCCTCTGGGTGTGGAGGTTCCTGCTGTGGGTGACACTCAGAATGTGTCGCGATACAGGAAGAAGGATGCTGGGGAGCGAATAGAAGCCCTCAGTCCCAGTTCTGGTCCTGCCGCCGCCTCTGAGTCCCCGGGTCTATGAATTGATCCTTGGAGCGTATCCCTCACATCTGAGGATCCTATGGGATAAAGAGTGTGAAAGGAAGGGCGTGGGAAGGCTTACCATATTGTTCAGATCTCAACGGTTCCTTCCGTTGCCTGGGCTACTAAGAATGATCGTTGGGAGGCTACCACGGGTGCCTCAGAGCAAGGCGTAGCCTGTCCTGCCCAGTTTCACTCTACCCTGGAGTTGGCATTTCTATTCTGAGATGGAGACAAGCTTGTAAACTCTCGCGCATGTGCCAGCATGGCCTTCTTCCAGGCCAGTGTGTTCTCCTCTGCAAGAGCGGAGGCTGCCCCAGACTTTCCCAAGCAGACAGGGCCCTCTGATGGGGGCGCGTGGTCCGGGGGCATGGACAGGAGTGATTCTGAAACCACTCGCTCAGCCGGCTTGCTGGTTTCCTAGCGCTAGCTGGGGATGACGCTGGGTAGGTCATGGCCGCCTCTAACTTAGCGGGAATCAGCTGAGTGTGACATGTGCAGGGGTAGGAATTACTATTGTCTCGAGGATGGAGTTTGAACTTGCGGGTTGCACACATTACTGAGATGATGACTTTTGGGGAATGAAAAATTGATGGGGATCCAATAAAGGGGCTCCAGAGGGAGGGGCAGCTGAGGAGGAGCAGACAAGGCAGGGGCGTTGAATCGTTTCCTGAATATATCTGTCCATGACTGGGACCCTGACAAGGAGAAGTCTTCTGCCTGACGTTCTAGGCCAATGCCAACCACAAAATGTTTAAAGGGGTGAAAGCGCAGGACACATGCCAAAAGATAGACATTTTAGAAATGAAAGACTAAAAGCATCAAGTGAGGAGGAGGAAAGACTTTAAATTCAATAGTCTTGATTGTTTCAAGAAATGAACAATAAATGAAATGTTAGGATAGTTCTAATAGCATTATTAATGATTATACAAAGATAAGACATAAAAGAGGTTTGATAGTTTAAAAAAAATAGAAGTTACAGGAAAAGGAAGTAAAGAAACATTAAGGGCTTTAGACAACCTAAAAGGTAGCTAAAGAGCTGAGGGGCACAAAAAGGAAGAAAATGGAACATTAGAAAGTAAAAGTTTAGCTAGGAAGTAAAACAGGTAAGCAACATTCAAAAGCCATGTTGTACTCTCATGATGGAAAATAAAGTGACCTAGAAGTCAGCAAAAAAGAGGCCAAGTATAGATTTTTTTTTTTAAAGTGACAAATGCTTCAAATGGGAAAAATACAAGTGACAACCAATTTAGATGTCTAAAGCCCTGCTCCCACGGCGATGCCTTCTGTTTCCATGGCGAGGGCTCAGGAGTGGCCTGCGTCCTGGGTGCTCATCTTCAGGACAGTCTAGCACAGTGGTTCTCAACCTTCCTAAGGCCGCGACCCTTGCATACAGTTCCTCATGAGGTGGTGACCCCCAACCATGAAATTTTGCTACTGTGATGCATCGTGATGTAAATATCTGCATTTTCCGATGGTCTTAGGTGACCCCTGTGAAAGGATCGTTCGACCCCCAAAGGGGTCACGACCCACAGGTTGAGAACCGCTGGTCTAGCACCTTGTCCAGGGGGCTTTCACATGGGATTTCTTTGGGAACCAGGGGATGAAGGAGCACTGGCCACCCCCACCCCGTTTTTGATGTAGACATTCCGAATTTTCTTGGGCTTCTGTAGAAACACACCATGGGGATGAGCTTCATAGAAGATTGCCCCCCACACCTAGGCTACCGAAATCCGGGGCCCACCTGGAGGTGGGGTAGAGAGACACGGTGAGCTTAGCCCCCAGCTGCAGAAGGGCAAGGGCACCCTGGCAATCCTTCGGCTGCTGAGGCCCTGTCTTGGCCAGGCGGCCGAGCTAGGCAATCTTCAGGGAAGGGTCTCGTTTAGTCTCCACAACATGATGAGATGCGTTCTACCAACACTCCAGGTTATAGGTAAGAGAGTTCGCTAGTCGGTTAGATCAGTGGTTCTCAACCTTCCTAAGGCCGCGACCCTTGCATACAGTTCCTCATGTGGTGGTGACCCCCAACCATGAAATGTTGCTACTGTGATGCATCGTGATGTAAATACCTGCATTTTCCGATGGTCTTAGGCGACCACTGCGAAAAGGTCGTTCGACCCCCAAAGGGGTCGCGACCCACAGGTGGAGAACCGCTGGGTTAGATGGTCTATCTGTGGTTCTCAGCTGACACGTGTGAGAGCCGGCACTGCTGTCCAGCTCTCGGACCCAGAGCCCATGTTAACCGTGCTCCGACCACCTCCTGTCTGTCCATCGGGGACCCAGCATCTGCCCCGTCCCGTCCCCAAAGAGCGAGACAACTTTCTCTGAGAGCAGCAGTTAGAGTCGCTGTCTCTCTTTCATCATCGGCTCTGAGTGGACGGTGACACGTGCACTTGTCCCAGGCCATTAGGACGCACCCATCGGTGATGACATGATGACAAGTTGCCCAGTGCCGATGGCATCTGCGGGCTGGGGAGGGCGGGGCGGGGCGGGCCGGAGGGACTCTGAACTCCAGGAGGGCAGGGGCATGTTTGCCCTGCTTCTCGCTGGGTCACCCAGAGCTTGGCACCTCACAGAGCCAGTCTCTCAGTAAATGACCAGGTGACCTGATTCTGATCTTCTAGTTCGGACCAAGGGACAAGTCAAAGACAGTGATGGTGGCATCAAGAGGGGTCGACCCCGTGCCCTCCTTTCCTGCCATGTTCAACTGCCCCTGGCAGCGTGCAGGAAGGAGGTCTGTGTTGGGACTTCTGCGTCCTGTGAGGTGAATTCTTTAGAGGGGTCGCATTTGCAGAGCAAAGGGGCAGTGGGACACCCCACTTGGTGGGTGGTATGGGGGCTCCTGAACAGCACGGCTGCCCAGAACCTTCCTCCGTCCTGGCCTTCTCACCGGGAGAGTCACTCCTTTGGGTAAGGTCCTGTTTCTGGCACACCGTGAGCAACCAGCAAACACGTGTTTAGGAAGGAAACTCACCCCAGCCTCTGACCCTGGCTGATGGGGTGCTTCCTAATACCGACAACTGGACCCTGACTCTTGGGAAACACGGTGAGAGCGGGGAGGTGGACAAGAGGGAGGAGAGACCCTGTCTGTTGTCCCCGAGGAGAGACCCTGTCTGCCTGTCCTTTGCTTACCTCTGCATTCTCCAGCATTGGCTCAGGGTCCGAGGTGGAAAGCGTGCTCCAGACACCGAGTGGGCTCTCTGGCTCCAGAGCAGTGGTTCTCAACCTGTGGGTCGCCGAACGACCCTTTCACAGGGGTCACCTAAGACCATCGGAAAATGCAGATATTTACATCACGATGCATCACAGCAGCAAAATGTCATGGTTGGGGGTCACCACCACATGAGGAACTGTCTTAAAGGGTCGCGGCCTTAGGAAGGTTGAGAACCACTGCTCTAGAGTCTAGAACGAAGAAGAAAACAGGTAGGTTTGTCCTCGATGTTGGCATCACCAGGGTTTGCAAGAGACCGCAGGGCAGGCGCTGACCGAGAGCAGACGGAGCGCCGGTGCCAGGCGTGGTGGGGGATGCAGACACAGAACAGGCTCTCCCCACCCAGAGGGGCCTCTGCAGGCAGCTGGGGGAGGCGTGTTACATGGTAAACAAGGAGCGGGTTTGGAAGTATGTGTTTTGACATCCCCAGTAATGGGACAAATAGATATCAGATGCTCCCTGATACGATGCGCCGAGAAGGACCCATCATCACTTCTGCGGAATGCTGGCCAGCAAGGCACAGCCTGAATCCAATCAGGGGGGACCTCCGAGGGGCCCCAACGTGGTCGCCTTCAAAAATGTCAAGGTCACGCCGCATGTGATCCTGGATGGGGTCTGGCAAAGTAACAGGAAAGACACCCACTACTTTTCCACCAAACATGCTGTAAAAGGTGCTGTGGAGAGAATTAGCCAAATGTGAGTGTGGGCTGCAGATTAGATGATGTGACCTTCTCCCTTTAATAATTTCCAGGGTGTCCTTGCTTAAAGGAAATGAACAGAGAGTTGGGGGCACAGAGGGTCCTCACATCTGCAACTTACTCTCGGCGGCTTTAGAAAAACGTCAGTGTGTGAGTATGTATGTGTGTGAGTATATATATGTATAAATAAATATAAATATATATATATACATTTATACTGTATACACACACACATATATACTGTATACACACACACACACACACACACACACACACACACATATATATATATATATATATATATATATATATATATATAGAGAGAGAGAGAGAGAGAGAGAGAGAGACAGAGAGACAGAGAGACAGAGAGAGAAGAGAGAGAGGGGGGGCTGAGGAGAGAGAGAGGGAGATAGAGGGAGAACATGGTCAAGCAAATGTGCTAAAGTGTTAACATTTGGGGGATCTAAGTGAATAATACGTAGGAATTCTTTGTATGACTTTTTCAGCTTTTCTCTATGTCTGAAATCGTTTAAAAATAGTTTAAAAATGTCCATCTGTGTGCGTATGTGTGCACTTCCCAGCATGCATAGGGTCAAGGACACAGGCTCCGCAGCCAGGGACCTGGGTCCGCGTCCTGGCCGCACCCCTTGTGAGCGACACCATGTTGTACTTCAGCGCCCTGAGCCTGCGTGGCACAGGGGTAACTGTGCCAACCTCGGTTGGTGATGAGGATTCAGCGGGTTAAAACCTGCAGCACGTTTAGAACAGCGCAAGCACCTGGCAGGGGTGGAAGAAATGCCAGCTCTTCCTGTGGGACGTGGAGCCATATGTAATGACTCGCAGTTCTTTAGTTTCGAGGCATGGACTGTCTATACATTTGTGGACCCGCCGTCTACAGGAACGACTTAGAGTTTAAAGATAATTTACATATTTAAAAATATATTTTATTGATTTTTTTACAGAGAGAAAGGGAGAGGGATAGAGAGTCAGAAACATCGATGAGAGAGAGACATCGATCAGCTGCCTCCTGCACACCCCCTACTGGGGATGTGCCCGCAACCCAGGTACATGCCCCTGACCGGAATCGAACCTGCGACCTTTTAGTCAGCAGACTGATGCTCTATTCGCTGAGCCAAACCGGTTTCGGCTAGTTTACATATTTGATTATGACAACAGTCCTATGAAGAAGAATAACAGCAAGAAATATTGCCCCCATGGTCTAGATTGGTAAACTGAGGCCAAGAAAAGGCAGGAAACTTACCTGAGCCCTCCCCCCGCCCACATCCCATAGCTGATAACTGCCAGGTAACCGGTGACTGAGCATGTCCAGGTAATGGGTCCGGGAGGACATGCTTCCTGCAGATGTCGCCGGGTCACTGTAGCCTGTTCGCTCTCTTTGCTACTCTCTGCGTGGGCATTTCCTGGGACACAGTGCATCCAGGGGCTGGCCGTCACCCTGTGCTTCTCCATCATCAATGCTGTCATGTGTATGAGGAGGAGCATCTTTCTCCCAGTGACTACTGACCGGTTCCTGGAACCAGAGTCCCAGACAGAGGTGGCCAGTCGCTAATCCCGAGGCCAAAAAGCCACCCACTGGATCAGCGGTTCTAACCTGTGGGTCGCGACCCCTTTGGGGGTCGAACGACCCTTTCACAGGGGTTGCCTAAGACCATTGGAAAACACCTCTTTCCCATGGTCTTAGGAACCAACACACCGCTCCTCGGTGTAGCAAAGTGTAGCAATGTAGTTTACTGTTGTCCTATGAAGACTGTTGCCCATGCTACACCACGATTCAAGACAAAATTTCATTTATTTGTCATTAGAAATAAATATTTCACAATAGATAATTACATATTGTTTTTGTGATGAATCCCTATGCTTTAATGATGTTCCATTTGTAACAATGAAAATACATCCTGCCTATCAGATATTTACATGACAGTTCATCACAGTGGCAAAATGATAGTGATGAAGTAGCAACGGAAATAATGTTATGGTTGGGGGGTCACCACCCCATGAGGAGCTGTCTTAAAGGGTCGCGGCCTTAGGAAGGTTGAGAACCACTGCACTAGCTGCTTCCTTGGGACATGCCTTGGAGGAGGCGTCGTCTACATGTCACGTGCTCTGCGCTGGCCACAGCCCGCGAGGGGCTGACTTCCAGCCAGCACCTGGGCATTCTGGAAGCTATCGCTTCTACTCGCCTGAAAGGCCCTTGGAACGCGGTCATTACATCTCTTTTCATCAAAGCGCAACACACGACCAACAAGAAAAGCAACAGGAGTTTTTCGGAGAGGCAGGCCTCATCTACACTTCAGAGGACCCCGAAACCGGATTCCTGCCTCCGAGGGCCCTGGGATCGCCAACGGGGCCTCAGCCCGACAGCTGTTATTACTCTAAACCCGTCCCTGGCAGCCGCGGTGGAAAGGGAAGCATCTCTCAATTTGTCAAAGATAATAACATCGTCCCTGTATCTGCTCACTGCCTCGTCGTTTGCTCAGCTTTGTGTTGGATCTTTTTAGTGATTCTCTCCACGGGAGCTCAGGATGGGGGAGTGGGGGGTCGAGGCTGCAGTTGTCCTTGAGTCTGGGATAAAACCTGGGGTTCATGGAGGCTAAACCAACAGCCTTACCAGCCAGGACCCCCGGGTCCCGATTCCTGCTGCTTACTGCGTGGTATCCCTAACCCTTGCCTTCCTGGGTGGAAGGTCATTCCATCTTGCTCCTTATTAACGGCGCACATGTTTACGGCTTGCTCCTTCCAGCCGGCCTCCTCCTGCCATCCTTTCGCGCATTTTCTCGGCTGCCTCCCCAGCTGTGAGTCTGCAAGTGCTCGGGGGATGTGGAATCCCTCAGCCGGTTGCTTGAGAAGCAGAAAAACAGTGAGGACGAATGTGTTGCAAATCTGACCACAACATGCAGGAGAAAGCCCCATAGATACGGTGCTGAAGGGTAACCTTGGTTTACATTTTCTGCCCAAAAGTCTTCTCCACGTGCACGCTGAGCAAAGAGCCGAAAGCATCCTCAATCATTGGGTCGCAGAGAGCATCGCCTCTGGGACAGGGGGCTAAGGTTTGCCCTCCTGCCTCCTCCTCCAGGTGAGAGGGTGCATCTTGTCAGTCAGACTCAGGATGGAGCGTAAAGACTTGAATTCTAGACCATTCTTCACCAGGACCTTTGAAGACCTGTGAATTGCAAGGAGGCTAATTTGATTCTTGCACTTCCTACCTTATGACGGCAAGAAAAGAAGATGAATTTGAAGGTCTTTTGTGGGTGGCTGCATGTTCCTCAAATGGAAGCAGGTGTTAAGGGGGTGATAATGCCAAAGAAGACAGGGCTTGTTTCTGGGAGCCCCTAATGCTGTTATGCTTCCTATGTCCTGTGCAGATGAGAATGCATTTGACAAATAGGATAGTAAATGGCCTATGTATCAATAGGAGAATGAATGAACAAAAAGGGGGAATTGTAGGCTACCTCTTTCCAGTATTTTTATCGAATCAAGAACTTAATTCCCAGAAATATTAGCAGGCACCAAAATGACATATCTGTATGTTCTTTAAAAAAAAAGAAAGACACATAAATAAACATATATATATATATATTGATTTTTTACAGAGAGGAAGGGAGAGGGATAGAGAGTTAGAAATCAATGAAAGAGAAACGTCGACCAGTTGCCTCCTGCACGCCCCCTACTGGGGATGTGCCCGCAACCCAGGTACATACCCTTGACCTGAATCGAACCTGGGACCTTTCAGTCCGCAGGCTGATGCTCTATCCACTGAGCCAAACCAGTTTTGGCATGTTCTTAGAGCTAACCTATAGAAAGCCTGGCACTCCTACACATCCTCTAACCAGTTAACTGCCACACCTGCAAAACAGAAACCATCCTTACATCTATAGACGCCCGTGGCCTACAAAGGGTTAAAAGTCAGCTCCGCTGTCACCACCTCCAGGAAGCCTTCTTGGACTCATCAGTCCTCCTCCGCCAGGCTGGACGCAATGGCCCTTCTCTGCTGCCAGAACACGGGGGCTCATATCTCTGGCCTGCATCGCGTGATGCTCATCTGTGCTCTGCCCGCATCCGCCCTGTCCCGTTCCTCTTCGCCTTCTGCATGTTCCTGGGCAATTCCTGGCACGCTCTTTTTGCCTTGGGAAATATTTCCCGAGCGAATGGCCCACCATTTACCCGTTCAAACCAGGCTGGGCTTGTAAACACGAGGATGGAGGTCAGGGAAATGTGGTTCACTCTTTGCTCTAAAGTGCTTACATCTTACACACCAAAACACAGTGCCTTGCGATTTTTTCCCCAACCTCTTATAGGGTTATCCCCACCAAAGCCCCAGGGGCTGGAAGGGACCATAACGGCCTTGGGAGTTTTGAGCAGTTTCCTATTTTCTTTACATCCCCGTGGGCCTGTTTTCATTGTGAACGAGATGCCCGACTTCCTTCACCTCGGCAGGAAGAATCAGGGAGAGGGTCCTCTCCCCAGAAAGCCTTCCAAAAAACCCAGCCTGGCCTTTTGGGGCTCCACCAGCCTGTGGAACACAAGGAGGCAGGAGGATATGGGCAAAGTTGTCCATTTTTTACAAGATTAAACGTGATGGAGTCCTGGAACTGAGCATGGGCGATGGGGGCCCTGGGTATTACGCTTTCCCTTGCTACGGGGGATGGAAAGAATATTGTTTCTCCTTAAAATGATTTATTTAAAGGGGTAGGCTAGAATTCTACTTAAAACCCAGTGTCTGAATGCACCTGCTGGAGCCAGCTTCTTGTTCTCCCAGGTATTTAGGCATTGAATTTTCCCCATTAGGGAAGTGATTGACACCGTGGTCCTTACAATAACACATGATTATAACTCTGCAAATGGCAATTACATCCAATGGAAACCAGATGTTGCACGGAATTTGACTCTCCGCGTTTCTTGGTGAAGTAGATGAATTTGTAAAGTAGAAAACCACAATCATTACTCAGATGGACTGTACATGAATTAATGACATAATATCTAAATCATATATGGTTGAAAATAATGATTAACTTAAACTATCAAGATAAGCTAATGAAAAACAGGCTCTTCGAAAATTAGGGATCTGTTTTCTTCCATGTATACTTGATCAGTACACTAATAGCGAAACCAGACTTGTGTTGATGTCTCTTCGGCCCCAAATAAGAATATATGTAAAAGGAAACTCTTTGCAATAGTTCACATCGAGGAGAAAGTGAGCAAACGATGCGAGTTTTCCTTGGCGGGCGAATTTTTGAGAGTGTCTGAAATCAATCTTTAAAAAAAAACATATTGTTGTTCAGGACAGTTAGCAGAGTTTTATGCTGAATTACACAGAATAGTTCATTTTTAAAGGACACATTTGACACGCGAAGTATCCACGTTATATGCCTGTGCAAAGTATAAACTCACCAATGCAACTTTTTTTCTGACCCCATCTGTCTCCAGAGATTGCATGTAAATGTGTGCGTACATGCATGTGCACACACACACATGTGCACACACAGACACATCAATGATGCCTCAGGCCAGGAAGACAAATCAGCATTGCACTGAACCCGGCGCGCTGTCCCTTGCAAATCTCAGCCTGCAGCTCGCAACCTTCCTCGGCGGTTAAAGTTTGCAAACCTTGGCCCATCATTTCCACTGTCATGACTTCTCCATGACATCATCACTGTAAAATGAGGAACTCTCCCTCTTTTCCTGCAGATGTGAGAGTCTGACATCGCATTCCATGGTCCCGTGCCACATTTCATCAGCGTTTTTCCTTTGCTTTCTCCAAAGCCCGTGGCCGCATGTGGCGTGTAGATTGCCAGTGCTGTTGGGGATCTCATATCAAATGCTGCTACCTAATCCCAGGCGGCCTTTCCCCGGCCCACACCTGCAGCTCATTGAATCCTCCCGGAGTACAAAGGGCTGATTTACAGCACGCGGGGCCCGGGCCCCGGGCTGCAGCTGCGGGCTCCGGCAGGAAAAGGAAGTTGTTCATCTTCTTGTGTGCATTTCATTAACAATAGTGTACCCGATCTGCAGCTTACGGAATAATTTCACATCCCTGACACACGGCATTACGGCCTCTGGCCCTGCTGGGGGACATACTTGGGGATGGGCAAATTATACCTGAGCGTGAGGTTGCCAGGCGACCCTCTGGAGCGGGGGGGCTGGCTGATGTATACCAGGTGGGGGTGACCTTGGGGTACTTTCTGATGCCTGGGCCCTCTGCCCATTCCGCATGCCGTTCCCTTTTTGTCTTTGAAGCGGCCTGGGGCTGGAAGGGGGATCTCCTTCGCTTTTCTGTTTCCTTCCCGGGACCAGGAACCAAGAGCTTACTAAGTGGTTCTCCACCTTTCTCATGCCGCGACCGTTTAATACAGTTCCTCGTGTCTTGGTGAATCATCATGTAAATATCTGTGTTTTCTGAGGGTCTTAGGTGACCCTGCTAGCGGTTCTCAACCTGTGGGTCACTGCTGTAGAGCCTAAGACCATCAGAAAACAGGTCGAGACCCACAGGTTGAGATCCGCTGGCAGAGGAACCTGGTGTTTGGAGACCAGCGGCCTGAGGATCTGTCTGTGTCCCAGCTAAGCCCGGAGTGCCGCAGCCACTGGCGACAAAGAGGGTGTCCCTTTCTCCTTGCAGTTTCAGTGGCCCCAGAAATGAGCGAGTCCCACTCAGACACTAGATCCCAGAGCTGGCTCATCAGGGGTTGAGGGAATAAGAGTCTTGCTCTGTCTCCATGGTGATTGTGCATCTATTTTACCGTTGACTTCTTTGCACCCAAGAAAAGCCACCATGGTGGACATGCCCTGAGGGTGGTGATGCCCGCAGATGAAGAAAGAGACAAGGAAGTGACAGGGAGAGAGGTGACAGCACCGCCCACAGGCAGCCTGGGGCCTGACCCTGTGGGGCAGCACGGCCTCCAGCTCCACATCTCTCCTCACCAAGCCCGGCTGGCATGGCTCAGCCATTGAGCATCCACCTAGGAACCAGGAAGTGGCCGCTGGATTCCTGGTCAGGGCACAGGCCCAGCTTGCAGGCTCCATGCCCAGTTTGGGGTGTGCAGAAGGCAGCTGATCCATGATTCTATCTCGTCATTGATGTTTCTCTCTCCTCATTGATATTTCTCTCTCTCTCCCTTCCTCTCAGAAGGAGAAACACCACAGGATCTCACTCATTGGTGGATCATAAAGAACACTGTAAACTGATGGACAAAAGGATAGACACAGAGGCAGTCAAGCATCACACAGACTGTCAAATTACAGCGGGAAGGTCAGGGAGAGGTGGGGGAGATAAGAGATCAACCGAAGGACGTGTCTGCATTCAGATAACCATAACCAATGGACGCAAGACACTGGGGGGTTAGGGTCTGCCTGGGAAAGGAGGGGGGGGGACAATGGGAACATATGTATACATGTAACACATTAATTAAAAAAATTAAAAAAAATGTAGTTTAGAAAAAAGAAGGTGCCAGGTGCTCTTCCTTTCTAGATCTTTCCTGGGAGCAGCGTGCAGGTTCCTGGGGAAGGATTTTTTTTTTTTTTAAGGGAGTAGAAAGCCTTGGAACCTCAAAATAAAAAAAATAAAAAAAAAACCCACTCCCAGAGCAAAGACTCCCTGGGTTTGGGGCCAAGCCCCCCTACCCCCCACCCCGGGAGGCCCGCAGCTGGTGCAGAATGAAAAGGCCGGGGCATCTCCGAAGGTTATCGCAGGCCTTTCAGCTTCCCCGGCCTCTGAGGGAAGACAAAACCAATAAAGATCGCCGTCCTCTGGGGAGAGGAAGCCGGGAGGAAAAGCAAATTTCTTTTCACTTGGTAATGGTAAACAAACGGGGCCCCGAGCGGTATCTGATGTGGCCCAGCGAGCGGAGCCTGCTCTCCAGCTCCTCTTGATGTGTCAAATGTATCCCGTATGTGCGCCGGGGTTGAAACATACTTGCACTCCGCGGGTTTCGGGGAAATCAATGCGCTTTTATGATGCTTTCCTTGCTTCACATAATTTCGGATTTCAAAAGAGACCCTGGGTATTCCTTTAAGATGTGTGTGGAGTATGCATTTTCAAAAACGAACAGTTCTTCTCGGGGGCTCCTCAACCACTGTTGTGGGGGTGGTGGGCTTTTTTTTTTTTTGGTTTTTTTTTTTTTTTTTTTTTTTTAAAAAACCTACCCCCTTCCCCCTCCCCCCACCCCGAGCCTTTTCTTTCTTTCTTTCCTTCTTTCTTTTTTTAAAAATATATTTTATTGATTTTTTACAGAGAGG
>JAAGEH010000041.1:64636133-64793197 GCA_011751065.1 Lasiurus cinereus
CCAGCGCTGGAGGGACTGCAAAAGGGGGAATTGACGGCCCGGATGTGTGACGCGGCCCAGGTGAGGGGCTCTGCGGGCCAGCTGCCCGAAGACGCGCGGTCCCGCGCTCCTTGATTTCTCCGAAACACGCGGCTAATTGCAGACTGGAACCTGTCCACCCGCGCAGTCTGTAAAAATAATCTTCCCCGAATATTTACCCAAAGCGCATTATTGCTTATACAGTTGTGAAAAGCATTTAGCACTTTATAATCCCGCATTTGCTCCTATGTGGGCCTGGGAGTGTACTCTCCTTACCAAATTCGCAAATGCCTCGAAGGCTAACAATTTTTACAAAGTGTTCCTCGTGGAAAACAGCTGGAAGGTTTCCAGCATGGCATTCCAGATGTTATAGTTTTAGCAGTCGCCCAAGCGCGCTGCGCACCGTGTGTGTGTGAATGTGTGTGTGTGCGTGTGTGTGAGTGCGTTTTTCCTGGTTCGACATACTACATTACTTATCCATCCCCGCTCTCTCTGCTCTACCTCTGGAACATTTTAGGTTGGAATTGTTTAATATTCCACTGCCGGGCAACTGTGCTTGCTGGGCAATTACACATCTGGAAGGAGGAGGGGGGTAGGGGTAGACTACTGTAACCGAATAGGCGGTGAGAAGGGCTTTTTCGCTGGTGTTTTTCAATTCATTTTTTTTCCCCCTCTGATGGGTTGGAAAGAAGAATGAACACTGGGGGAGAGAGAGAACCCTGGATGCATCAGCTGTATCAGGAGCCCCCCACACCCTGGAATTTATAGTTTGCACAGAAGAGAGCATCCTCCACCACCCCCCCCCCCACCAGCTGCAGGGGCAGGAGATGAGCTGAGGTGAGACAGTTCTGCTTTCACACTGCGAAGGGCTGCCCGGCTCCCAGGCCAGAGAGCTGTCTTAAGACACCAGGCCCTGAGTTCTTTGATTTTTCGGAAACACAAATCTTGTCTGGGGAGTTTAGGAAAGCGCCAGATCCGATCACTGCTCCTGGCTCTTCTCTTCTCCCTGTCCTCCTTCCCTCTGGCCTTCTAGAGCTGGGTCCCGTCTCTAGCAACTGCCCTGGGGGATGTGCCAGCCCACAGAAGTTCAGCCAGGAGACTGGCCTCTGTTCTCAGAACCGGCTCCTGGAGAGTCCCGCCTCAGGAGAGGGCTCCTCAGGACCAGGCCAGAGGATGGTGACAGGAGGATGGGAGAAGGGTGGATCTGGTCATGGCTAAGGGTTTCCCAGCCACGAGCAATGACTTTCACCACCTGGGGAGACAGGAGAACGGGGTTCCCTCCACAAGCCAACCAGACTCATGAAAACCTCCTCTGAGCTGAAATATTGTTTTTTTTTTAAATATATTTTATTGATTTTTTACAGAGAGAGGGATAGAGAGTTAGAAACATCGATGAGAGAGAGACATCAATCAGCTGCCTCTTGCACGCCCCCTACTGGGGATGTGCCCACAACCAAGGTACATGCCCTTGACGGGAATCAAACCTGGGACCTTTCAGTGCGCAGACCGACGCTCTATCCACTGAGCCAAACCAGTTTCGGCTGATCTGAAATATTCTTGAGCATTACTTGTTCTGTGTTGCAAGTTACTTTGTGGGGAGTAGGGCGGGCATACTGGCAAGGAAAACAGCCTACGCCAAGGGCGGGCGGTGGTGAGGAGGTGATTCATGAGGTGATGCATGTGAGTAACGGTGGTCGGTCTACCTTAGCTGAAGTGGCCGAGAGGTGGGGAGTAGTGGGAGGCCAGGTGCCTGAGACCTGTATAAAGGGGTCAGACTGAGGAGCACCAAGCAGAGGAGTTCTGCTTGCCCTTGTGGGCTTGGGAGAAGGAACTGGGTCTTTGAGGACATGTCTTCCAAGACAAAGGTTGGAGAGGGCAGTCCTGTTCTTGGAATCTAATTCTGCTCAGCCCATGTCCACTGAGCACTCACTCTGAGCAGGATGGAGGCTCTGTGGGTGAGAAGCAGGGCCCAGAGCCTGGAGAAGCAGCATGCTGTGCCCACCCATCTCCTGAGGGGTCCCCTCAGCTCCTTCAGGCTGGTGGAGAGGCACAGGGCAGAAATGCACCCCCCACACCACCACCCTGAGGCTCTGGTACCTTCAGAAGGTGTGGGTGCTCATCAGGAGGCTGATATGAGACTGGCAAAGGCTCCTTGTTGTCCCATCTCCAATTCTGAGATAGGTGTCAGCTCTAGTCATTGGCCCCACGAAATTTCCTTAAGGGTCCTGGCATGGCCTTGGGAGAGTCAGAATCAGATCCCCTTCAATGAAGAGGGTGAGAGGAGGGTCAGAAAAGGCTTGGGCCTGCCTGATTTCCCATCAGCTCTTGGGCTCTGGTTCTCACCATTGACCCTCAAAGAAGTTGCTCTTCTGGACTGTCCTGGTTCTTGGGTCCTGGGCTTCCCTAGTTTAGGTCTGATTACCTTACGGAGGTGGTGGCGACCTTCCTTTTCCCTCCTGGTGCTGCCACAACCAAGAACCTGTTAGAGCTGGTTCCTGGGTCAGCCCGGACACCTGGAAACCTGCCACACTGCTGTCAGATCACAGGGGTCGGGTCTTGCTTTAGGAGGTGCAGGCTCCTTCCAGGGGTACTGAGGAAGAACAGACAATGACTACTTATGCGCCTGTAGTCCTTTGTATGTGCCAATCCCTCTCTTTGCCTCCACCGTCTTGTTCCCCAGGGTCCCCAGGGGGATGGTTATTGGTGATCTGCTCCAGGAAGTGGGAAGGGCAGTGAGACACAATGGGAAGAGCCCAGCACCAAGACTGAGATTGTTTCTAGTCCTGGATTCAGGATCAACTGCATTTCCATTGGTGATATTTGACTTCTTCAGGTCGCAGTTTCCTTGTCTGTAAAGTGGGGATAGTGATTCTTGTTATATAAAACCTTAGTGCTGTGTTTGTTGTATATTTACTTGTTACAAATACGTATTTGTTTCTTCTGCGTCAGGATCCTGAGGGGTCATCATCCATAGTGGAATAAATGTCATTTATGTCCAGCATAAGTGGCCTATGAGGGTGACCCTTGAATGCATTTCACAGCCATGTTTCCTCCTTCACTGTGGGTTCCTGTCCCTGTGCTCTCCTGGGTCACCTTGGACTCCTCTGACCCTAATCAGCCTCCTCCCAGGGCCATGTCCTCCATTCCTTTACTGTTCTTGAAACCTGCCTCCATTTCCAGGGCCAATCACTCTCTCCCATGGCATGAACAGGCTAGCAAAGGCTCCCAGCCCAATCTCCATTTCCCTACTGCATTGCTCTCTTGGACGCCATATGCTTTTAGTTTAATAATATTACAACTGTTGAATATCTTTTCTGTTTCTCACTCTTTCTCTGTCATTGTCTCTCTTTCATTCTCTCTCTCTCTCTTTCTCTCTCTCTCTCTCCCCAACTAGTCATCAGACGAATTTAATTGACCTCATACATATTTTTCAAAACCAAGCCAGTTCTCATAGACTCTCTCCTGATCTATTTAAATAAAAACCCCTATTATATATTTTTACCTCTAATTCCATACCTCTCCAATCTCCCTTCTTCCCTCAATGAGACCAGAGTGTTGTTGTTGTTTAACTCACATTGGATCATGTCACATCCTAACTCAAAAACTTTCACTATATTCCCATGGTTTCCACATGAAGCTCACATTGCTTAGCTTGGCATCGAAGGTACTTAGCATTTAGTTCTTAATCTCTCCAATGTCCTGTCCTACTCTGTTCCTCTCTTTCCTCTTCCTCTCTCTGTGCTTTGCAGGGACATTGTATGCCTGTAGTCCTTTGTAGAGGCCATGCCTTCGGCTCCCAATGATTCTTCATGACCCATCCTTTAGCACCCAGCCTGACGTTACCTCTTTGGCTTACGCAGAAGGAGAGCTATAGCATCTGTGCATTCATCTGTTGCAGCACTTAACACCTTGGGTTATTGGTTTTCGTCTGCAGCTCCAATGTATACCACCAGGCTCAGGATATTGTAGGACAAGGGATATCCACTTGAACAAATGAAAAGAACCCTGGGAAAGATGGCTGAGCACTCATAAACACTGTGGTCACCCAGGTCAGAGTGCCATGCATTGGTCCACTCAAAGGGCTCAGAGGAAATCTTGAGTGGAAATTCCTGAATCTTCAGTGAAGAGCATTGGTCCAGAGATGCTACCTGGAAGTAAAAAATTCTTCCGACCTTCTTGGATAAGGTCCAGATTGAACTTTCCATATACAGAATCCTGTTACCCAGTGATTCAAAAGTCTTTTTCATTACAGATGGTTAGTTGACAATAAAAATAAACTGGAAAAGTTGAATTATACACAAACATGCTGATATTACTTTCATATTAACATTACCTTGAAGCAAGGTTCAAGGAATTATGACTATATGTCCCTTGCGTCTATTTTGTTTCATTTAGGCAGTTTCAAGAATTTTAATGACAAAATTGAATTCCATTCCTGTACATTTCTCCTGAATTAAAAGAGGTAGTATGCTAATATGACAGCCAAACACATCAGTGCCATGTAGACAAAGGCACGCCTAATACATAAGCCGTGTCAGAGATCTCAGCACTGGTGTGACACTCTCTCTTTAGGTAACAGGTGATGGGGTGGGGTCTAAGGTGGAATTTCAAAGGTGGTTTCTTACTTTGAATTTGATTCACCCTGTTATGCCAGGAACCCTGTACTCTGTACTGAACACTGGAGCATGTGCATGGAGTTGAAAGCATTACTGTTTCAGCATAGAAGACTCAACTCCTCCAATGGGTCAACACTCAAGGGTACTTACCAAGATGAAAATTCTGGAAGTGACCAGGGTTGCATAATCTGTCACATCTAGAATCTGGCTCAGATTTTATAACATCAGACTATAATCCATTGTGATATGAGACCAAATATATTTTGGGTAGCAGTTTGAGACACTTGATAAAGTCAAAATTTCCAAAAGTTCATTATTCATCTCCAAATATAAGGATGAGTAAGCACTTCCAAATTATACTGCGAAATGGGTCGCTTTCATAAAAAATGGGACCTATAAATTTACGGGAAATGTCTCATATATTCTAGTAAGTCATGTTAACTTACTCTGTCCTCTTGGGATAGAGATATAGATTTAGCTATAGATATTGATGCATCTGTAGATATAGTGCTAAGAACATTAGATGTAAAAGCTGATATACATATCATACATGTGCTGATATTTAATAAATAACTTTTTAAATCTGAGATACTGATTGCCAAAATTGAATCAATAGCCTTAGAATATTTTTATTTCTTATATCCTTCTTTCCCAAGATGTTGGTGTTCTGCATGGCTTGTCTGCAAACCCACTGTGCATTATTTTACACTCTTCTTGAGCTATTTGGCAATTCCCATAGCCTCACCTTTCAGGTATATATCTGGCACCTCTTAAATGAAGGTCATGGAACTAGATGTTCATTGTGTGTACTACAAAAGTTGTAGACCGCTAAGGCTTATATCCCTGTGTAGGGAATGCAGTGCACACCCAGGGGTAGGTGGGGATGTTTGTGCTGATCCCCACTTTGGGAATTCTAGCTTGTGGAAGTCCAACTACCTCTCCAACTTGTCTGTAAACTCCCAGGACAACGACTTCTTCTTCTTTCCTCCTCCTCCTCCTCCTCCTCCTCCTCCTTCTTCTTCTTCTTCTTCTTCTTCTTCTTCTTCTTCTTCTTCTTCTTCTTCTTCTTCTTCTTCTTCTTCTTCTTCTTCTCTTGTATTTGGGACTTCTTTTTTGTAGTTCATGTTCTATTCTGCTTTGTAGACTTTTGCTTCTTGATATGAAAACTTTGCTGTGTTTTTAACAGGCGATAGGATGATTCTTACACCAGCATCTGCAGTCCACACCTTTGCACGTGAGGCAATTCCATTTGCCTTGTGCCTTGCTGCCAAATGTGTATATCCAAAGGTGTTCAGCAGAGCCAAACAGACTTCAGCTCAATACAACATTTTTTTTTTTTGGCTATAAAACTCAGCTGTGGTTAATGGCCCCCTTTTATTTTGTGAGATTTATAAGACAAAAAATGTGTATGAGTATTACCAAAGGAGCATTATGGACAAGTCCATGTCATAAGAGTTCAGGGGATGGAAAAAACATTGTGTTCTCAGAGTGCATGAAAAGTATCCAAAGCGGTTTTCTGAGAGGTGATGAAATGGAACTTTGAGGAATACACAGAATCTATCTAGATTCTAGAAGGACAAAAATGATCTGCTCAGCTCTAGGGCAAACAATATGAGCCAGAGTGAGAAGTGGACGGACATGGGGTGGCAAGAAACAGGATGTATTTGAGGACCCAGCAGATACGAACCCAACTGGAGTGGAGAGCCCTGGGTACCAGGCGATCTGGAGGCCGAGGAGGAGAAACAATCACCTGCCATCACGACTGGTAAATGCATAAAGCATACTGTCTTTTTGAATTAGTGCCCCCTGCATTTATGGACACAACAGGAATTTATACAATGACTCCTCAGGGAGGGTGCTTTCCTGCTTAGCTGATCCACGGTGCCTGGGATTCTGCAAGAAAATCAGTAATTCCCATTGACTGACATGTTTGGTCCTGGTCCCCAAAGGCCTCCTGGAGAGGCTTCTGAAAAGACCGCCTTTCTTCTCTTTCCGACCCTCAGCACTCCCTCACCTCTACCTTCCACTCCCAATCTTCCCGAAGCTGCCATTTCCTGTCTCGCCTCCCTCTAGTTTGTTCCCGGTGAGCCTTGATTAGAGGTAAGCCCACAGAGCAGGACCCTCGGGCAGCTGTCTTTCTTCCCTCTCTTCCCTGAGCTGGGGCATCTGGTTCTCATTCTCGTCCTGATGTATCGGTCTCCACTTTCACCTTGCTCTGTTTGCGTGTGGGTTACCCTGCCTATTTGAAACGCAGAGCTCCTAATTGTTCTTGCCCCCTGTAATGAGAACAGCATCCAAGGGGGATCTGAAGAGAGCTGGATGGTGGAGAAGAGTCTGGGTATGAATCAGGCCTTCGCCAGAAAAAAAATTTTCTGTAGCCAAGGAGATATGAGCCTGTCAAACCTTTGAAAGCATCATTCCTAACTTGATCTGAGGACAATCTTGGTGGAGTCTGTTGATCCCACGCGGGATTTGAACTTGTGTACAGGCACGTGCATTCTTTGAGGAAAGGATTTGAAGCTTTTATGAGAGTCTCAAAAAATCCACCGTCACAGATTATTCTAAGTGGTTATCAGTAGCAATCACATTGTTACCGGGAGGAAGCCAAAGCTTAGAAAGTTCTATACTTGTGAACTGGAAGCAAACCGCAATGGGCTGAGTGCTGGCTATGAACCCTGCTACCCTGCCCCTCCAGTGTGGGAGACGGTCTTCACGGGCGTGCAAAGGAGGCTGGGTGTAGTCTGTGTGTTTTCTGTTGGTACCTGGATCAGTACAGGTCACCTAGAACAGACATTCTCATCCTTTGTTGAATCGAAGTACCTGGGTAGCTTGTACACATCCTGATGCCAGGCTAATACCCCAGTCCATCATTTTATTAGACCTCAGGGGATAGGACTCAGGAGCCAGTAATTTGTACAGCTTCTCGGGTGTTCCAAAATGCAGGCGAGTTGGAAACCATTGACCAACAACAGCATTTGGAATGGTGACACAAGACAGTGCAACTTGGGAAACATGCATCCTGGCCATGGCATTGAGCCTTTGTGGTTTCCTACTCATAGGAAAGTCACATGTTCATTCATTCCTTAGCTCGGTGCTCCATCAGGATTGGTCTTCCCTCTTCTGTGCTCATTAAAGTGTTGTTCATTTTCTCAAGCCCAGCTCCCGGGATGTCACCAGCCGGAAATGCTCTCTCACTTCCTGTTCCCTCAAAGCACAGCTGGTTCCTCTTCTCCTGACACTCTAGTTTGTTCAGTATGAACCTTTACCACAATGCTTGGTGTATAGGGGTTACACAGCACATGTTTCTGGATGGATGAAGGAATGAATGAACATGTGACTTTGAGGGTATCCCATACTTCTGAGTCGTCCCCCTCAGCTTTTTAAATGAGTGTCCCCACTAAACTCATGGCAACCTTTCAGTCTCCAGAATTAATTTCTAGCCCAGTTACTGATTGGGGTATTTTTCTGGGGTTGTTAGCTTTCCCAAAAAAAGGGGAGGAGTGAGGGAGAGGATTAAGAGAGACACATCTGATTGGTTGTATGAGCTGATGCTCTAACCACTTAGCCAAACTGGACAGGGCAAAACCTGGCAGGTTTTTTTTTTTTTCTTAGCTGATCCACAGTTCCTGGGATTCTGCAGGTGATGATTATTATTAAGGAAATTTGAGAAACATAGAGTAAGGATTGGGGTTTTTAGAATTTATTATTTTGGATTTATTTAGTAAATTTGATGTGTTTCTTAAAACATTGACAGCATTCCATCGTCGTGTCCTTACAAGTTAAAGCATCCAATAACATGAGAAGAAATTAGAAGGGCTATTTTTAGCAACTTCTTAAAGAATCCACATATCACAATATCTAAAAACTTTCTTCATAAAGAAGCATTTCCCATAAAATCAGGAGCAAGACAGGGATGGCCATAATTATCATATGGCTTAACTCTGACCATCTAGTTGCAAACTCAGGTCCAGGCTAATTCCTCCTCTAACCTACTCTTTAATAATCAGCACATTGCATCTCTGTCCATCAGCTTTCTCAACTTTAAAATGGGGATGAGGATGTGAGAGCTAAAGTGAGGTGAGGCATACGATATATTGAACCGAGTGCCCAACCCACTAGTTAGCAGTCCCAAGAGTCAACTTCTAAAATTCTCCATTGTGCACAAATGAACCTCCAAGACAGTGGTTCTCAACCTTCCTAAGGCCGCGACCCTTGCATACAGTTCCTCATGGGGTGGTGACCCCCAACCATGAAATGTTGCTACTGTTATGCATCGTGATGTAAATATCTGCATTTTCCGATGGTCTTAGGCGACCCCTGTGAAAAGGTCGTTCGATCCCCAAAGGGGTCGCGACCCACAGGTTGAGAACCGCTGCTCCAAGAGATAGTGGGCTTGCCTGAGGGCACCTGAGTTATGGATGTCAACTCTGGCTTTGGGAGTCGTCTTGTGCTTTTCTCATTATCACTTAAACATGGACTTGGAAGAGTTGAAACAGGAGAAGCAAACAACAGAAAAATAGATTTGTTGTTCAACACAGGCTAATCCCACACAAGCCCAGACGATGAACACTCATGCTTCCTGACCATAGTCCTGCCTCTGAGAGTCACTTGGGGAGGAATCTTCTAGAACCTTCCAGGCACTGGGACAGTGGCAGAATGGATGGGAGAGTGTGCCACACGGACCCCATCCAGGCCTTCCTCACTCCTATTACCCAGAAGCAGCAGGCCTAGTATATGAAATGCGGTCACTTCTACATGGTGGCCTTCCCCAGCGTGGGTGTGGCTGCATGTTTGCTCTCCCAGCAGGGATGGTTTCATCACCCAAACCACAGTTCATGCCTGAAGACTGTGGTGAAATTAATTCTGTGGGTCCTGACTCAGAGCTTTGATTACCTATCCTTCACTTACAAAAATCACATTTTTCCTCATTTGGGTGGTTGACAATCTCCCGGTGCCCAAGGGAGGATGGAAATGTGCTGCTGGTGAGATATGAACATCTCAGAATGGGCCTGGCCTATGGTGGGCCAGGGCAGCGAGGTGGCATTAGGAAATACCTGTAAGGTGTACATCTGGGCGGATGAATGGAGTGAACAGTGGTATAAAAACCTTTCTTGCTTTCCTTAGCCTGCTCCATGTTTTGTTCCCATTCATTTGGAAGAGAAGTCTCATATCTGCTATAATGATAAGAGGCTAACAAAACTTCTGCTCCTCTGAAAACCAAATATTCAGAGGTCAAAGCTGAATGAGGACTAGATATTAGGAATCCTGGGTTCCAGACTGATGTGCCCCTAGTGGTGTGTGGCTTTGGACACTTTAGCTCAAGTTTCAGTTTTCTGTCGAATGCAGTCAATAATATCTCACTGGGGGCTGTAAGGTGTAGTTGACAGTTCATATAGAAGCTTTGTTGAAGGCATGGTTCAATTTCTATTTATCTGTTCAGTGCATTTTTGGTTGAATGAATGAATAGGTATATGAAAAATCCCTACTGAATTTATCCCCATTTGAATTTATCTTTTCATGTCTCTGTATCTTCTCCTATCCCATGACTTTGGTGAGGGTAGGAAGGACATCTTCTTCATGGTTGTATACCTGAAGCCTGCATCAGGGTCTGGGGAGCAGTAGTCCCTGGTTGTAAATTTAGTGAATGCAGAGTAGCGATAGTATGGTTCCAAAGATGCCCCCAAACCCAGCGCCTTCTCTTATGTTAGTTTATTTCTTCTGTCAATCCAAGTTGGTGTTAAATGGATCTCAGTTCACTTTACTTAAATACAGTGGTATCTCGAGATATGAGTGCCCTAACATGAGATTTTTGAGATACGAGCCGTCGAACGAGCGATTTTTGCTTTGAAATACGAGCAACATTTGAGATAGGAGTCATCTTGCGGATCGGCCAGCTGCACACGACCCACCAGTTTACCGCGACTCGAGCGTCTCATAGTTTCCCACGCCTCAAGGTTACGGAACGAATTAAACTTGTATCTCGAGGTACCACTGTATTTTGTTTCTTCCATGAGTTTGTAAGGTCCCAAGGGAGGGAACACTATCTTCCTGGAAATTTTCTAGGCCCCAGGAGAGATGCTTTCAGCTTGGTGGATGGAGCTATTGGCATCAGTCTGGCTGATGCTGGACCAATGGGTACTTGTAAAAAAAAAACAACAGTATTTTTTTTTATCATAAAGGTAATAAACACTCATGTTAGAAAATTTATAAAGTACAAAATATTAGAAAGAAATAAATTTTAAAACCTTATCTTCCTCCTTCCACCCAAGAGCTCTTCTACATTAGAGAAATTTAATGGTATTTGAATTTAGCAAGATAAAAATGTAAAGAAATTACTTAATTCATGATATGTGTTTCTTCCAGGTAAGGAACAGTTAATTCCTAAATAATTTCTTGTTCCCGCTCTCTCTTTTTTTTCTGAGAAGATCTGAAGAACTTAGTGTTCATGCGTTTTCACACATCTTTGATGAACATGACTCTAAATGTATCGTTATTAAAACTTGGTCCAAGGTCAGAAGACAACATTGAAATCTAAAGTAATAAGCACACAGGTTAATTTTTCTTTCATTAAGTAAATACAATCATACTTACTTTTATGGTTCTTCTTCTTCCGTAAAGATTAATAGGGAGAAACTCATCTCTACTAAAAATGCCCTGTGAAAGTAACAAAGCACGTTAAAGATGAGCAGACACATTATGGGGAAAATGGGGGAGAAAGGCCGTTCAGATGCATTCATGCTGTCCAGGAATAGCTTGTTCTCCCCTTCCTTCCGAGTTACCTGAACAATAGAATTTGAATTGATTTATTTCTACTAACATACATTCAATACTTAATTTACGCATAGCAGGTGGTGAACTAAATTCAGTGCATTTTATCTTCAAAATGTAATTATGTTGCAGACGAGGAATTGAGGAGTTGAGAGTAGGTTGACTAAGATCCCAACGCTGATAGGTGGCAGAGTGGTTTTGGGTGAAAGAAGACTTTTATTGTATCTTTTTTTTTTTTAAATGGAGTTTTTAAAAAAATATATTTTAGAGGAAGGGAGAGAGATAGAAAGTCAGAAACATCGATGAGAAAGAGACATCGATCAGCCGCCTCCTGCACGCCCCACAGTTGAGATGTGCCCGCAAGCAAGGCACATGCCCCCGACCGGAATCAAACCTGGGACCTTTCAGTCCGCAAGCCGACGCTCTATCCACTGAGCCAAACTGGTCTCGGCTTTATTGTATCTTTAGTAGACTTTAGAGAGACCCTCTAGCCCAATCATCTTGTGTCAGTGTTAGGAAATAGAGACTTACATGATATGCACGGTTTCTCAGGCAGGTATTAGCAAGCTGGGCTCATCTCCAAGTCTCCTTATCCTTATTCCATTTCTCCCTCCACAATTCTGACTTTGAGTATAGTCACACAATTTTTCCAAGGACTAACTCTCCTTTTTTATCAAATCTATGTACTTGGACCCATTGGGGATGGTGGCTTTTACTCTCATCAGTTGCATTATAGTGGTGTGTGGGACCCCCAGGATCAATGAGTCTGTCTGCAGTGCGGTGACAGTCAACCAGATCCATTGGGTGAAAAGAAATAGAGGTTTAGATGACTGCTGGTTCCAGCAATATGAGACAGCGATGTGTGAGAAGGTGCAAGCCATCATTCCCCTTCCAACGCCACTCCTGTCACTTAGAGTTAGAACCCGAGGTGGGAAGGTGCGAGAGGTAACGCAGCTACTGTGTGTTCTTAGCCAAATCTCTGGTGCCGGTCATCACGTGTGGGTACAGACCATGTGCTAAGCCCTGAAGAACTCCTTCCTTGGTGTCTTCATTTCCACCACCAGCTTCCTGTTGTTTTTTTAAGCAATGGGCTGGTCATGTTCCCCAGGTTTCACCCTTTCAACATCTGAATGTCATTCCTTTGGCTAACTGAATTTTTCTCTCCCCTTCTTCACCGGGTGATGACAGGAGAAACTGTTAGTTTTTAAAAAGTTGATTTAATGGTCCACTTGCAAGAAGCCACATAGCAACGAATCTGTTCTTAAGATTTGGGATTTATTTGATTCATCTTCTCAGATACCTTATTGAAATTGTCTTTAGAATGTGTCTAAAAGGGGTGTTGTGTGCTCTACTGATGGCACCAGACCCAGAATTTCCATCCAGGTATTTATTTAATTGTCTCTTCTAATTCTCCCTACTGACACTCATCTCGAAGTTTACTTTTGCCATTTTGTTGGAACAGCACTCCACCCCTGCCCCAAACATTTAACTCCTCTCAGATAAATTCAAGCCCAACCCTGAAATTCCCAGGTTGGCCCTAAATCAATGCCAGACTGTATGGTATGTTAGTAATGGCTCATACTTCAGGGAGAAGAATTTTCATGAGTAGTTTCAGAGATGCAGATAAAAGAAGCAGAAAACCCACACTTAGACTATAGCGATCATTACTTAAGACAAGTAGAAATTATGTGGTGGAAAGAAGAGAGATTCGTTGTTTGAATACAAGATGAATATTCGAAGTAGGTATGGGGAAGCCAGAGCCTCTCCCAATTGAAGTTTAACTCTTTAAGGACATTTAAATTTGGTGCTAAGACAAGGATAGGGAGATTCAGAGTCTTTCAACGGGAAGGATGGTTTAATGATGTGGGCTATTTCTTGGAGCTCTGACGATCAATGAACAGGCAGCTCTTCAGAAAGGTATGCTCCTTGACCTGTGGAACCGAGCAGATGCACCAGCTTCTTAATTGTGTGGTAAAACCTCATGAAGGCATGGACCTGGCCAGGTTTTGTTTTCCTTCCTTGTCAGAATCTCTGCGACACAATCAAGTATTTCATGACAAGCTTGGGGAAGTCACCTCTCCTCTGTGCATTAGTTTTCTCCTTGGCAAAAACAGTGGTATAGAATAGAGATTCTTTTAGTGACATTGTTCTATTCACATTATGATTCGCTCTATACTAAGGTTTTAGAATCAGAAAGCTGAAAGCACCTTAGAAGTCTTCTGGTCTAACTTCGTGGCTCAGTTGATGTGTCCCAAACCACGCAGAAATGTAGTAGCTTAAAACAAAAGAATGTAATATTTCTCATAATTCTCTAGGTTGGGTCAGTTGTTTCTCTTCCTCTTTCCCTGTGCTCATTCATGATGGCTTTCAGCTATAGGGTCAGCTGGCTGGAGGGTCCAAGACAGCCTCATTCACATGTTTGGAAGTTGATGCTGGCTGTTGGTTGGGGGTCCTTATTCTCTATGTGACCTTTCCTGTTCTAGTAGATGAGACCACTCCCATCCAGGGAAATCTCAGGGCAGTATCTTAAGGGGGGGAAAGCTGCAAGGCCTCTCAAGAACTAGTGTCAGAAGTCACACAAGGTCACGTTCAATGCATCGATCATGATGAAAACACAGGTATGCTAACTCCCAGGATGGAGAGCTATGTTCACTCTGTAACACACTCCTCTCTGATGGCCATTTTCAAATTCACTCATTAGCCACAATAAGTATCATGGGGCTAATTTATGTACTGTGTGTCAGGGAAAGGATACTGGGCTACTTTTTGGTGGTTTCAAAAATGAACGAGACAGCATCCCCCTTTCTTCAAGTAATTCACAACCTATACCTAGCATGACATTCAAAAGGGGTTAACTGACCATTTTAAATAGGAACGGCTGACTTCTACAGTCTCTATAAGACTGTGGGTCATAGGTAGAAATGAAAGCTCCTTCTTATCTAGATTTCAGGAGGCATGACCATATATTTTACTGGGACAGTTGGGATTCTTTTCCACTTTCCTCAACCTCCTCCTCAGTGAGTTTAATACATGAAGAAAGACAATCTCCAAATTATCATAAATCTGTCTGTATCCCATTTCAGAACAGAGGCAAATGGAGCTTCCATGTATCTGCAATGTTGCATGGATCTGGATTACCGTTTTATCCTTTAATGGGGTGGACCTCAGGGTCAAGTTTTATTATATGCATCTTAAAAATGTAGAGCTGGAGTTTCAGAGAGGGGAGTAGAGAGGTGACCTGAGTCAGGATGGGACATTAACCTCCTGACCTTGGAGATTGATGGATCTCAGGCAGCACTGCACTCCTGAGGGGAGGCTGTTTGGGCACAGGGAGGAAGGCCAGATGCCCTGGTGTTTCATTTTAAGCTTTGAAAGGTTAAACTTAGGCTTGCCTTTGCCCTCTAACCTGCCAGGGCCACCCCAAAGCAAAGACCACCATTAGAGTTCTCTCCTTCCTCCTCTTGGACTTTAATTCTGCTCGTGCCCCTCCTTTGGGTACCTGATGCCCACTCGTCTACAGTTGCTCCATTCCATACCTGATTTCCAAGAAAGAATCAGCTACCAATTATTTACTCTTCCATGCGGCTGTTAATTAGTAGATGAGCATGATATTTTACTGGAAAAAGGAAAGCTTCATTCATAGGGAAAGGGATTCTGGTCACCAGCAAGTAGGATATGAGAACATGTCCAAGGCCTCTCAGATCATGCCTGCTATTTCCTGCTCTGAATACCCATTCAGAGAGTCTAATATTCTAAGATGGTTGAGTAATAGGGTTTTAAAATTGAAATGGTCACTGATAATTCTTACTTGGTTGGTGAAAAAAACTGAGATGCTGAGAGAAGTGGTTGCTTGCCATGTTACACAACTAGAGTTGGGATTCACATCTGAATCAGTAGGTCTTTACATCAGCAAAGTTGGAGCTAGATATTATTTTCACTTCCAGAGAAATTGATCTACATGAAGCTGGACAGTTTTCAGTTGCATAAATCCATGTTGTTTTTATAAGATGGTAAAGGGTGCTAGCGTTTTTGATACCAAAAGGAAATAAAAAAAAGAATAAGGATTGGAGAGGAAGCTATGGACTAGTCTTCAAGTTGCTATTGTTATTGTTGTTGTTGTTGTTGCTGCTGCTGCTACTTCGATACGACACATGGAAATGGCCTCAGAAAAATAGCATTTGACAGATCGAGTCTTAAGCTGTAGCATTTAGACACAAATTCACTATGTGGTCTTGGCAACTGGCATAACCTCCTTACTCATCTGTTTAACAAAGAATAATAATCGCTAAGCAAATCCATAGACTCTCCAGGCCTGGAGCTGGGCAGATGAGATGCTAAAGCAACAACCAGAATGAGCACAGACTTGGAGTAACAAGGGAGTAATGGTTGGAAGGATGGAGTAATTCTTGGAGTAATGGTTAATTTGCTATTTTGGGGAGAGCAAAGAGGCCAATTTGGCTAAGAGGAATGATTAATGTTTGAAACTTTGAGTGAAATAGAGATAATACTTTCTTAACATGATAAAAGGGAAGACTGAAAAATCGTGTCACCATCATGAAAAGTTGCTCAAGAAGTATTAGGCGATGCCATTAACTCGTTGATGTCTCTTGGTTTTGGACCATGTTAGAACTCGGGACATTTTAAGAGTTCTGGTCCTTTACTGAAAGAAGTGGTTCTTCAATGGCAAAATGTTTCCCATCATTGATAAGCAAATAGAGGAAATAATTTTAGGCAGATGGTCTTCAAGTCACACTTAGACATCTACTTCCTATCTTCCCAGTGGGTAGGCATTTTTTAAGAGCTCTTTATTACAATTCTTCCTGGTTCGATAGATCGAACAGCCTTGTGGAAGGAACACTACTCATATCTTTATAAAGATAGATAAGACACTACTCTGTATCACAGAATTGTTTTCAAGGTGAAATGAAAAAAATGTATATGAATGTTTTATTGTTGAAGAAAATTTATGGCTATGAAGGGTGGATCTTCTCTGGATCCTTCAAGCCTGTGGGGTCTTTAGCCTCAGAGAGCCCAGGCGACTGTGCTCCCTCTGTACTCCCCTATAAAACCAGTCTTTTCTGGGTGCAGTCAAGGCCCTGATCACCGAACCCCACCACCCAGCAGAGTAGATGGATCCTGAATGACAGACAGCATGGACTTGTGTTTGCAGAGCAGGTACAGTTAAATGGCCTTGGACTTTGGAATTTTAAAAAGGGAACCAACACCAACATCCCTGAAATAAATTGATTTGGTTGAAATGCCTCCAAAGAAATTACCTTAATTCTGAGACTAAATATGCTGTGTTCCAGCCCAAATGGACTTTTCTTGGCCAATTCCTTGAGAAGTAAACATTCAAGTTTAATAGGGACAGAGCAGTAGAACTTGCAGTTTTAGCTCACTGATGTCACCCATTGCTTTTTGAGCCAAAGAACAAGAAAATCCAAGCCTTCCTTCAAGTATGAAGGCATCATGTGGGAACGGCACAAATATGTTTGTGGTTTCTATATATTTCCCTCTAAAGAAAAACACAGGCATTGAAAAGGATACATTTTTCAGAGACTTGACAGACATATGTGCTCCTCTCAGAGCCGGGCCCACCTGGGAATGTTGGCTGTCTGGTCTAAAAAGGCTGTCTTTTTATTCCTCGATTAAAAATATGATAAAAAAAAATAAGCACAGAGTTCTCAACTGTGAAAGAACTCAATGTTAAATCAAACAACAAAAGTCAGATCAAGGATAAGATCTTAGCGTTAGGGGAAAAGGAGATCTTTTGAACTTGAAAGGCAAGTGTTCATTTTATCCGGGATGAAGTGACAAAACCAAGGGCTGGGAGAGTTGTCCAACCCACTCCAGATCATAGGGGCTCTGTCTTCAAGGCTGGACTGGGGCTTAGGCTTCTTGGAACCAGGAATCTTCCATTGGATATTTTTTTAAAATGGATTTTTAAATACTTAATTACACTTATAAAAGATTTTGCCTAGCCTTAACTGGTTTGGCTCAGTGGATGGAGGATCAGTCTGGGGACTGAAGGGTCCCAGGTTTGATTCCAGTCAAGGGCATGTACCTTGGTTTCGGGCACATCCCCAAGAGAGGGTGTACAGGAGGCAGCTGATCGATGTTTCTCTCTCATCGTTGTTTCACACTTTCTATCCCTTTCCCTTTCTCTCTGTAAAAAAACAATAAAATATATTTTTTTAAAAAGATTTTGCTTAAAGAATTAAAAGGGGGTGATGTCTGAAATAAAATTTGGATTCATATCAATGAAACCATTTGGTCTATGTCATGATATCACAGATAATGGTCAAGTTATTATGTTCTCTTTTTTAGTATATTTTTGTTGGTTTCAGAGAGGAAGGGAGAGAAAGAGATAAAAAAATCAACGATGAGAGAGAATCATTGAGTGGCTGCCTCCTGCATGACCACTACTGGGGACCAAGCCTGTAATCCAGGCATGTGCCCTGACCTGGAATTGAACCATGACCTCCTGGATTCCTGGATCGATGCTCAACCACTGAACCACACTGGCCAAGCAAGTTGTTACATTCTCGTAAAGCCACTCTGAGGTGCAGTGTTCTCACACCGCCGGGCAATAATGACTCTGATGTGGCAGTGACACCTCACTTCATGTAATGAGGCAGGCTACAGCCCCTTCCCATGGTAGCTGAATCTACTCAAGATCTGTATCGGAGGGCCGCTTCCTGGACAATGAATCAAATCGCTGATTTCAAAGGTACTAGCACAGCTAGTCAGATCCTAGCAGAGAGATTCTTGTCCATCTCTGGCGCTTTCCATTGGAGAGTGCAGAACACTCTGGCGAATCCATTTTGATTCCATCCGCCTCAAATCAGAACCACGGAGGTAGGCAGATGGTCAGAAACCAGGAAGCCAATCCCAGCCCAGAGGTGACTCATGATCCAAAGAGGAGGCAAGGATGGGAGATTCTCCACTGTTATATCCACAGTCTTGAGCTCCCGGGGAGTATTTGAACCACAACTGGTGGTCGAATATGGACTGTTAAATGTTAAGTTGGTGGTAGAACTGCCCTGAGTGCGGTGTGGAAGGGCGATCCATCTTCCTGGGGTGTGGAAAACAAGGTCAAGGAAAGCTTCAAAGCTGACATTCGATCTGAGGCTTAAAGGGAAACACATTGCAGAACAAATGATCCTCCTCTTGTCTATTTAAGTTTCAGGTTATACCGACCTGTTACTTTAAGATACTACTTGTATGTCCATCAAACACCTCAACTTCCCTGATAATGGCAAGTGAGCACTCAAGACTCCGGGGTGCCCGACTTGGTCTCCCTGGAGCTACGGGTCTGCCTCTGGGGGGCGCTTCATCCTTAGGGAGCAGGCGAGGGCCTCAGAGGCTCCTGCAGCCTCACCTGACTTCCTGCGTTGCCCTCACTTGGGGCCTGGGGACTGGCTGTTATATTTGGCCTCTCTCCACCCCCAGGGTGTGCAATTACTCAGAAACTCCCAGCTACTCCCAAGCCCCACGCTGAGTTTCCAGACAGAACCTGTGAAAACACATCTCCAGTGGCACCTTCGGCCACTTTTGGCAAATGCCCGGTCCACAGGGCATCAGCGGGCTCTTGAGACTCAGAGGCTCTCCAGCCCAGGTGCGAAGAGAGCCTGGGCCGACACTGTCTGTCAGACACATCCAGGAAAGGTCTGTCCCGGAACCCCTGATCCCATGTGTTTCTTTTGGCTTCATCCACACCAAGATCTGTGCTGGGACCTGTCCCTTCACTGCGGGCACAGGCTCATACCTCCTCGGTCCTGCAGGAACAGAAGGCCTCCTACCTGCCTGGCCCCCTGCGGGTTCGGAATGTCTGTCTGTCCCTGTATGGAAACTTGGTGTTCATGTGGCTCCAACTCACCCCTTCTCCCGACCAACTCGTCTGTCCATTCTGTATGCGATCCTGTTCTGTGTTTTCTTCCTGCCTCTTTGGCATCCTCATTCAGGCCCCCACTTCTTCTTTTTTTTTAAAAAAAATATGTTTCTTTTATTTCAGAGATACAAACGTCAATGATGAGAGAGAATCATGGATTGGCTGCCTCCTGCATGCCCCTACCCTGGGGATCAAGGCCACAACCCAGGCATGTGCCCTGACCGGGAATCGAAACATGACTTCCTGGTTCATAGGTCAATGCTCAACCACTGAGTCATGCTGACAGAGCAGCCCCCCGCTTCTTGGCTGCACTCTTTCAATAGTCTCCTAGCGTCCTCCCTTCCTACAGTGTTTCCATCCTCCAGAGCAGCGGTTCTCAACCTGTGGGTTGCAAACCCTTTGGGGGTCGAACGATCCTTTCACAGGGGTCGCCTAAGACCATCAGAAAACACCTATTTCCCATGGTCTTAGGAACCAACAGACCTTTCCTCGGTGTAGCAAAGTGTACCAATGTAGTTTACTGTTGTCATATGAAGACTGGTGCCCATGCTACACCATGATTCAAGACAAAAAATTTCATTTATTTGTAATTAGAAAAAAATATTTCACAATATATAATTACATATTGTTTTTGCGATTAGTCACTATGCTTTAATTATGTTCAATTTGTAACAACGAAAATACATCCTGCCTATCAGATATTTACATGACAGTTCATCACAGTAGCAAAATGACAGTTATGAAGTAGCTACGGAAATAATTTTATGGTTGGGGATCACCACCACATGAGGAGCTGTCTTAAAGGGTCGCGGCCTTAGGAAGGTTGAGAACCACTGCTCCAGAGACATGCTGTTGCCAGACTGACCTTTCCAAAGTGTGTACCTTCGTGACAAAAGTCCCCTGCTCAGAATCCTACCAGGGCCAGCTCACCTGCTCCGTGACACCCGGACACCTCGTCTGGCATTAAGATCTTGTTTGATCAAGGTCGTATGACTGAGCGGGTCAACTAAAACTTGTGTCCCCCACCTGGAGTGTTCAGTGTTTTATGGAAGTGGCTGCCCAGCCAGAGACCACATTTTTCATCCCCCCTTGTCCCCAACTACTCCTTGCATCTCATTTTACAAATGACATACCATATTTTCCGGCATTTAAGACGACCTTTTAACCCAGGAAAATCTTTTCAAAATTCGGGGGTCATCTTATACTCTGGGTGTTGTCTGATAGGGCAAGTATATCCCAAACTCTATATTTTAACTGGAAAAGTTGGGGGTTGTCTTATAGGCCCAGTGGTTTCATATGCCGAAAAATACAGTATAAGCAAATGTGCTATATGTGTATATGTGTATAGATACTCACATGCATATATATACAAATATACATATGTATACATATATAGACACATATATACAATCTCTAAGGACAGTACAGGCTCCCTAGGGCATATATCCTGATTTAGATTTCTTCTTACCTCATCCCCACTGTTTTAAGATGTGGGGATAACCATTGAGGGTTTTATCAATGACTCAGATCAGGGTTTCCGCCTTGCCTGATGATAACATAACTTGTTAAAAACAGATTCCTGAGCCTCTTCCTGGAGATTCTGATTTACTGGACCTGAGGTGGGGTACAGCCTGCAGATCTTCCGGGAATCCTTTCTTCCTTCAAGTCTGAAGAGCACTTTGGTCTTATTATGTCCCTTCTTACGATAGGCATTTGGGGAAAGAAAGTCAATTCAAGCATTTACTGAAACATACTCTCAAACAACACTCAGCTTTTATTCCATCATTGCTGGCCCAGGACAGAGAATGGGTACCTGAGGTGGGGCTGGGACTAGATCAAGGTGAAGGTGGGAGTGGTCTTGGAGAGATAATGTCAAAGAGCAAAAAGAGAACGTCACCCATTTTTAATCAACACTAAATCGTTTCTCTTGTACTCATGTCTTTGGACTCTAAAAATCCCTCCCCCAAATCTCCTTTCAATGATTTAAACACATTTCAAGATCATTCAGCTATTCGAAGCAAGTTTCCACACAAAGATGGCATGAGCCTAAGAAACATGTACTCTGTGAGGGTCTTCATGGCACCTTATGAATAGCAATAGCTGCAATGGCTTCTGTGCTCTGGGGGACTGGGTATCAGGCACTATGCCAAGCGCTTCGTCTGCCTTGGTTCTAACACAGATGTAGAAACCCAGGCCCACAGCTTAGTAGGTGGGAGAGCAGCTATCTGACCCCACATCAGTTTCGTGTAACAAAGATGGCACACTGCTTTTGTGTCTGCCCCAGGTTACAGCTGGGGTCCGAAACAGAATGGCTTCCTAGTAAACACTGGCTAAAAGACTGAGTGGCTCTTCCACTGCGATAGGTTCTTGTGTGGCAACCTGGTTGGGGAGGACCGCAGGTTCAAAGCAGGCTACCGAAAAAAGTCTAGAAAAATCTTTTAAAAAGGGAAGACATGAAACGTGGAGAAGTAAAACAAAGACCCAGATTCCGAGGGAAAGTAGCATAACGGGGGTAATCAAGCACCGAGAGGAAAGAGCCATCCTCTCAGTGGTCCATTCTGTTTCTGAAGCCAGGAGGAGCAGAGGGAGAAGGGATCCATGGTGAGAGGGAGGCGGGTTATCACTGCAGCGGCCTGGGACCTCATTGGGCTGTCGGGGCGGAGCTCTGTGGAAGGGTTGACCATGGGGTGTTGGACGGCAACCAATGCTGACGGTGAGAAATGGAGAGGAAAGGACCGCAGAACGCCCCGACAGCTGGGCTCGCGAGGCCGCCTTCTCGTGCCTGCCCCGGGCGTATATCATCCGGCGCTCTACCAGTCACTTCTCCCCAGCATCCGTCTTGTCTATCACAACAACTGGAAATACCATTATCTGAATGTAATTGCATTTCTGCAAAGAGACCTCAGTCTCGGTGGATAATCTGACATCATAGGCCATGATGGATCATCTCAGACCATATGCCCTGAAAGACACACATACCATACCAAAGCCAAAGATTATGTCACGAGCACTCTGGTCTCTCCATCGAAGCTCCTGTTGTCCATCGGTTGAGCTCCCAATGCAAAGCATGGAAGGCAGGAAGGGACGAGGACATTCGCGCCGCATTCTGGGAGCAGCCAAGTGACTACCTCCTGGACCCTGCAATACTGTGGGGTCGAATCTCTCACTCAGCCTTCCTGTTTATTTCTGCTCTCCCCCAACTATTTTCGTTTAAATTCAAGGAAAGTTACATCCCATGGTTTAAGAAGATAAACAAAGAATATTATTTTTATGAAATGTATCGTCAATCCCGTCATTTAACTAGTTTACCTAGTTAAAGAAGGAATGTTCGTTTTATTGAATCTGTCACCCAGAAAAGCAGAACAAAGTAGGGCAGGAAGGTTTCCACCTGGAGATAAGCATAACCATTTTGCTCACAGGAGATTTGAAACCTTACGAGTCATTTCCAAACTCCCTGATGCCCCTGGTGCCTGGATTATAGCATTTGAATCTTTTTTTTTTTCAATTGGAAAATGTAAAACGATGTCCCATAGATAGCTTCCCAATTGACCTTCAACTCTGTGGAGTCATCGATTTTCTTTCTTCAAAAGATAGCCCTTGGGTGGCAAGCTACAAACAGCCACCCCCTTAAGGACGGGGACATGTTTTGGGTTCACGTAGTGAGCCCGTTGAAGGTAGAACCATCCTCCAGATTTCCTCCAGGAAATCTTGGATCCTTCTGTTGAAACTGTCCCCACCTCTCCTGGGTCCCCATCCCTTCTGAAGGCACTAGTCTTGACCCACTGCCTGTCACACCAGGACACCTCCATTTCTGCCTTTCCCTTCAGGCAGAGCAGAGGGCCTTGAACCCCAACGGGCATTGCATAGGCGTTCTGGGAAATGCACCCGTCATCTCAGAGAGCACTAGGACACCCTTTTAAGCCATTCAGATGACAGTAAGTGGCCCAGCTCCCCACACCCTCCAACAGGGAATGACCTCAGTGGTTGTGCAGCTCAAGTTTGAAGCCAGATGTGGCTACTCCTTTTTTTTTTTCTTTTTGTGACCCACTCACATCAGTCTCCAGAGGAACCAGAAACTTCCTACTGCAGAAATGCAGGTGATCACACGCGGCCACCACAGGGAGATATGTGTCGCCGGTCCAGATGTCAACCTTGGGAGATGGTTCCAGGTAAACGGAGATAGGGTAATTGTTTCCAGACACGTGGAGATGGCTGCTGGCTCGGGGACTGTCCCCTTGGAGCTGGGAGATAATGAAAATGCCCCTTCTGCAATTCAAATCACTTCCTCCTGTTGGTTGACTGTTGTGTGTTTGTTTTTTCAATTCTGTGAAGTCAGGGCTATATTGTGTTTGCAGAGGAAGGGGCTCGTTGTTCTACACGGATTGTCAGTGCCCTCTGCTCAGGATAATGTGGCCCCGTGCAGATTTACCCTTCTGAAGTCGATTTCTTAAAATTATAAAGACCTCGGTGGAATCTGAAATATTTCCTATAATTATTTCACAATAGCATATGGATTAGCAAATGGTGTGGGGTGGAGGATACTCACGGAGATATTTACGGGTGGGGGGGAGGAAAAAAGTGCACATGAAATATGGTTTGGCCAGGTTTAATACACACAGAATACACTTTAATACTTTCATATGGTCTGAATAATATCCCCATATTGATTTTTTCCTCATTTCTACCAACTCCACAGCAAATGTACGACAATGGCTCATTGATTTATTGTGAGTGTAGCAATGGGTTTATAACGGCATGAATCATGCCGATTGCTCAATTCACCACATGCCTTAATAAAAGTTTCACTTTAATAAAACTGAGCTAAGGCAAATATGCCCAGAGGCTGGCCTGACATTCCTTATACATTACCCTGCCTCAGGAAATTATTGCCATATATTTTACAGCAGCTACAGTAGGTTAGGGGATCAGGATTAAAATGTACTAACTACCGTGATATTTAACAGAACTCCTGTGTTCCCAGTTAACCCTCACAGGTACGAAATGAACGGGGCCATTAGGAGGGAGGACAGGGTAGGGAACAGAACAGAACTGGGGGGAAGACTCAGGGGGCCCTTGGTACCCCAGGGGTGTGGGAATACCTGTCCTGCTTTGCTTCTGAGCACCAAAGGAGAAAGAGGAAACCCGGGGCTTTACAAATTACAAATGCCACACAGGTGTCAGGTGGGGGTGTCACCCAGAATATATCATGGGGACCGAGCCTGTAAACTCTCTCCTTTAGCACTGTGAACTCTCTCCTTTGCAAGGTAGATCATCCTGGTCGTTAATAACAATGGGTTTGAAGAAATAACAAGTCTTCCTCTACGGATAGGTGTGTAGGGGTTAAAAAGGAGAAAAAAACCAGCCGTTTTAATAGTGCTACAATATTCTTTGACAAACGGAGGATTGTGTTTTGTCTTCCCTGGTAAGAGTTGAAAAGGGACCCATCACACCTGCATTCTATATTTTTTTTTTCTTAAACTAAGTTGGGGTGTGAGAACGTAGGCCAAAGGAATTGTGGGTATGCTCAAGTGCCGTATCAGCTGCTCTCTCTTGCTCCCGAAGAAAGTGTGATTAGATGACCTATATCAGCGGTTCTCAACCTTTCTAAGGCCGCGACCCTTTAAGACAGCTCCTCATGGGGTGGTGACCCCCAACCATAACATTATTTCCGTTGCTACGTCATAACTGTAATTTTGCCACTGTTATGAACTGTCATGTAAATATCTGATAGGCGGGATGTATTTTCGTTGTTACAAATTGAACATAATTAAAGGATAGGGATTAATCACAAAAACAATATGTAATTGTATATTGTGGAATATTTATTTCTAATGACAAATAAATGACATTTTGTCTTGAATCGTGGTGTAGCATGGGTAACAGTCTTCCTAGGACAACAGTAAACTATATGGCTACACTTTGCTACACCGAGGAGCGGTGTGTTGGTTCCTAAGACCATGGGAAATAGGTGTTTTTCAATAGTCTTAGGCGACCCCAAAGGGGTTGAGAACCGCTGACCTATATCCTATTAAATGCTGGTTGGTGCAATGTATGTTAGTCCAGAAGGCGAAGGAAGCAGCTCTGGATGTCTAATCAGGACCAAGGACCTAGTCTTGATTGCAGACTGTGTGGTAGCGTAACGGGGTGGTGTGACCCTGTGGACAGAGCCACACGGATTTGGGCTTGAATCCTGTCTCTGTTGTTACCTCCTGGCCGGGTGATCCTGGACCAGGTACAGAGTCCCTCTGGGCCTCCATTTCCTCCTCTGTACAATGGGGGTTCCATCTGTTGGGGTGTAAAGAGTCTGGGCTTAGAGAAGACATGGAAGAATGCAGTTCCCTGCACCCCGTTCTCAGCTGCCTCGTGGTCACTAGTCCCCATCTCCCCCACGCCAGCCACACACAGCCCTTTCCATTTCCACACCAACTCCCATCTCACCCACGCAGCAGCCGGGTAGGGAAGGCACATTCTCCCAGCGTCCTCTCTGGCTCAGGGGCCCTATCTCGCTGCTCCCACGCCGCCTTCATCGCCTCCAGCACTCACCAAACCAGCTTGGATTCATCTCAGTCTCACTTTCCCCCCGCTTAAAATCTTGAGGGAAGAAACTGTAATTGTATGTTTTACATTCTGTCTCCCTCACAGAAGGTGGCCACTAAATATTAAATACATGATGGATGAACTAATGAGGTACAGCCAAGTCCCCTCTTACAGGGTCTGTACTGTCACCAAAGGGAATCTGATCATGGGTTTTGAAAATACTGTAAGTGATGATGCAGGAGATGCTGGATCATCTTACTGGAATGTAAGAGGGTTGCAATGTCTCCATATTCTGACTGACATAAGCTGGATGCGCCCAAACTCAATTTACAATTCCAAGTCACTGCTTCTAAGCTATTAGCAAAACAGCAATAATGCCCAGCTGATATGTATCAGCTACTTACAATGTGCAGGCACTGTTCTAATCATGGACTTACTTCAGGCCTATAGTCCTTACAACTCTACAACATGCTATGGTTACTCCCATGTTACAGGTCAGCACACTGAGTCTCAGATCAAAGAACTTTCCCAAGGTTGCATGGGTAATGGCCAAGCGAGGGTGTGAACATGCGTCTCTCTGACTCCAGGTTCCAGTCCTGCTCTGACTCGTTGTGGTAGAGAGCCAAGAGAATGGAGCACCGCCACCCACAAAGGGGTTCATGTTTGAATACGGGGCGGAGGGGTCCAGGGAGCTAAACTCACTGTTACCTTAGGTCTGTCCCTGAGTCTCCCTCCCGCCCCGTCCATGTGCTGAGGCTTTACGGCTCACTCGCCCGCAGAGAGACTCCAACAGGGGCAGCTGCAATCGAACCCACCGTCGTGAACCGGGAACTAAGCTGTCAAAAGGAATGAAAAATCCGGGGGCAGCTGCAGTCTTACCATTCATTAATGGGTTTATCGGGAACTCTCTTGACATTGAGCTCGAACTGCGGCCTTTCAGAAAATCCCAAATTTGAAAATAAATAAGTTTGGCTGACATGCAGACCTTTGCCATATGAATTTAATCAAATAGATTTTTCTTTTTTTTTTTTTTTGAAATCGTGGGTAATCTCTGAAATATATCAACGGCAACCCAGGAACATTGTATCCCAAGCTGTGATTCATGAAATGAAACGGAAATGTATTATGTAATTCAATTTGGAGAGTCCAGCGCAGAGCTCATTAGGGCCGTTGCTGGTGATGTGGACTCTCGTTCGGAGGCCCTGTGGTTTGGACAAACCTCTCCCAGTCCTTACCTCCCCTTCCTCTGAGAACATTATAACCAAATATCGTCACCCTGTAAAAATAGCAGTCTCGAGCGTTTTGCCCACAAATGAGGATCGCTCAGGGAAACCTTCGGAAAACTGTGGATTGTTTCCCCCGCTGCTCCCACTGTACCATGAACACATCTCGTGATGAGTCAGGCTCAGCCCTGACTCATGGCCTCTCTATGCAGCCCTTGGAGCCAGACCAGGCCTGGCCCATACGTTGGGCAGGTAGACACCGGCGTGTCATCTGAGGTGACTGCGGCCCAGAGGAGGGAAGGGACTTCCCCAAGGTCATGTGGTTCTTTGTTTTTTTTAAATATATTTTATTGATTTTTCACAGAGAGGAAGGGAGAGGGATAGAGAGTTAGAAACATCGAGAAGAGAGAGACATCGATCAGCTGCTTCCTGCACGCTCACCCACAGTGGAGATGTGCCCGCATCCAAGGTACATGCCCTTGACCGGAATCGAACCTGGGACCTTTCAGTTCACAGGCCGACGCTCTATTCATTGAACCAAACCGGTTTTGGCGGTCCTGTGGTTCTTGAATATCCGAACTAGCGCTAACTCTGAAATCTCTGGATTTTTTTAAAGCTCATCACACAGCCTGAATCTGTAATCAAAGCATCGTTTTCTCTACCTGTGGTTATTTCTATAAAAACAAATGAGAACACGAGTAAACAACGTATTACAAAATAAAAATGTTTCACTCTTGCTGAGACCAGTTTGGCTCAGTGGATAGAGCGTCGGCCTTCGGATTGAAAGGTCCCAGGTTCGATTCCAGTCAGGGGGCATGTACCTTGCTTGCAAGCACATCTCCAGTAGGGGGTGTGCATGAGGCGGCTGATTGATGTCTCTCTCTCATCGATGTTTCTGACTTTCTATCCCTCTCCCTTTCTCTCTGTAAAAAATCAATAAAATATATTTTAAAAAATGTTTCACTCTTTATTTCACTATTTACCATTAATGAGATTAGATGAAACTCACCATTTTAACCATTAACAAGTCTACACCTCAGTGAATTTCAGTACATTCTCAATGCTGTGCACCTCCACCGCTATCTAATTCCGGCATGTTTTATCACCCTGAAGAACTCTGTACCCCTTAAGCACTCTCCCTTCTCCCCTTTCTCCTTCCCCGAGCCTCTGGCAATCACTAATCAGCTTTCTGTCTCTATGGCTTTGCCAATTCTAGCCATTTCATATAACAGAGCAGACACTGTGTGATCCTTTCTGAATGGCTTCTCTCAGCAAAGTGGATTCAAGGCTCATCCATGCTGTAGCATGTATCAGTACTGAATTCCTTTTTATGGTTGAATAATATTTCACTGTATGTTTGTACTATATCTTATTTATCCATCTGTTAGTTGATGGACATTTGGGTTGTTTTTCATTTTTGGCTATTGATGAATAACGCTGGTGTGAACACTCCTGTACACATCTTTGTTTGAAGTTTTGTTAGCTCCTTTTCAATTCTCTTGTGTTTACCTAGGAATAGAATTTCGAAGTCATATGGTAATTCTGTTTAACTTATTAAAGGACTACCAAAGTGTTTTTTTTTTCAGAGTGGCTACAGTATTTGACATTCTCACTGGAATGTAAGAGGGTTGCAATGTCTCCATATTCTGACTGACATTTGTTACTTCTGTGTTTTGTTTTTTTGGAGGGGGGGGATAATTTTAAGAAATTGGAACCATGCTAGTGGGCGTGAAGTGGCATCTCATTGTGGTTTTGATTTACACCCCTAATGATTAGTGACGTATTATTTTTTCATTTGCTCATTGGCTATTTTTGGGGGTCATTTTTATATCTTTAGAGAAATACTTACTCAAGTCATTTGCCTATTTTTAAAAACACTGGGTTGTCTTTTTGTTGTTGGGCCATAAGAATACTTTTCTGGGTATTAGAACCTTACCAGATATATGATTTGCAGATATTGTTTCTCCTTCTGAGAATGCCTTTGCCCCTTTTTAATATTGTTCCTTGCACAAAAGTTTTAAATTCTCACCAAGTTCAATTTATTTTTTCTTTCGTTCCTTATGATTTGGGTGTCATATTTATAAAACTATCATCTAATCCAAGGTCATAAAGCTATATAACTATATTTTTTTCTAAGAGATGAATGGCTTTAGCTCCTACTTTAGGCCTTTCGTCCATTCTAAGTAAAATATTTTTATTTTTTATTGATTTTTTACAGAGAGGAAGGGAGAGGGATAGAGAGTTAGAAACATTCATGAGAGAGACATTGATCATTTGCCTCCTGCACGCCCCCTACTGGGGATGTGCCCGCAACCAAGATACATCCCCTTGACCGGAATCGAACCTGGGACCCTTGAGTCCGCAGGCCAACGCTCTTTCCACTGAGCCAAACCGGTTTTGGCTTGAGTAAATTTTTATATTATGAGATAGTGGTCCAAATTCATTCTTTTTATGTGAATATCCAGTTATTCCAACACCACTTGTTGAAAAGGCTATGATTTCTCCGCTGAATGGTTTCAGTTGAAATCAATTGGCCATAGATACATGAGTTTTCTTCTGGGCTCTTGATTCTAGTCTATGGATCTATGTCTATCCTTATGTCAATACTGTATTTTTTAACTACTATAGCTTGATAGTAAGTTTTAAAATTGGGAAACGTGAGTCACCCAACTTTGTTTTTCTTTTTCAAGATTGTTTTGACTACTCAGAATCTCTTGCAATTTCATATGAATTTTCAGATCAGTTTGTCTATTTCTGCATAAAAGGCTGTTGGAAAGATTCCCTTGTGGAACACGTCTGCTAGCAATAAACTCGCTTCATTTTGTTTATATGGGAATGACTTAATTTCTACTTCTCTATTGAAATTGTTTTATTGAGATACAGTTCCAATATCCTACCACTTACCCATGTAAGTGTACAAGTCAATCATTGTGAATATATTTATATATGTGTGTAACCATCCACCACTGTCAATTTTAGAACATTTTCATCATGTTAAAAAACATCCCATACTATCTGACTTTCACTCTTTCTGGTTTATTTTAAATAATTAATCAAAACATTTATTTTGGCTTCTAATTATTGTCCTGTTTTGTGGGAAACTTAAGCTATGATTTCATCTCTTAAAGACATTACACTCTATCTAAAGAAGAGAGAGAGAGAGAGAGAGAGAGAGAGAGAGAGAGAGAGAGAGAGAGAGAGAGGGAAAACAAACACATTTGCCACAGCTTGGTTCTGCCACTTTTAAGCTTTAAGTCTGTGGCAGATCGTATTTTCCAAAGATGGACAAATAATTTCTTGGAAGGGGTTGGATATCATGAAATTGGTATTTGGGTAGCTTGGTCTAGGAGAGTATGCCTGGTGGTTACAGGACCAAAAACTGGAAGCCAATAGAGGGCTTGTACAGTGGCTTTCTGGCATGTAGTAGGTAGTCAGTGTTTATTGAAATAAGAAACGACTGAATCAATGAATTGTGGATGTCCACTTAAACACTTATTAAGAATCCATCCAGAATGGTGGTTTTAGAAAAATGCAAGGAGGAAAGATTGCTAGAGATCTGAGAAGGAAAATGTAGCTGAATCAGATGAAAGAGCAAAGATGGAGAACAAGATTGTATTCACCTATGAAACGAGAATGCAGGAAAGTACAACAGAGAAACATGGTGAACTTGAAAAGGTCAAGTCTGTAGTTTTGGGGTCAGCCTTTGTGTTTTATGTTTACCCCATGCTATACATGTTAAAATAAATAAAAAAAAACCCGTTAAAGCTGAAAATGAGAGAAATAAAAAGGTTATTCTGCCCCGAAAGAAACATGCAATGCTTTGGGTGAGCATCTCTAATATTAAAAATTCTTGCAAAGACCTCATGGTCCCAGCAGGGATTAAAATGGAGAATAGACATTATAACAGAAGACTAAAGAAGAGTGCTTTTTGCTCAGGTTTTCTGTATAAAACCTGTTGGTTAATTCATTGACTCACTCATTTCCTCATTCAATAAATATGTCTTGACTACCTGCTGTATATCAGGCAGGTACAGTAAGAAGCCATCATTTCTTTCCTTTGATTCTGGAAGTAAGCAGAAATTGGATCATGTAGGACCTATTAGTTCTGATGAAGATATTTGGACCTTATCAATGTGGGACTGAGCCAGCTAATAGCCTCCTCTTAAAATGACTGCATGTGTGGAGAGAGAGAAAGAGAGAGAGAGAGAGAGAGAGAGAGAGAGAGAGAGAGAGAGAGACTGAGATTCAGAGAAGTTGTTTTACCCATTCTACAGCCACAGTTTGATCATCCCTTGAGCACACGAACTCATTATGCACATTAAGCTTAAATCGTGAAGTTGACTCTGCCTGCCACCTGGGAGGGATGGGTAACGGGAGATTATTTACATGTGTGCTTCAGGAGCTGGTGGAGGAAATGGAGTCAGGATCTCCTTCCCAAGGAGAGTGAGTTTTCTAGATCGTGGCAGTGACTTCTTGACATAGAGGAACGTTCTTAGAAGCCGGGGTGAAGTGTGCTGGTCTAAGTCCAATCCCCTGGCTTCCAATGAGGAAAACCCAAGTGTTCAAATTGCCAATTCACCCAGAAAACTCTTTCAGGGAGGAATGTGTGATAATCCCTGTGGAGGTGAATGAAATCTGTCACATGAAGGGCTTCTCTCTCCTCTAGTCAGTGGCAGAGACCAAGTGAGCAAAAGCAAGGGATGCTAAGCAGTCCTACTTTACTGTGGAGCAGTGGTTCTCAACCTGTGGGTCGTGACCCCTTTGGGGGTCGAACAGCACTTTCACAGGGGTCGCCTAAGACCATTGGAAAACACAGATACGATTCATAACAGTTGCAAAATTACAGTTATGAAGTAGCAACAAAAATAATTTTATGGTTGGGGGTCACCACAACATGAGGAACTGTATTAAAGGGTCACGGCATTAGAAAGGTTGAGAACCACTGCTATGGAGCAATAAAAGCCAAACTCTTATAGCGATTTCCCCCAAATGGAGGAGACCAGGTTTACCACGCAAGGACCTTCATCAGTTCCCTAGTGGAAGGTGGGCAGTTGCACCAGGTAGAGGAGAGAACGTGTTCCCCTTGGAAGCAGAGGTGACCAACTATGTGTCTAAGTGAAGACAATTGTCTGTGGTGCCCAAGACCCTCTGTTAGAAAACAAAACCTCTCATGATGGAAAAGAGATTCAGATGAATGGGTTTGATGGGAAGGAAGGGGGTCCGGACAGGAAATCATGCCCTTCCACCCAGGCTAGCTTGTTGCTTGGGGTGGAATTCCTAATGAGCCAAGTGATATCGCAGGGATTTAGGTCGGAGGTAAATTAGGACCGAAGAAGCCCATGAAACTGGGTGGCTCTCGGGGAAGCTATCCACTTCAGATGCCAATGTACTTACCTTACCCCAAACCTAGCAATGACAGGCCCTGTTAGGAATTCTTTGCAGCCTTGACACAGTCCAGCTGTGTTGGAAATGCTCTAAAATTAAGATTTTTTTTTGTGTGTGTAAGGTGGTCATGTGGTTAGGAACAAAGATTGTAAATTTTGCATGCAAACTTGAGATTGTGAGGCTTTTGTACTGAGTATCAAGATTTTAAGGTCATTGTTCTATGAGGTTTGTCCAAGTTCTTGTTCTCAATTTCCATTGTGCAAAAGTGTGAATCAGAAAAGTGACAGAGCATTATGATGAAGTAAAACACACACACACACAAACACACACCACACACACCACTTGGGGCAATAGAGCAGAAGCCTGGAGTAGAGAGAAAGCTAGAAGAGAGGACAGTTTTCCCGAAGACCAACATGCAGATGCGTTCTCGGAAGTTCAGCTTTTCCACCTGAGGAGCGGGAACACTAACCCTGCCTTTGCCCCACTCCTCAGGCTGCTGGTAAGAATGGAGGAGAAGACTGAAATCTATGTATTTTGGATGCAGAGGTATAAAATGAAATGTTTTATAATCAGCCAATTAAAAAAAGTCATGACCAAGGACACTTTCTCTAACCTTAGCTATCTTCTAGATAGGTCGGAAATAGAGCTAACAGCTGCCAAAATAGCTCAGTTGGGAGAGAGTTAGACTAGAGGAACAGAGCTGCAGTGGTTACAACGATAAAACAGATCTAATGACCCAAGTCTGCTTTATTCTCTGTTGTGTATGCTGGGTACTTCTGCTCTGGTCAACAAGTCACTGAGATTCGAACTTCCACAAATAGCCTCCGCTTTCCTTCCCCTCTCATGTAGCTTTTGCTGACTACCCTTGTCCACTCTTCCTCTCCTTTCCCTGTACCCAGTTCCCCAAGCAAGTCTAAATGGGTGAGTGCACTGTAACTTATCCATCCATGTCTTCCTCAGATTTCAGTAGGGGGATTGAGAGTAAATATTTTTTGATCAATTGCTTGGTAAATAAAAATACTTTTAATAATAAAAAATGCAAAATTTCAGCTCAAAAAGAAAACAGTGGCATAACCTTTTGGAATGGACCACGCTGGCCAGAAACTACTAACTTATCTCCCAAACACACAGAAGTAGAAACATTCCAGAGTTAGGTTTCATAGTTCACATTTCTCTAGCAGGAGTTATCGTTTTTACTATGAATTCTATGTAGACTAAATCCACACTAAATGATAATACAGTGAAAATTACAGAAAATAGATAACCTCTATTTCTCCTCATAACACAAATGTACCTACTTGACAGATCATTTAGAAAATTTCAATAAATTGCTATTTTTAAATAGTAGAATGAAAAACAAACAAAAAAACAGTGGTACGGAATAATGGAAAGAAGACTGAACTTGGCTTTTAAATCTCAGGCATGAAAATTATCTACTGTCCCTACTGAACTTATTTGAGCCCTTGTGTCCTCAATTACAACATCAATATGGTCATAAAGTAGGTCCACAACACATCTCAAGGTCTTGAAACCTCAGCGATACAGTGCATGCAACTATGATTTAGAAATTCCAAAGTGCTTCACTAGATTAGTTAATATTATTACAAAGATGAAACAAAGCTCTCCATATCTTCTGTGGAAAAGGGGAATTGGCATCAACCATGATCATTGTGTAATTTCAGATAAGCAGACCCACTTAAGATCACAGTAGACATGCTGGAATTTTGAGAAATGAATGATCTAATTTCATTTTTGTTTTTGTAAAATCGTCAGACAAATTGTTTTGTGGTGTTTTCTTTCTTTCTCTTAACATCTGGTTTCTTTGATTCGATCAGAACTAGACATACCAAAAGAGTATAAAAAATATTTTTGGGATATATTTGCAGACACTAGTCATTTGGATCTTTTCATGCATTTTCTGGGTCCTTATCTCAGCCCAGCCTAGACACTCGAGTCTTTAAATATTTCTCATGTACAAGATGATGTAGTTATCAGGTGAACCTATTTATATATTCAACTTAATTAAAAAGTTTGTTGGGGGAAAAAAAAAAGAAGTTTGTTGAGACTATACTAGCCCAAACTGCTTTACAATAGTAAGTTGGTGGCCAAAGTTGTTGAAGTAATTTCCTATCGTGGTGTGGCAGGGAGACAACCTCACTGAGGAGGTGCCGTCTTTATTTGGGAGCCAAGTGAGAAGTCATGAATCCTACTGTCACTGGGACAACTAGAGCTTGAGAGCCCTCCAAGCCGACTTCTGACTCACATGACCAGGTCTCTCCTTCGCTTCTTTGTAAATATGGACACCCTGAGGCGCAGGTGTGGTCATCCTGGCTGTTGAGGTCAGGAAGAGTTGCCCTCTAAGCCAAGGCCACCATGCATAACCTACGCTTATACATGCCCAGAGGTCAGCCAGGGTTCTGTCTCACTCCCATTTTGCTGGACTTGTAGCAAAGTATGCATAATAAAGATAAATTACTAACCAACTAGTCAGTGTACTCCATGGTCTAAATGGGTAGAGTGTAGAATTAATGTCAACAGATCCAACCGTGGCTCAGCCCAGCAAGAATAATCTTGCCTGGCTAGTATTGCTCAGTGGGTTGAGCACTGACCTATGAATCAGGAGGTCATGGTTCAATTCCAGGAGGTCCTGGATTGTAGATTTGATCCCCAAGGTGGGGTGTGCAGGAGACAGCTGATCAATGATTCTCTCTCGTCATTGATGTTTCTATCTTTCTCTCTCCTCTCACTTCCTCTCTGAAATCAATATACCCAGTGGTACCTCGAGATATGAGTTTAATTCGTTCCGTAAATTTGAGGCGTGGGAAACTATGAGACGCTCGAGTCTCGGTAAACTGGTGGGTCGTGTGCAACCTGCTGATCCTCGCGATGACTCCTATCTCAAATGTTGCTCGTATTTCAAAGCAAAAATCGCTCACTCAACGGCTCGTATCTCAAAAATCTCATATGTCAGGGCACTTGTATCTCGAGGTACCACTGTATATATATTTAAATAGTTGCAGTCTCCATATAGTCAAGCAGTCACTCAGTGCTCAGTATGCCAATACTAGATGTTATGAATGAATAAGAAGATAGCAGCCAACAGGTTTTTCTCACACACTGAGCTTTTGGGTGTCAGTCTTCGTTCATTTATTCATTAAAAATGTTGACTGAATGCCCACGGATCAGGCAGCAGCATCAGGTCCTGACAACACTAGGAATGGCTCTTGTACCTTGGGAACCTAAAGTCTATCAGGGTAGATAAACCTGAATCAAAAGGACACATATTCAAATATAAAATCACACTGTGATAAGTGCTAAAAAGGAAAGGTACGGATCGGTCTGAGTAAGAGGAAGGCTTCCTTAAGGAAGGGACATTTGAGCTATGACCTGAAGAGTGAGGATAGGTCAGCTAGATGAGGATTCCAACAAGAAGCTGCCAAGACCAGTTTGGCTTAGTGGATAGAGCGTCGGCCTGGGGACTGAAAGGTCCCAGGTTCGATTCCGGTCGCGGGCATGTACCTTGCTTGTGGGCACATCTCCAGTGTGGGGCGTGCAGGAGGCGGCTGATAGATGTCTCTCTCTCATCGATGTTTCTGACTTTCTATCCCTCTCCCTTCCTCTCTGTAAAAAAATCAATAAAATATATTTTTTTAAAAAAAGAAGCTGTCGCTTGAGCAAAAAACTGTTACAGGAGAAAGCAAGGTTTTCTGAAGAGTTGAAGAAACTGTGCAGTGTCTTTCATATAATAAGTAAAACAATACTTGTGATATTAGGATGGTAGACAGGGACCAGGTCATTAAAGACTTTGTGGGCAGGATAAGGATTCTTAGACTAAGAATGATGGGAACACATAAAAGAATTTGAAAAGCTTGGTATGAAGGACAGTTTGGAGTGGTAAGAGTAGATGGGGGACACCTATTAGGAGGCTAACCCAGTAGTCAAGATGGAAGCTAACAAAAACTAAAAAATGAAGCGGACAGAATGAAGAACTTGTTAAGAATTGAGAGAACTTGGAGTCGGTTGGATATTGATATGATGGTGGGATGCAATGACTCGGGTTTGGGGCTTGTACCATTGGACAGGTGAAGGTGCCTTCTCCTGAGATAAGGAACCCTAGTAGAGTATTAGGTGTAAGGAAAGATTACAGGTTCATTTTGCACGTGTTGATATTCAGGCGTCTTTATGCAATCACTATGTAGACAAAGCGTGAGCATTTGGACACATGAGACTAAAGCTCAGAGGAGAGGTGATAGCTAAACATGTAAACGTGGTTATCCCTGCTACTTAGGTGGCATGAACACTGACGTAGCCAAGAGCATGAATGAAATTCAGTGACGTGAAAGGGCATCTTCCTCCTGATAGTCTTGCTCTGCCTCTACTACCAAGCTCTTTGCTTCCAGCCACACACTGCAAGCTGCTTCTCCAGATCATTCAGTCCTGGTGGGCTTCTCTTCAAATTAAACAGGAGTGTGTGTGTGTGTGTGTGTGTGTGTGTGTGTGTGTGTGTGTGTGTGTAGTGTATATGGGTACAGGTTTATTCTGTGAACCCAGGCTTGGAAGGTAACAGGGTACCTTTCCAAGTACCTTTTTGAGTTTGTATTTCATTTTCTAATGTTCTCCCCTGCCAATGTTTTCAAAACAGAGCGAGAAAAGTGGCTTTTTCTGGGGTATAACTTGTCTCTTGTACTCTTGGCTGTTTGCAAAACTTATACCTTTTTTGGCAAGGTTTCCTAATGCTTTGAGACAGTCCGATTGTATTTCTAATTTTCTCATCATTTCACCACCCACAGTTGTACTTTTTCTTCTTCCAGGAGGTTTACTGGGAGTTGAGCATCTACTATTCATTTCCCCATTGGCCTTGGCACATGATTCTGGGTTATTAAACTCAGTCTACTGGTCATAGCACACCACCTGGCACTCCACCCCCAAGGTGCCCAGACATTATGTTCCTAGAGGAGGCGCTAGCAAAGGTCTCCATCTTTCCACTGGAATTGTAATTGAAGTTGCTAGATTTTCATGAACTTTTACTTCCTTGGTTTGTTTTGTGTTGTACTTTTCTCATGATTTTCCTCATAGAGTTCTCCTGGCTTTTCTATGTGTCTTGAGAAAAAAGTAGTGTTTTTGAGGGGCCAGAATGTGAAATTTGGATGGGCAAGAGTTCTTGCTTGTGGCTGACAGACTTACCTAAGATTAAGATTTTAGGGTCTGTTTTTATTGCCTATCATCTTTCAGTTCTACTTTAGAAAATACATATATGAATGTTTTGAATATAGGGTGAATGTTTTACATATAGGGTGAATGCCTAGAATAATCTGCTGGGCTGATGACCTGAAGATACCAAAATAAGAAAGACGTAATCCATGCCAGCAAGATGCACATTTGTTTAGTAGAAGTAAATGAAAGAAAATGACCAACTTTAAGATGATATGATGATAAAAGTAAAGGAGCAACTATGTGAATAGAATAGATTTTTCCACTAGTGCTTATAAGGGCTGTGTGTTTTAAGGAACTGGGCAAACAGACATATCAATAATACACTTAACAGGAAGTGATGGTGGTCTCCACAGACAAATTATGGAAACAAGGCAAATAGCCATAAAGTAGAATGTGAACCCAGATACTCAGAACTTCCTCCAACAGTTAGATTTGCAACAAAAATTAATATTAATCGAATAAGTAACTCCAATGGAAGGTAGATGCACAGAACATACCAGTGTGAGCAAACCGACAAATAGCATTAAAGTTTAACTTAAGAGGTGAGCTATCTAATGATTCCCAAAAGAAAAAAAGCATATGAGACTTCCACAGTCACTAGACAGACAAACATACATACAAGTCATTTTAGTGGATCTTAAGTTCGTCTTAAATCAACCACCTTCTACTCATGCTAATGTCTTGGTTAACTATCACAGCTAAAACTACCTGCACATCAAGTAGAAAAATTCTAGCTGATAAACATGACCCAGGCATTTGTAAGAATATGTTCAATATATGTATACTTACGTTTTTAGGTGACAGAAAGGAAAATGTTGTATAATCCCTTCCCCCTCCCCCACTTGTTACTCCACAGCTGTGCTTACTGTCAGGAATAGTTGAAATAGAATTCAGGTTTACAAGATGAAAGCGTGGAAGTTAAGTATCAGATGGCTGTGTTTCTGAAAAATCAAAATCTCAAGAAGGAAAAAACAAATAATATGCTATGCTCAACCCTTCTTGCTCAGCGAAACAGCAACAGTTTAGATTGTCTAAAGCGGTAGGTACAATGAATATCGTCACAAATCCTGTTCATTGTTGACACAATATGGATGCTGACTACCAGTAGTATCAAGAATATAGCTAGGATTGTTTTGATACCTGTCTTTATAATGATGAAATACCCAGGGGGTGGGGTCAATGCATTTCTCTTTAAAAGCTGTTTCTTTCTGGGTGTTACATAGAACAGACATGGTACATATGTGTTTATAATCTTTGTTGAAGAAACTATGCATTTAAGCTTAAGTGAAATCAACAAAAGAGAAAATAGATGTATGGAGCTGTGATTTGGAGATTAAAGTTAGTCTTAAAATGTAAATAAAATGTGGAATGAAAACATGTATCACCCTTTAAGTTCTGAAGGGAAATGGAAGAGGGAGGTAACAGATAGAAATTCTGTATTATCCCAGGGGACACAACTGGAGCTTAGCGTTTGCAGGGAGGTGAAACTTGGCACTCGAGGAGGGAGGAACTTCCCAAGAACTTGAGATATCCAATATGGAAATGAGCTGCTTCAGGATAATGAACTCACAATGACAGCAGTGTTCAAGCAGATATTGGATTACTGCCTGTCAAAAATGTCATAGGAGGAACTGATTTGTGTGCAAACTGAACTAGATCAGTGACTTTCAATTTATTTTTTAAAGAGTAGAATTTTTTCCCCCCAAATCACCTCTTACGTAAAAGCACAACATTAAATATAAATAACTAAATATATATATATATATATACATATAAATACATATATATATATATATATAACAAATAAAAAAGAAGGCTGTGTTGGTGAGCTCTCACCCTCTGGGTCTCCTCAACTCTCACATGACTGACCTTGGAATCTCTTTAGAATTCCAAGGGCTTGAACAATCCCCTTCTTACTACAAAAAAAATCTAAGGATTTATGATTCTGTTTGCTTCCAGAATTCCATGATTATTCTGTATGGGAATCGTTCTTGTCTGAAATGGTTCATTACTAGGTTTCTTTTCACTCTAATTTCTAAAGCGTATGGATTGTCACAAGTTAGGTTCAGGAATTTTTCAGCCCCAGAGTTTAGTCTATATCTGTCTATACACCCATTTGGACAGTCGGCATATAGAAATTATGATTCCCGCTCAAAAAGGAAGACTTTTTGAGATCTAGTAATAATAGGCTTTAGATTCAAACTACTTCCAATCAGATTGTGTGACAATGAGGAAGTACAGCATTAAGTAACCAGCCCCACTAACTTTGATCAGCTTGTATTTAGTGTGTTAGGGAATTATGTGTTTCTTTCAACTCTGTCTGGCCATAGAGGCTCTTTTGAAGCTCACATGCAGGCAGTTAATCTTACTGGGTTCACTGATTTATAACAGGGAGAAAAATGCTCTTGTGAATCCAAATAACTTAAACTTGAAAAAGTTTCAGTCAAGTGATTTTGTCCATAAGCCACTAATAAAATTAAAGAGATGTCAAACAGAGAACAGATGTCCTGCAAGGTCATTGCTGTGCAGGTGCAAAAACAAGTTAACCAGTTAATCAGCTTGGGAAACTCAACATTGTTAACTAACCCCAAAAAGATGGATGCAACAGGCAGGCCATGATTTATTGGTCAGCAGGAAGGAAAAGATGGCAGTTCTGACTTGAAAAATGAGGCTGTTTTATCAGTCTCTCTGGTGTGTATGTACTCGTAGCAGGACAAATTACAATCCATGTACAGAAGAGAGAGACATTGACATGTATGTTCACCGCCACCTCCGTTATGAGAAGGAGCTGATGGCATTCTGATGGTGTGTCGCCTGTAGGATATATGGGTAAAAGGTGGTGGGTGTATTCTTAGGATATTAGGAGTAACCTGTTAGAAGCAACATGCAAGCTGCAACAAAGCAGTGTGGATGCACTGTAAAGACATAGAATTATTTTTTTAATGAGATATGTAACAGGATACCATTTCCACGAATTAAAACTACATCAATACAAAACAACAAGACTCATATTTTGTCAGAGCACATTCAAACACATGAGTGCCTGTGGGAGAAAGCAAGAAGGATAGGAGCTGAGGAATGGGAATAAAAAGAGGCTCAAGACAGTGATCAAACCATTAGTTGTTGTACAGCGTAAAACTGATGGTATGAAGGAAAAAATGTCCGAAGTAATATTTGGAAATGAGGAAGAAACTGCTCACATCTGTGAGGATTAGAGAGCACTTCGCAGAAGAGGGAATACTTGGCTTTTCAGGTATAGAACAATATGGAAAATGTGGAGGACTTAAATAATTCATTGTCACTGCAGCATACAGTGTGAATTGAGAAATAGCGGGAGGTGAGGTAAGTACTACAAGTGGGGGACAGATCACAGATGGCCCGGTATGCCATGTAAGCAACTTGTATTTATCCCAGAGGCAATGGAACTCATGGAGGTTTTAAGCAAAAAATAATAATGAGCTGAGTAATATAGAGACCACTGAGGATGTCAAAGGCAAGGTAGAGTCTGGATGTGAACAGATAGAACTGAGAGAGAGAAATCTGTGGGAATATTTGAAACAATCTGTGTAGAGAAGATGAGTGTCTGAATTCAGCAATTAAATATAGGGATGGAAAAAAATAGGATTGATATTTGGAAAAGATATGCCACGGTATTAAGGTATACTACAATTGATCAGACATTGCAACTGATATCGAGAGCTGAGAAAACAATGTTTAGGATGTCCTCCAGACTTTTGGCTTGGGCTATGCAACAAAGTTGTGCTATTAAACAGTAAAGGGCATTCAGGAGAAGGCTTAGGAGTGGACTGAGTTCACTGTTGCATATACTGAGTTTGAAGCCAAGTCTGAGCTAAATTTGGGAAAGAAGCAGAGAATAAAGTATGACCTCTGTTTCAAAAACTCAGGAGGATATGTAAAAGGAAGAGAAAAAAAGCATCAAGCACCTAAAGAGTACAAAGGAATACAGAGAAGTAAGAAGGAGTACAAGAAGGTATTCTGGTATAATAGAAGAAGGAGAGAAAGAGAAAGAAATCTGCAACATAGAAGGAAACCTAGGAGAAATGGTTTATAGGAAGACCAGGGCACTGAATACTTGATGAATGGGGAGGAAAACCTTTCTTCCATTCCGCATGTCTATCCATTAGCAAGCCCCTCTGATGACATCTCCAAAGCTCAAACCTCCATCACCAGAACCCCTGCCAACATGAGCTCTCTACCATGATAGCCTCTTAATGGCCTCTTGCCTCCACTCTCGTCTTAAGTCATAGCCAGAGTACTTCATTTAAAACATAAATTATATCAGGTCACTTTCCCACTTATAAACTTTCCATCACTTAGCCTTATCAATAGAAACGAAATCTCTCCTTGATCAGGGCCTACAAGAACTGGCAAAATCTGCCCCCTGCTGGTCTCTCCCACCCTCTTCATGCCCCTTCCTCTCTTGGCCTCCATTGGCCTCCACTCTGTTCTTCAATGACAACAAATTCTTCCCTGACCCCCTCCTGTTTCTTTCCTGAAATGTTAGTGCGACTTGTCCGTTCTCATCTACCCTGATCATTTTACTCCCTCTTTACCTGCCTAAACTATCAGCAGTGTGATGTTCTGTGTGAGAGTGCGGTTAGTAAGGGAGACACCCAGGTCAAAGGCTCACAGGAGCAGGAAAGAACTGGCATTTTCTCTATAGGAGAGGAGAACTGTAATTTTTACCTACACAGACGCATGTATGTAATCACCTCTCCAAATCAGTTATAGAATACTAGAGGCCCGGTGCATGAGATTCGTGCACTTGGGGGGCGGGGGGAAGGGTTCCCTCAGCCCAGCATGCATCCTTTTGCAGTCCTGGAGCCCTTGGGAGATGTCCGACTGATGGTTTAGCTCGCTCTCTGGGTAGCGGGCCTAAGCTGTCAGTCTCCTTAGTGCTGCTGTGGTTTCTGGGTTTCTGACTGAGCAGTGCTACCCCTGTGGGAGCTCATTGACCTCCTGCGTTGAGCGTCTGCCCTTTTGTGGTCAGTGTGCGTCATAGTGACCAGTCGTTCCTCTGTTCGGTTGATTTGCATATTAGCCTTTTATTATATGGGATTATTATATAGGATACTCGTTGCCACCCAAAGTTCCTACATGCTCCTTTGCCATCAATTCCCTCCCTCAATACCTGCCAACAGAGGCAACCACCTTTGGCTTTTGTTACCAGCATTTTGGGCTTCCCTATTATTTTAAAATAGTTTCCTTATCAGATGTTCTGCTGGGGAAAATGATGGTAAATTTGGGGTTTGACTAGATTTCAATCCTTCAACATAGTCTGTGTGACTGTCAAAACCATATTGGTTTGCCCTGGGTGGTTCGGTTGGGCATCGTCTTGTGCACTGAAGGTTGCCAGTTTGATTCCCCGTCGGGGCATATGCCCAGGTTGTGGACTCAATCCCCAGTAGGGGTCAAGCAGGAGTCAGCCAATACATGTGTTGCCCTGACATTGATGTTTTTAGCTACAACAAAGCGATCTCTCCTCTCCCTTCCTCTTTCTCTAAAAGTCAATTAAAAAGTCAATTAAAAAGTCAATTAAAAAATCTACCAGTTTGGCTTTCTCATAGTGAACTGCCTCCACCTCTTCTAGCTCCCTGACTGGCATAGGAAATAGCCAGCATTTGTCAACTGGTCCCAGAAAGGATATTTCCCTCTCTGGAAATTTAGATGATTTAGCTATTTTTGCTTCTACAAGTACCTTATGTCCTTAAGAATATTATTTTAAAATAGTTTTCTATTGTTTTCCTCATGGTTGCAAGCAAAATGTTCGGCTACTACATCCTGCTAAATATTACTTGAAAGTGGAGGTCAATTTTCTTTGTAAAAATGATTTTTAAAAAGATTTTCTAGCCAATACTTCCTGACCACCTGTTTTATTCTTAACATTGTGCTAACGGAGTTAGAAAAAAAGCATCTAAGCAATGAGCCTTAACCAAGGTAGCTGATCCCATTGAGAAGGAAAAACACACCCAAGTTAAGCAATGAGAGAGTGTTGTGAGGTGGTCAGATATAATGGGAACGTATATAACCTCCGTTAAGTCCGTTGTCTTCTAGATTACAGTTCCCTCAGCAGCAAGTAAGAGGTTTGATTTCAATTAGTGTTATGAAACGTTTATATTAAATACGCTGAGCCAGATATCGGGGCTGGCCAGCTGAGTAGCTGCCCGGATATCCATCTATATGAAGTGTTAAAGCAGCGGTGGAAACAAAATCAGATGGAGAACACGGAGTTTATCGGGACGCCTGCCTCTCAGGAAGAGGACCAGATGTGATCCGAGCGTCAGCTCTTTGGGATATTAGGTGAGATTCCCAAGGAACAAGCTTAAGAAACAACAGGTGGAGGGTGAACCCTGCTACAGGGAGGGACTCCGGGTTACCACTGGGCTGTTGGTCTGTTAAATGGCCAATGCCTGGGCAGCGCAGGGGAAGCTGGGCCTCACTGCTAGCTGTCTGGTTTTTCTGCCCCCTTCATGGGGGGTGTTCACTATTTCTAGATAAATGAGCCAATATTTTAAAAGTACAGTCTGCCTGGGACACATAAGTGTCAGCACCGCATACCTCAGCCTAGTTCTGTAGCAAATAGCTCGTTTACAAGTGACATTTTACATAAAACCTCAGAATAAAAGCAGATAAAACAAAACCCACTTTTGTTAAAGTAGCTATAAGGAATCAGGGCTTGTTCACTCAACTTCTCTTTAAAGCTGCTGAGAAAATGTTGTCACATCCTTGTCCTCAGTGGAATACTGTTTGGAAATTGTTATTTTTTTAAATATATTTTATTGATGTTTTACAGAGAGGAGGGGAGAGGGATAGAGAGTTAGAAACATCGATGAGAGAGAAACATCTATCAGCCGCCTCCTGCACACCCCTTACTGGGAATGTGCCCGCAACCAAGGTACATGCCCTTGACCGGAATTGAACCTGGGACCCTTGAGTCTGCAGGCCAACGCTCTCTCCACTGAGCCAAGCCGGTTAGGGCTGTTTGGAAATTATTGTTCAAAAATATTTTTACTTTTTTTTAACATTAATAGTCTTAATTTCTATGATAAGGTATAGACACCTAGAGAATCAGATTGTAATTATTTATTCATTAAGTTAGCAAACATCATCCATCAATATTAATATTATAAACTATCTAATTTAATAACAGATATTTTTAGAAAAATGAAATATTTATATGTTAAGTATATAATTTTTTCATTACATTTTTCATTAAACTTATGTTCTGCAAGTTTTCTTAAGCTTATTCTTACAGTCCTTGTATTAAATAACACATTTTTATTTCCATGAACTCTTTCTTGTTCTTTGATGGCATGTGTAAAAAATAGTAACCTGTTCTTGTTTTCTGGATGCCCTCTCTTGAACCTCTCTGAGGTGGTTAGAATTTTTTGACATTTGTTTCTCTTTTCTATATTACCTTCTGTGTGTTTCTCAGGTTGTGTGTCCTTTCTGTTCCTTCTCCTTTGAATATCTGGTTCTCTGTAAACTTCCCAGAAGTCTCAACTAAAATCCCTACTTAATAACAAGGAAACAGCCTTAAATGGCACACTAGATTAGATAGGCTTAATCATATCTTCAGAGCATTTTACCGCAAAGCAACCAAATGTATATCCTTTCCAAGTGCACATGGAACATTTTCTAGGATAGACCACATGTTAGAACATAAAACAAGTGTCCATAAATTTAAGAAGATTGAAATCATATCAAGCATTGTCTTTGGCCGTAATGGTATGAAACTAGAAATCAATCACAAGGAAAGAACTGAAAAACACACAGAGTCATGGAAACTAAAGGACATTTTACTAAATAATGAATTGGTTAACATTGAGATCTAGGAAGAAATAAAAAAAATTACCTTTAAACAAATGAAAGTGAGAACACAACAACCCAAAATCTGTGGGACACAGTGAAAGCAATCTTAAGAAGGAAATTCATAGCATTAAAAGACTATCTCAACAAACAAGGAAACAAAAATTTCAAATAAACAATATTACTTTACACTTAAAGGAATAACAAACAAAGCCCAAAGTGAGTGGAATAAAGGAAATAATAAGGGTCAGTGCAGAAATTGGTGAAACAGAGTCTAAAAATATAATACAGAAGATCAGTGAAACCAAGAGCTGGTTCTTTGATAAGATAAACAAGATTGACAAATATTTAACTGGACCCATCAAGAAAAAAGAGAGAAGATCCAAATAAATAAAATCAGAAATGAAAGAAAGAAGTTAACAACAGTCCCATAGAAATACAAGGGGTTGTAAGAAAATATTATGAATAACTGTATGCCAACAAATCAGACAATCTTGACAAAATGGATTAATTTTTAGAAACATACAATTTTCCAAAACTGAATCAGGAAAAGTCAGAAAATCTTATTATACTGATTACAACTAATGAATTTGAAGCCATAATGAAAAAAAAACAAAAAACAAAACAAAAAACCAACAAACAAAGGTTCTGGACCAGAGGACTTCACAGGTGAATTTTACTAAGCATTTAAAGAAGAATTAACATTTATCATTCTCAAATTATTCCAAAAAATTCAAGGGAAGGAAAGACTCCAAAGCTCATTTTATAAGGCAAGCATTATCCTAATTCCAAAACTAGATAAAGACAGTAAGAGGGAAAAAAAAATTGCAGGCCATTATCCCTGATGAACTTAGATGCTAAAATCCTCAACAAAATGTTAGCAAATCAGATCCAGCAATACATTCAAAAGGTCACACACCATGATCAAGTGGTCTTTATTTTGGGAATGCAGGGTTAGTACAATATCCACAAATTAATAAATGTAATACAACACATAAACAAAATGAAGGGTAAACTAGGGTATAAGAGGTCACAGATCAGAGCAGAGGGGCGGGGGTGGGGTGTAGGGATGGTGGAGGGATGGGTGAAAAAGTGAAGAGATTAAGCAAAGAACAAAACCTCATAGACACAGACAGCAGGATGGTGATAACCAGGAAAAAGGGGGTAGGGAAAGGTAGAAGAGGGTAAAGGGGGGATAAGTTATGACAGAAGGAGACTTGACTTGGCTTAATGAACACACAATACAATATACAGATGATGTGTTACATAGAATTGTATATCTGAAATCTATATAATTTTATTAACCAAAGTCACCCCAATAAATTCAATAAAAATTTAAAAAAATTCATATTAAAGAGTGAAAGACTATGTTGATGAATAAAGCCTGATCTGTGATTTCCTCTGTTGCTTCAGGTCTCCTTCCAGAAAGAGACAATGATTCAAATTCAAGGGTATTGATTATCAGGCTTCCTACCTGCCTCCACTTCTGCTGGGCTAAAATAAAGAGAGCCAACTTTAGGGTGCCAACTTTAGGGACCCCAAACTCCTTCCAGGCAGATTGCTTAATTCCTTTAGGAGCATTTCTCAGGTCTTCATCCATAGGGCAGGGTGATGTATCAAGGCTGACCCAGTAGAAATTCACAGGTGGCTCTCCATCCACCATCTCAACTGCTGCCTCTTCTCCCATGGTCTCCACCTTTACTCATTCTAAAAATCTGCGATGAAAAATTAGTCATGTGGCAGCCTTCCTCCTCCTGTACATGCTCTGATCTCTGACCTTTTACACCTTAGTTTATTAGGCAGTATGATCCTAACGTGTAGGGCTTTTTAAAAAATAATTATTACACCTGTTCTCAGTGCTTTTTATGAATTTTTGCTCTTTGTGTTCAATTGTGGTGGCATTCTAAAGAATAAGTGGTTGGGAAATTCCATTCAGCACCTAGGACGGTAGGGGCTACATTGCTGGAAAAGAATTTATAAACAATAATAAAACCAATGGAAAGAAAGTCTGGCATTTATAATCACTAAAGTCAGGGATAAAATGCTCTCCCTACACCACCCCCACCCTAAGCTATTTTTTTTTAATCTAAGTTCTAAATAATTGCTTTGGTCACTGTAGAGTTTTCATCATAAATATGTATGTTTCAAATAAGCACTTTTTTTTTTACTATTTATTATCTAAAGAATATTGAATTCTAAAGGGAAATTAATTTGGAAACTTCCAAATATACAGTTGACCAAGCACAAATAGAGTCAGCTACACGTTTGTTTCAAGCTTAGGTTTGTGAAGTTTTGGAATCGTTGTATTTGACACCACTTTGGTACGTGTTTCCAATCCCTTTGGTACTAATGCTCCTGCATTCACACACATTCACACAGCAAATTTGAAATAAGCATGGACAGTGTAGTGTTGTAATGATAAAGAAACAGAAGTTGAGTTACTTTCTCTCATTCCATGAGACCATTTGGAGTTTTATGTGAATTTAAATTTAAAACAGTGATATACGGAGCACACTGTGAGGTGTAATACTTTTTATGGGAAGTACAAATTGCAGTTCATGCATGAAATCTTTTTAAAAGTTAGAATAATATCTTCAAGCGGGAATTTCTTGTTTATAAGTTAACTCTTTGTTTTAAACTACTGAGAAACCCGAGGAAGTAATGTCTATTACTTCAAGTAATTTTGTTATAAAGGAGAAGGGAGTATTAAAAGATGATTCATTCCAGGTGTCAAATCCAATCTGCATGCCACTGCTTTCCATCATAGGAGTGGGTCGGAGGGAAGAAGGAAGTACGTGCATGTCTTTAGTCTGCCATTTTGAATCGGAAGTAGGTACCACGAGGAAACAGAGATGTCAAGAGGTTAAATAGCTTTTCACAAGCAATGTTAAGTCAGTAGTGAAACTTACGTCCCACTCCCATTCCTTTGAACCAAACTGGTCTTTGCACTTCATGTCACTCAACCTGTGGAGGATATGCACACGCTTTCAGCTCTACCAGTTCCTCTGACTGAGCATAACTTCTCAGCCTGCCTCAGCCCAGATTCCTCTCAACTGGCACATACAGTTTTCTTCAGCTAGCATTTCTTATATTGTACTTGTGTTTTGCTTCCACTTAAACTACAAGCTCTTTAAGAGTAAGGGATGATATCTTATGGACCACTATATCCCCAGTAGCACAGAGTCTCTTTACCGTAAGTACTTAGGGGCGCTTTCTGATGGACATGGTCATGGTAAGACTGCTAAGAAGGGCTAGCCCTCTGTGGTGACCTACTTTGCAGGTGAATTAAAAAACAACAACTAGGGCCACTCTCTCTTTAAAAAATATATGTATTGTTTTATTGATTTCAGAGAGGGAGAGAGAGAATCATTGATCGGCTGCCTCCTGCACACCCACTGGGGATGAGCCTACAACCTTGGTATGTGCTCTGACCAAGAATTGAACTGTGACCTCCTGGTTCATAGGTTGACACTCAACCACTAAGACATACTGACCAGGAAAGGGTAACTTTTTTTTTAATGGCCAGACTAAAAAGTAAACCCTAACACCTAAGTGCTTTTGACCTCTTAGTCAAAAGTGAAATGTGAATATAAAACAATGAGATGTCCCTCTAGTTTAATTTACGGGATGGCTCAAAAGGTATTCCCAAAAGTGTGATTACAGATGCGCTCTCTGCAAAGGCAAGGTCATTGGCACAGGCATATAACCTTGGTCAGAGAGACTCATCTGGAAGACAATACTCTTTAGATCTGTTGCGTTGGTTGCCTAAATAACTTCCTAAGGTAATAGTATTTTCTTAAAGCACTAAGTCCCACTGAAGGCCTTGGTTCAATCTGAAACCAGAGATTGAGACAACCTTTAATTTGATAAGAAAGTAAGAGTTTTTGCTCCCTTTCATTTTGGGGAAAGTCGTTGTAATCGACACCTTCTGTTCAAATGTTGTTCAACTTCAATTTCAGAGAAAAAATATAAAAGGGTAGCATAGCTGTGGCTGACAGGAGAATTTTAGCTTATATCACTAGATCTTTCTTTTTGTTTAAATCCAGACACACAGCTGAACAGATTGCGGAAGTAGCGGGAGAAGAGAGAGGCGTACAAATTCAATCTCGAACGACAAGATCTTTCGTTTGGAAAGAAAAGGATGTGTTCAGATAAAATCAGGTCTTCATGGGGTGGGGAGGATGAGCTGAGCCTTTTGAACAAACACAAATTCTAGATATTGAAGAGTGCGAAGTTTAGAATGAATAAAAGAAGGATAGTCTTTCAACAAAGGGAAGCGAATATACTTCTGGAACCTATTAACGTAAGAGCTGGTACTGACTAAATTACAAGTAGACTGCAAAGAAGTCCAGTTCATTCATGGATGACAGATATGGCATGGGTTATTAAGGGAGGCCGGGGTGACTGGGCACTTTTCTGACCTCCGAGGCTGATGTCAAATGTGGCATCCCAGCCCCCGTAGGACTCACTCTTGGAGTCATCGTCAGAGACAGTCTCCTGCACTGCAAGGACCAAGGGACTGGGCCAGGGGCACAATTCCGATGTTCTCATGTTTCATCTGACTAGGCTAAATATTAACTTTCAGCCCGAGGTGTCTGTCACCAAGTCATCTGTCTTGGTAAATGCTGTTGGGGTCTTAGCATTGTGAGGAGGCCATGAATCTTCCCTGCTGACAGTGAGAATATCCACGCCAAGCTGCCATGGAGATTTTGGCTTCCCACAATGTTTATGACAGTAAATTACGCGACAGAGTGCACCAAAGATTGTTTACGTAACCCCTGATACCTGGGGTATTTTGTCAGCCCCCACTCCATGGATGGCGACTTTTGGAGAGCCAGAAAAATGTTTAAAATAATCAGGCTCAGATAATGCACAAAAGGACCAGAGTGCTTTGCAAGAACTCACCCTGGTTTATTGGACCTTTTCCTTTAGATCTCATCTATTTTCTTTTCTCCTTTTTCTCTTAGGTCTTCTCATGACCAATCCATTTCCCTCCGGCTTCGTTGTTCGTTTCAATTTCATACCCAAACAGAGTATCTGGGGCTCTCCCTTAAGCCTATCTTTGGATCCTCAGCTTGTCTCCTTCCATAGCCAGTTTCTTAGGAAGCTCAGCTATGCAACTTGGCTGTCTATGTGTGCATGGATTGCCAAATCTGTAGATCCTACTATAACTCTTACCCAGACTCTTTGCCTTGTTACCCAGTTGCTTCTTTGTAGCTTTGTGGTTACACTTACCTTACAAGTTTAATCTTTAGCAGAAAATCCTGGGTTATCAAATCTGGTTGTGAAATAGAAAGACAGATGGCTCCAAGAAACAATCTCTATAGAATGTCATTCCAATCAAAATAGAAACTTTGGGGAAATACTTATTTGTTGCATTTATTTCTCAAAATAATTTTTCAACTTGTGTGTGTCGCCCTCTTGGAGGTAAATTTGTCCTTTGACATTGTAATCTTATTTTTTTAAAAAAGCCACAGTTATCTGATTTTCATTCAATGCATCTGGTAGTAAATTAACTCTTACAGATTTAAGAAGTTCCAACCTTTATACAATTCTTATTTCTATTGAACTAAAGTTTATTTTCTCATGCATTTCATTCCTTTGGTATAATTGAGTGACTACTTTGTTCTCAGCACTGCAGAAAAGTTGCTGATACTGAGATGAATAATAGGCAGTTAACATTGTTGAAATAAGCCAGAGGCCTGGTGCATGAAATTTATGCATGGGGGGAGGGAAGGTGTCCCTCAGCCTGGCCTGCACCTTCTCCAATCTAGAACATCCCTCTCACAATCCAGGACTGCTGGTTCCTAACTGCTCTCCTGCCTGCCTGATTGCCCCTAACTGCTTCTGCCTGCCAGCCTGATCACCCCCTAACTCCTCCCCTGCTGGCCTGATCACTCCCAACTGCCCTCCCCTGCCACGACTTGCCTTCTCTGCCAGTACCTACCTCCTGCACACTAGGCAGTGGATACCAGGACTGGCCTCTTCCATGCTGTGTAGAGCCGCGGGACCCCAAGGCCTCACCATGCAGAGGGGCTGCCGGCCCTCACTCTGCTGTGCACATAGTCACCTTGTGGTGGCCATCTTTGTGGCAGCCATCTTTTTGGGGGCCATCTTGTGGGGGCCATATTGTGATGATATCTTGCATGAGAGTGCGAGGACCACCTAGGCTTTTATTAGTATAGATGGTCTTGGGGAAAATGTTGATTCCTTGATTCTAACAATTCATTTAGGGCTTTGAGAAAGTCATGACTAATTAATGGGTTGTGAAATTTTAAATCTGGTGGTCACTACCTGAGATTGTTTGAATGGGAGGAAATAGAAGAGAATGTGTATAATATCTTTTCTAGCTTTATTGAGATATATTTGAAATAGAAGAGAATGAAATAATGTAGAACAGAATTGGATTCCAGTTCTGCTCAGGATGTAGAAAGCCACATAATAACTTTGCTTCTATCCTATTAAAGCGAGGAGACTGAATAATCAACCAAGTAATATTTTTCTTAAATCCATAATAGAGTTAAGGTTGCAAAGCAACCAGGTAAACTGAATTCCAGGAGTGACAAATCTCTCCAAAGAGAGATAAACACATTCTCACCTTTGTCAGAACCTGGGAAAAAGTGGCTGCTGCTATAGAGGGGAGTAGAAGACAGCTATCATTTTAGTGAATTCTTTTAGGTGGAACATGGACTCCTATGCCAGTTTAGAATAACCGGGAGCCCCGGACACAAGAGAATCTGCAAACTCTTTTCTACCGGTCTCCAGGGGGCGCTCAGAAGAAAGATTGTAGACTGGGCAGTGGAGTGAGGACAGGGTGCCACGCAGATGTGTGGGGACCAGCTGCTGCTGGCACATGAAAATGAAGCACCACTAACTTCCTGGGATCCTTCTCTCATACCAAAGGACAGGCCTTACATACTGGCCAAAGGGCTTAAAACCCTTCGGATCCAGGATTCTGTCCTGACGCAAAGCATATGTATCAGTGGACAAGAAACTCTGCCTGCCACTCAACCTCCCTGCTACCACCATCACCACCACTGGGACACAGTCAGAATTTGGCTGTGATGGTGAGGCAGTGGCAGGAATACCAAAAAAACTCAACCCCCAACAGCTGGATCAGGAGAACCAAGGACCCTCGCTGTGAGTCTACTACCAAGTAACAGGTAATGACTGTCTGCTGCTGGCGTTGGTCAAGAGCATGGAGACAGGTCCCTCTGTGGTACAGGGTGGCAGGGACTACTAAAAACTACTAAAGCCCACCGCTGGAGGAATTTGAGTCTGTGGTGCACCAGAGGTAACCAGAGAAATGAGAAAGCTTGGACCCAAATCAATTAGATTGAATCAACTCCCCCTACTGTGGGCCTGACTGAAGAACCATCATGCCCACCTCTGGATGCAAATAAATTTTTAACTCCATCTATATTGTTCTTCTAAGCAATAAAAATTACAAAGCCATGCCGAAACTGGTTTGGCTCAGTGGATAGAGCATCGGTCTGTGGCCTGAAAGGTCCCAGGTTCGATTCCGGTCTAGGGTATGTACCTTGGTTACAGGCACATCCCCAGTAGGGGGCGTGCAAGAGGCAGCTGATCAATGTCTCTCATCGATGTTTCTAACTCTCTATCCCTCTCCCTTCCTCTGTGTAAAAAAAAATCAATAAATATATAAATTTTTAAAAATTACAAAGCCCCCGAAGCAGGAACAACAACAACAACAAAACCCAACCCACTGTGAAGAGACAAAACCATCAACAGAGATTAGATGTTGGAACCATCATCTTTGTATTTTAAGATGGTCGCGATTAATAGTTATATTAGCCATTGGGGAATGGAGACAACATGAAAGAATAGATGGATACTGAGTAAAGTGCTGAAAACTGTATATATAAAGAAGAGTTTATAAGCTGATTGGAGACAGCTGAAGAAATGAGTGAAGTTAGGACCATAGAAATCATCTAAACTGAAACACAAAAGGAAATTCAAGGAGGGCAAGAATGGGAGAAGAGGAGAACATCCAAGACTTGTGTGGGGCAATATCAAAAGTCTGACATGTGTGTAATTGGAGCCCCAGATGGAGGAACAGGGAACAAAGCAGACAAAATATTTGAAAAGATCAAGGCCAAGACTTTCCCAAAATTAATGAAATATAATAAATCAAAGATCCAAAAAGCTCAAGAGATCTCTAAGCAGGATTAATTACACACCTAGACACATTGTATTCAAATTGCTCTAAACTAAAGATGAAGAGAATATCTTGAAGTCAGCTAGAGGAAGAATACACTTTTATAAGTTAAAGATGTTGTACACCATAGAACAATAACTGAAAAGTTTAATTAAAACAGATATCACTTATGAATTAAGGGGAGATAAAATGGGCACACAAATAATGAAAGAGAAGGCAAGAAAAGAGGGGAGAAAGCTATTAGGAACAGATGAAACAGATAGCAAACATCAAGCTAGATGATATATTGATGTCCAACTATGAGGTCAAATGTAAATGGGATATACACTCCAATGGAAAGCAATGGAGATTTTATATGATCAATCATCATGTTGCTTTCCTTAAACTTACAAATATCTCTCAGTAAAACTGAGGGGGAGTGAGAAAAATCAATGATTGCCAGATTGGATAAAAAGCAAGATAAAACTACATAAATCTAGGTTAAGAGTATAAGGATGGGACAAGACACACTATACAAACTCGAGCCAAAAGAACGCCAGAGCAGATATATTGATATCAGGCAAATATACTTCAAAGGGACCATTACATTAGTATAAAGTGGTCAATTTATCAAAATACATAATAGTTAAGAATGTGTATGCACTTTGCAGAAGTTTGAAGTTCATAAAGTACAAACTTACAGAACTGAATGGAGAAATAAATCCACAATTTAGGTAGAGAGTTTGCTGAGTAAATGATCGAACAAGTAGGCAAAACGTTGTGAAGATCTAGAAGACCGGAACTATGCAGTCAATCAACTTAAGCAAATTGATATTTGTAGAAGGAACCCTTTAGCCCCCCAGTAACAGAACAGGCATTAGTTTCAAGTGTACATGGAACATTCACCAAGATGCACTGCCTTCTGGGCCATAAAAGAAAACTCAACACATTCCAAAGAATTAAAATTACTCAGAGTATGTCATTTTGCTAAGAATGGATTTAAATTAGAATCAATAACAGAATGTTATTAGAGAAAGTATTATAAAATACTCAAGTATTTAAAAATTAAATACTAACATACTTCTAAGCAATCACGTCTAGAAATCGTAAGAAAAATTATAAATGAAAATACAACATATAAGAATTTGTGTGATGTAGCTATGCAATACATAGAAGGAGATGTATAACAAAATAGAATAGGATAGAAAATATGAAGGCATTGCAAGGATTTTAAGTAGAAACTGGATACACTAGTATTGCAGCTAATATTAGGCCAACTGCTATGAGTTATGTGAAAGATACATTTGCTTGAAAGATACATGGTAAATTTATACATTAGGTGGAAATGAGGTGTTTATTTATTGCTTACGGTTTTCTTAATTTTGTTTATCAATATAGCAGGAATGCTAAACTGTCTCTTTTTGTTATTTTTTTAAAATCTTCACCTGAGGTTATTTTCCCATTGATTTTTAGAGAAAGTGGAAAAGAGAGGGAAAGACAGAGAGAAGTTTCTATGTGAGAGAAATACATTGATTGGTTGCCTCCCATACGCACCCTAACCAGGGCCTGGACTGGGGAGGAGCCTGCAACCAAGGTATATGCCCTTGACCGGAAATGAACTCAGAACCGTCAGCAGACCAATGCTCTGTCCACTGTGCCAAACCAGGTAAGGCCTAAAGTGTAGAGTTTAATGTTTTTTTTTTATCAGCATAACCCATAGTTTTTTTTTTTTAAATATATTTTATTGATTTTTTACAGAGAGGAAGGGAGAGGGATAGAGAGCTCGAAACATCAATGAGAAAGAAACATTGATCAGCTGCTTCCTGCACCCCCCCCACTGGGGATGTGCCCACAACCAAGGTACATGCCCTTAACTAGAATCAAATCTGGGACCCTTCAGTCTGTAGGCCAATGCTCTATCCACTGAGCCAAACCGGTCAGGTCTAACCCATAGTTTTGAAGCAAAATAAAAATTTCTTTCTCTTCTCTTAGCAAGAGTAGAGACCTTTAACCAAATTTCAGTTAGGAATTTTCAGTGGATTTTTTAGACAGAAAGTTTAGAACATGATACTTCCTGAGTTTGTAACAATTGTGGTATTTAATTCCAACTAGTGTAGATTGCATAATAAAATATACTTTTATTAGAAAAACAAAGAATATGCATGTTCAATTTCAACTCCTCTATGTAAATTGTGATAATATTGAGGAAATCATTGATTCCATCCTAAAAACATTTTATAATAAAGTTTATTAAAAATTTAGTTTTAGCAAATGCTAAAAACACAATGAGAATCACAGAATGCACTGTGTTTTTGTTATGAAACTTTAAACCTTCAAAATTAAGAGATAAAAATCTACTTGGCAACACAGTATGCTAAATTTGTTGATAAAAATTCTCAAATATTTTCATTGGAAAAAAAGACAGAGTTTTTGCATCATTTTCTACCACATTCTACAACCATTAAGTAAGCCTTATTATCCTCATATTTAATAATTCATAGTAATACTATATAGTGTAACAAAAGTACAATTGCTAGTATAATTACTGGGAAATTTATTTTTTCCATATGTGTTGATTCTGTAAACCTTCATTTTGTTTTATATAATGTTTATTATTAAATAATATTCCAAAGAAATGTTTATTACATCATTATACTCAACTACAGATTTTATAATCCAACCTGATTGAGTGTCCTGCTATTTGTAACACATTTCATTTACATGAGATAATTGTACCGAGAAAATTTTATAGAGAACTTGTTTAGCTGTGTAAATTTAAGCTAGATTAGAGTTCTAGATCTGAATTTCTTCCTAAGGAAAAAAAAATGTTAGTCAATATAAATGAGCCTCAAAAAGTTATAAAACTAATTAAAGGCAATAAAACTGAAGACCTATTGGAAAATATATAGAAGTTACTAAACTGGATAGTGTCTATTAATAGTGGTTCCACTTCAGAACATTTAAAAATACAAATCTTGGGAATCTCAAAAATTCTGCCTATTTTCATGGGTTTATTTAAAAATCCATTGAATAATTTTTAATTTATTTTAAAAATGTTACTAGGTAACTGGGTTATGGAAATATCTAGTTCAGAGATTATGGTTACCACTGCTGTCTACTACATCATTCTGAAATCCCTTGGTTTATGGAAGAGAAAAGAGTAAGCACAGCATAGGAACACACAAATGAGAGTCACATTTTTAGTTGTAAGAGAATCTCTCTTGGAAAATATTTCTACAGATGTCATATGGGTAACAAGTTTGGCTACTTAACCGATATTTTTAGCATTCTTAACAAATATAATTTAAAACTGTAGGGAGAACCAATGCTATATTTCAACACGTCAAATGTATCCAAGGCGTTCCAAAAGATGTTATGGCAAGCAAGATTCAAAAATAGTCACCCTGGTTGCTATGTTTTCCCAACATTGCTGTAACATATTGAAAAGAATGCTATTAACAAAGCCAATTTGAATAAAATAAATTTAGAGATATTGTTACAGTTCACTTCTATGTCCTTAACTTTTAATCATTACTTTCCAGGAGAGAAATTTGAAACATTAAAGAAAAATGTTTTCTTTGCAAACCTTGAAATAATAATGGATTTAAACTTGGCCCACCACAAAGAAAATAAATTTTATATCTGAGCTCTTCATTTATACCAAAGACTATTTATAAAAAAGAAGGTACCATGACTTTGGATTAAGATTACAAAAGAATTCCATTGCTAAATAGGAAAAAAATGTATATATTTATAATTACCATTCACAATTGCAATGACTTATTTGTATAAACTAAGATTTTTCAATACGAAACTGATAAAAAAAAAAAAGCAATAGAAAGAAATCAGTTTACAAGTTGGAAAACTTGAATTGGATTTACCATTCCACTTGAAATAACTTAAGTATCAAATGAACAAATGAAAATCAGACGAAATTGAGGAAGTGACAAATTTGGAGAAATTGGGTCTCAGGTAGTAAAAGGCAGTGATCTCTGAGATATGAAAAACAAAGGAAGGAAGCCTTAGGATTAGCCACTGAAGGGAGGGGGAACCTGAGGTCGTATTAGTCTCTCTGAGATGAGGAGACAGAGCTGAGACACCAAAGCCAACACAGTCCACATGGCAGAATGTCCAAGAAAGGAGACATGCATGAGGAGAACATCAACAGATTTGCAGAGGGTTGTCCTTGAGTTTTTAAGTAGGGGACTGAGCCTGTTCTCATCAGCAAGACTAAAAAACCTTCATCTCCACTGGGCATTGGCTAGAATTCTCAAGAGTCTTACGTCAGTTGTGGGGATTAGTTAGCTCTTGAATGAGATGCAGTTTTGGTCTCACCTAACATACCTCAAAAGCAGACCTCAAGAGATCATGCTGTTTACAAATAATCAACTGTACTATAGAACAATGATAAAAAATATATATGTATAGGAATACAAAAATATTCAGCACCTAGCAAAGTAAAATTTACAATGTGTGGCTTCTAGTGAGAATTTACCAAGTATGAAAAAAACAAAATTAAACAAACAACAAAACAACAAAACAATACCATAAAGACAGCACCCATAATGAGGAGAAACATAAATCAATTAAGTTTGGTGCATACTACATCAAAATAAAAAGTTTCTACACAGCAAAAGAAAACATCAACAAAACAACAAGAAAGCCCATTGCATTGGAGAACATATTTGCCAATGTTATATCTGATAAGGGCCTAATCTCCAAAATTCATAGGGAACTCATACAACTCAACAAAAAGAAGATAAACAATCCAATCATAAAATGGGCAAAGGACTTAAATAGACACCTTTCAAAAGTGGACATAGAGAAGGCTGAAAGGCATATGAAAACATGCTCTAAGTTGCTAATCATTTGAGAGATGCAAATCAAAATGACAATGAGGTACCATCACACACCTGTCAGAATGGCTATCATCAACAAATCAACAAACGACAAGTGCTGGCGAAAACGTGGCGAAAAATGAGCCCTCATGCACTGCTGATGGGAATGCAGACTGGTGCAGCCACTGTGAAAAACAGTATAGAGTTTCCTCAAAAAATTAAAAAGTGGAGCTCCCATTTGACCCAGTAATCTCACTTCTAGGAATATATCCCAAGAAACCAGAACCACCAATCAGAAAGGATATATGCACCCCAATTTACCACAGCTAATATTTGAAAACAGCCTAAGGGCCTATCAACAGATGAGTGGATTAAAAAGCTGTAGTAAATCTACACAGAGAATACTATGCTGCTGTAAAAAAGAAAGAACTCTTACCATTTGCAACAGCATGGATGGACCCGGAAGGCATTTGTTAAGCGAAATAAGCCCGTCAGAGAAAGATAAATATCACGTGATCTCACTCATTTGTGGAATATAATGAACATTATAAACTGATGAACAAAAATAGATACAGAGACAAAGAAGCATCGAACAAACTGTCAAACTTCAGTGGGAAGACAGGGGAAGGGTTGGGAGTGGGGGTAGGAAATCAACCAAAGGACTTTTGTATGCATGCATATAAGCATAAGCAATGGACACAGACACTAGGTGGTGGTGGGGGGAGTGAGGGCATGTACCAGGGAATAGGGTGGCCAGGGGAAGGTCAACGGGGGGGAAAAGGAGACATATATAATATGTCTATTTATTGTTTAAACAATAAAATAAAACTTAAATAAATAAATAAATAAAATTGATGCATACTGACATAGATGTTAGAATTACTGAAGACATTGAAACAGTTATAATTGTATTTCATGTGCTCAAAAAGGTGGAGGACAGATGAAATGTGTTACAAAGACATGCAAATTATAAAAAAATATATCGGACTTTTAGAGGTTAAAACTATCATGACTACTGTATTTAGTTAATGTCAGATTAGACATTGAAGATGTACAGAGTAATGAATTTGAAGGTGTAGCAGCAATAGAAATCATCCAAAAATCAAACACAAAAAAAAAGCGAAAGAGAATGGAGTATCTGTGAGCTGTGAGACAACTTCAAGAAACAATGTATGGGTAAGAGGAACTCTGAATTAAAAGGGGGCACATCCATATTTGAAGAAATAATGACTAAATAATTTCAAAATTCGGTGGGAACTCTAAAGATATAGATTATTTAAAAAAGCTCAATAAACTCCAAGCATAAGAAACATAAAGAAAACTATAGGAAGACACATTATATTCCAAAAGCAGTGATAAAGAGAACATCTTAAAATCAACTAGAGGAAAGAAGACACATAGGAACAAAGACAAAAATGACAGCATATTTCTCATCAGAAACTATGCAAGCAAAAAGACAGTGGAACAACATAGTGAGAGTGCTAAAAAAAATCACCTAGAATTTTATAACCAATAAAATATCTTTAAAATAAAAAAGCTGAACCAATTATTGCAGTAGTTACTCACCAGAAAACCTGAAGTAAAGAAATGTTAAAATAATTAAGATCCAGGGAAAATGCTACTGGATGAATATAGGAGTCTGCACAAAGAAAAGGAAACCCTATAAAATGGTATCTATATAAATGTTTCTAATTACTTAAATATATTTAAATAATAATTAACCTAAAAATAGGAACAATGTATGGTGGTGTTTATAAAATGTATGAGAGTAAAAAGTATGATATCAGTAGCACAATGACCAGGAAGGGAGAAATAAAATATATGAAGTGGTATAATGTATCTTAAAGGTAAACTGTGATGATATGTTTGTTTTAGAGCTTAACTCAACCAATAAAAAGAGAATTATAGCTAACGAGCTAAAAAAGGAGGTAGAATTAAATAATGAAAATACCTAAAAACTGGAAACAAACCAAGTATCCCTCAACAGGTGAAATGGGTAGTATATTCAGCGACAATCAAAAACCATTGAAACACACAATATAAGTGAATCAGAAAATAATTATGCTGAGTAAAATAGCTAAATATATAGAATTTTTTGAAGTGCAACATTTACTAGGCGGTTTTTGTCCTAGTATTCTTCCTTCAACACTCTCCACGTTATATGCCAAAAAAAAAAAAAAAGGTTGAGTATACATTCTAACGCTCTCTTCAATTCACCGATTTCTTCTCTCTCTCCACCACTCTAGTCTAATTTCCTGTTAACTCTTGACTAGATTATACAATAAACTCCAAACTGGACTCCTCACATCCATACTTGCCTCTTTCCAAAGTGTTCTCCATGTTTATCCATCGTGGGATCTAACCCTGGGGCAAAACTAGGTCTAATGTTGCCGTTCTGCTCACCCTATTAAAACCCTTCACACTGACCTCCACCCGTTTAGCAGCCTCTTCTCTCATGTTGTCTTAAACTCCTTTAAATATCTTCTTTCAATTCCTCTAATGCCCTGGCCCTTGTTCATCACAGCGCCTTAGGGCATGCTGTTTTCCATGCCTCCAATGTCTTCCTACATCCCTCTCCCTTCTCCTCATTTAATCTGATCCAACTCAACATGCAGGTCACCACTCAATGTTGTCCTGATTCCCTGACTAGTTCAAATATCCCTGTTTTACTCTTTTACACACCATGCACTCCTCCCTTACAGATTTCATCATGATTGAGATTTGGGTGATTATTCAGAAGAAGTCAATTAGGCTACCTCTATCTCTTTCACCCAGACTATAAGCTTCTTAAAGGTACCCAACTTTGTGTTTTTCTATTCGTCTCCAAATTCCCAGCACTTAATCCCATGAGTGACACGTACTGGGAAGTCAATAAATATTTGTGAAATGAATGAGTGAGTGAATGACTGTAAGTATATATAAGAGGTAACTCAGGGACACTAATATATTCTTATCCAGCTGCTGTTGAATCTGACCTTGAACCTTCCTAGCTAATGAAGTCAGCCACATTAATAAAGGCCCCGTGCAGTCCTCCTTCTTGCTGAGGTCTTCTCTGTTGATGACCAGAAGGTAAGGCTCTTGCTCTGTTCTAAACTCCTAGGGTCTCCATCGACTGCCTAGCCCTTCGTATTTGGCCTTGGTAATCACTGCCCCAGCTTATGGCAGAGACCATGAGTGCATGAAATGTGTCTTAGACTGATTAGCACCATGATGGCAAGCCAAGTGGTAGCAACGAATGGCCAGCTTTAGGTCTTTCATTCCCCCCAAACCTCTCAAGACTCTGTTGGACAGACAGACTCTCCCGTTGCTCTGTCCTTCACACACCCCTGGCTTCTGCCTCTTTGGCCGAATCCACTTATTTACTCATTTAAGCAAACAAATAAACACAAATGTTCAGGTGTTTCTCTGGCACTTGCTTTGTTTTGCCCTTTTGTGTAGTTAATTGTATGCCTGTCTTATACGTCTTCTCTTCAGAGAAGTTGGGTGGTCTAGCTCTTACTCTCTTCCAGCACCCAGCACAGTGCCTTGATGGTCGCAGCCCCGTTCAGGGTCCTGTTTGATGACTTCCGGTGACTCATGAAAAGTAGCAGCAATATAAGTGCTGGAGTTTCCCTCTTCTCTTGGTTTGGACACTTGACCTGAACACTTGTCCAGTGGCCAGAGCACTGGATTATGAGTCAGCAACTTGGGTTTTGGTCTGAGTCACTTCGTCTCAGTTTTCTCATCTCTCCACTGCAATGAGTAGTTGTGAGGATCAACTAGGATGATGGACACGGGGGTGTTTTGTAAAATGGAAAGCATTCTACAGATACATTATTATTATCTCCGTGAATATGCAAAACAACACAGGCTGAAGGAGCTGTGGCTTTCACTTGTGGTCCTGTGAGCTAGGCCTGGAACTCCCGGTGGGTGCCCGAGGTGATGTAGGCTTCTGCACTTTATGTAGCCAAAGGGAGTGATTCATTAGTTGCTGTTATGAGGCCTATATATGCAACACCACCTGGGTGTGTGGTCAACGGTGCCAAAGTGATTTGGTCACCGGAATGTGAGAGAAGTGCCTGGAGCACATCACTGGTGCTCGGTGGGTGGCAATAGTAAACTTCCTTCCGAAGAACTGGGCGACGAGGTTTGATGCTGAGATATGTTAGAGACCAAACTGAAAGCGAAGGAGTGAAGGATACAGGGTGCCTGCAGAAGGCATAAGAGAAGAATGAGTGATAGCTGGTAGCATAGGGTCCATCCATGCCACTCTCAAAGCGCCCATGCGGGTCTGACTTGGCCACACTTCATGGTGATGTTTGGCTTCTGCTTCTGCTCCTCCCAACTGGCTGAGAATTCCTTGAGGGCAGGGACCAGTTGAGTCATCTTTCAATTTCCAGCCCCTGAGACTTCCTAATGCGGAGGACGTGCTCAGAAGACCCTCAGTGACTATGTGAAAGACTCCAAAGAAAGAAAATGATGGTGAGCACTAGGGTTGTGGTCTGGCGGAGTGGGAGACTTGTGGCCAGAGAGTTACTAAGTGATGGGCTATGTGTGAGGATAGAGGCTTCAGAGGAAGCTCCTTCGGGAGGGTCACTCCTAATCTGCATCTCTAAAGAGGAGAAGGCTGAAGCCTGAGGGAGAACAAGAAACGATGGTTGGAAAGATTCAGTAATGTTACACTCTTAAGATGCTGAAAAAATCCCAAGTGTTTTTGCACCCATGAGCTCAGTCCTCACAGAGATTCAGATGCAAAGAGGGCAAACGCTGGCGTACCTCCATAGGTCAGAAAACCAAACTCGAGGTGGCTTCCAGAACTTTCTATCATCACATTGCAGGTTGGAGGGACAGCCAGAATGAGAACTCTCTTGTTTATTTCTTTGCCCTTCTCCCCCGAGCACACTGCTTTGTGTGCTGGTGCATCCCACGCGGTTTTCTTGGGTGTACCTACGAGTGTGCTTACAGGGGTTCCCAGAAGTAATCATAAACTGGGCAGAAAAGTGAACTCTTATCAGAGCTGGGAATGGAGAGATTTATTTGTGGCCAGTGCTTTCTTTACAAACAAATGGAATTCACTGCGGACAGCGTCCATCTCCAGGGAGTAAGGACCAGAGGCTCCAAATTCACAGCGACACTGACAAGCTGACTGGGTATGGAGAGCAGAGCTGAACCCATCTGAAGACCTGAAACTTAAAAGAAAAAAAATTGGGGAGTGGGGGGCGAGGGTTTGAAAACAACAACCACCTTAAACTTCCTTCTTGTCGGACTCATTTATTTCCTTCGTTTCTAGACTTATGACCATTTTAAAAAATCAAATCCATATGCTTTGGGATTAACAACATTTAAATCATAAAACAGCATTGCATAAGAGCTCCTTGATGTCCAAGAGTCAGCGTGCCTTTGGTCTCCTGCATGAAAGTCTGTTTGGAAGCGACCACTCCAAAGTGGTCCATCCCCACGTACACTCTTCAGGATCCTGGGCTCTCTCGGCTTCCACGTGTGACCAGGAGGCCAGTTGTGTTCATCCTCCGGGCCTCCATGTTCTCCTCTGCATGTTGGGGTTTATTGGCTCATGCCTCCGTTTCTTCCTGGCTGTAACTTTATGTGGTTCTGGCCTGTGGACATGACTTGCTCACAAGCCTGAGAACTGTTCGTGTTCTGGCTTTGCCGCATATGAATTCTACGTGATTTTCGTCCCGTTGGCCCCACTTTCTTTTATTTATAAGAATGCAAGAGTAGGACTTACCTCATAGAGCTGTGAGGTTAAATGAGTTAACGCAGGCAGATGCCGAGATCCAAGTCTGGGCTATAGGAAGCATTGTATAGATGGATGCCATCTTGCCCACTGGCCCCAAATAGCGACAGAATGACAGCAGCTACCACTGAGTGCTTCCCGCCCAGGCAGGTGCTACACACTTTGCATGGATTGTCTCCCTCAATGACTCTGTGTGGTGGTCATATCGTGTCTCCTCTTTGGTGATGAGGGGAGGGTAGGAAGCTTGCTCCAAGCCATACGTCGAGAAAGTGGCAGAGCCTGGAATCACAGCAACTCTGTGGAGGGAAAGTCGGAGTTTGAAACCACCATCCCATGCCACCCTATCTGCAGACAGCGCTGGGCTATCTCCAGCACCGGAGACGGAGACCTATAATTTGAAAACCCCTCTGAGCTAGGGATGGAAAATATGATTCAGAAAGTAACAAATAAACACCAATTTGTACTACAGACTCACATTAGTCATAGATTCTCGATACTTCTCATTTATTCCTCTCAGAAGAGTCGTTTTTCCCCTTTAATATTAACTTATTATTTCTGTGTTTCTGATGATTCCTCCCCCTTTCCCCACTCCAAGCAACTTGCTGTCCTCCAGTGAAACTCAGCCAACTACTCAACGATCTACCAGTGTGGATAAGGAAGAGCACTGAGCGCTTTTTAATTTTAATTGTTTATTTTTTAAATCCTCACCTGAAGATGATATGTTTTTATTGATTTTACAGAGAGAGGACTGGGGAGGGGGAGAAAGAGAGAGAAAGAGGTGGGGGAGAGAGAGAAATATCAACTGGTTGCCTACCGTATGCATTCCAACCGGGGACAGAACTTGCAATCTAGGTATGTATCCTGATTGGAAATTGAACCCTCAACCTTTGGTGTACAGTTCACGTAGCCAGGACTAGAACCCTTTTTTATAATAGCAAAACCCAAACCAAGCCAACAAACCCAGCACACAACCCTTAACAGTGAAGGGTATATCCACAGTGTGTCTACTATGCTCCTATTGAAAACACGGAGGCAGCTTTATGTATCTACTAGAGGCCCAGTGCATGGCATTTGTGCACCGGGTGTGGCACGAGGGAGTCCCTCAGCCTGGCCTGTGCCCTCTTGAAGTCCAGGACCCTTAAGGGGTCCTTAGCACTGCTGCAGAAGCAGGGCAGGCTCCCACCACCACCGCTGCACTCGCCAGCCTTGAACCCGGCTTCTGGCTGAATGGTGCTCCCCCTCAACCCCCTCCATGGGAATGCACTGACCACCAGGGGCAGCTCCTGCATTGAGCATCTGCCCCCTGGTGGTCAGGGCACATCATAGCAGCCAATCATTCTGCCCTTAGGTCGATTTGCATATTGGGGTTTTATTATATAGGATACATCTCGGAAATGTACGTATGAAAAACCGATCTGTGGGTAGAGGCTCATCTCATGCCATTCTTTCCCCCTCTCTTTGGGTCTCCGTTGAACTGACCATCTTTCCATTCATGAAACACGCCCACACCCCTTCCTGCCTCAGGGTCTTTGTACATGCCCCTCCCCTCCTCTCTTCCCAAATTTCCTCTCACCATTGCTCTTTGCCTTGCTAATTTCTATAAATATTCCAAAGTCCGCTCCAGCGGTCCTGATTTTGGAAGGCTGGACAGAGTGCCCCCGCTGCATACTTTAGTACAGCGGTTCTCAACCTTTCTAATGCCGCGACCCTTTAATACAGTTCCTCATGTTGTGGTGACCCCCAACCATACTTCATAACTGTGATTTTGCTATTGCTAGGAATTACAATGTAAATACCTGTGTTTTCCGATGGTCTTAGGCGACCCCTGTGAAAGGGTCGATCGACCCCCAAAGGGGTCGCGACCCACAGGTTGAGAACCGCTGCTTTAGTAGCACCTGAGCCGCAAATGGTGTAAGAGCTGCCCGCCTGCCGAAAGGAACTCTCCTTAAAGGCTGGCCTTCTTTGCTGCCACTTTCACCACTGCATCCCCAGGGGCAAGCGCGGTACTTTGTATGCTCAGTCATGACTGAAAAGCCCGTAGTTCTCAAAGGTAATTACAGTGGTGCCTCGAGATACGAGTTTAATTCGTTCCGTAACCTTGAGGCGTGGGAAACTATGAGACGCTCAGGTCGAGGTAAACTGGTGGGTGGTGTGCAGCAAGCTGATCCTCATGATTACTCAAATGTTGCTCGTATTTCAAAGCAAAAATAGCTCGTATCTCAAAAATCTCGTATGTTAGGGCACTTGTATCTCGAGATACCACTGTATTATATTTTACCCCGGGAACTTGGTGCGATTTGACCATTAGCGTTTGCCTGGGACTGAGTTTGAAATTCAGGAATCTGCTTTTTTAACTTTAATCCCATTTGCACCGTCCTAGCAGACAGAACCTCGAGCACCATGGTAAAGCAGAGAGAACACATGTTTTGGAGTGGAGACTGATTTAAAATCCCATTCGTTTATTAACTTGAAGAGTAGTTAAGAGTCTCAGTTGCCAGACTGGATGCTGAAGAGACCACAGCTAATAGTACCTGGCTTTAAGAACCTTATGTTCTGCCGAAACCAGTTTGGCTCAGTGGATAGAGCATCGGTCTGCAGAATGAAAGGTCTCAGGTTTGATTCCGATCAAGGGTATGTACCTTGGTTGTGGGCACCTTCCCAGTAGGGGGCGTGCAGGAGGCAGCTGATCGATGTCTCTAACTCTCTATCCCTCTCCCTTCCTCTCTGTAAAAAATGAATAAAATTTATTTTTTAAAAAAAGAACCTTCTATTCTGGTGGGAGAGGGAGGGGGACAGCCATCGTCATACACTGGACATGTAAGCAGAGGGGGCTCTGGGGACCCAAGCATGGAGAGGAGACCTTCCATCACCAGGCTGGTCTGGAGGGGGCGCTGCACTGCGACCCGTTGGAGGCGGCTTCCCAGAAAGCAGATCAGGGAGGTGGGCATGTCAGGGGGCATGGCTGATGGTGTCGTTGGGGGGTAGAACGGGCAGGCACGGGACCTCACTGTGGCTACAGGACAAGGAAGAGGGCAGATGGAAAGAGGGCAGTGTCCCTCCTTAACGGGGGCCATTGTAGACAGTTCACAAAACGCCAAAGCATTTCCAGGTTCCCATATCTGGAGAGCGGGTGATGGTGCCCTGTTTCTTGTTTCCTTTGGACTCATCCTGGAGTTTGAAGCACCCTCCCTCACCTCCCCCCCCCCCCCCGCCTCCCCACCCCGTTATTTTAATGAAATTGCAAAGATCAGAGAGAGGCCTCTGGTGCTATGTAAAGGGCTCAGCAAACACCAAAGCAATAAAGCAAGGGGGTGACAGCACAGAATTTCGTAAGTATTAAAAATTAATTTAGGGCTTTTATATGAAACCCCCCAAAGGTCCCGATAATAAATTCCCGTTCTCTTTTCCTCCGCCAGTCCTCCTCCTCCGTCCCAAACTTGTCTGCACTTCAAAGGCTCCCGGTCCCCAGAGGAGCTCTCTGGCCAGGAGCAGGGCAGCGAGCATGGGAACGGGCAGACTTACGGCCTGTCCTCTCCCCTGGCAGAGTGCGATCGCCTGTCAACTTGGGTCACTGTCCTCCGGGTGAAGGCACATTTTAAAAACACTCAGAGCCGATGACTCTAGATGTTTTTTGGTCTCCTGTTAACAGAGGAGAATGCCTTTCTTAAGCTCAGCTGTGACAAATAACCCGTTGCAAGTTACGAACGCTTCAGAAAACAAATCGTCCAGGCAGTGTTTGGCTCCTGGCTTCCTCTCACCCTCTTCCCTCCTATTGTTCTTTCTCCTTTTTTTTCTTTCCTCCTCTTTTCGTATCTGTCTTTTCTCACACTCCCTCTCTCGTTCTCGGTTTGGTTTTGATTGCTGAAAAATGCCGTTCCAAGTATCCACTTGGCTAAGTGATACTTCGATAACCTCTTGGAATTTTCAAATGGGATTGCAAAAAAAAAAAAATTACTTGTCTTTGTTGCAATGCTTGTGGCTTTGCTTCAGGATTTTTTTGTTTGTTATTTATTTATCATAGAATTTCTCATCATATTAAAAAATCCACATTCCCTAAACACCCGCCAATAAATGTGGGGTTAAATAGGCATAAATAAAATGGATGGTTAAAAACAAAGACATGTCTTGACAGCTATTGATGTGAAAATATGTTCTTTTACATTTTTCAATTACAGCTGACATTTAGTATTATTTTATATTAGTTGCAGGTATGCAAGCATAGCGGTCAGACAATTATACAGTTTATTAAATGAGCCCCCTGATCATTCTGGTACCCATTTGGCCTCTTACATAGTTATTACATTATTATTGGTTCTATTCCCTAAGCTTTTCGTTACATGCTCAGGACTATTTTGTATTTCTTAATCTCATCACCTTTTTCAGCCAAACTCCCCATCCTCCTCCCTCCCCTCTGGCAATCCTCAGTCTGTTCTCTGTATCTATGAGTCTTTTTCTATTTTGTTTTTTTCTTTGGGGTTTTATTTTTATAACCAAGTCAAAAGGCATTTTATAATTTGTAATTTTTAAAAAATATATTTCATTGATTTTTTACAAATAGCAAGGGAGAGGGATAGAGAGCTAGAAACATCAATGAGAGAGAAACACTGATCAGCTGCCTCCTGCACACCCTCTACTGGGGATGTACCAGCAACCAAGGTACATGCTCTTTTTAAAATATATATATATATTTTTATTGATTTCTTACAGAGAGGATGGGAGAGGGATAGTTAGAAACATCAATGAGGAAGAGACATTGATCAGCTGCCTCCTGCACGCCTCTCATTGGAGATGTGCCCGCAACCAAGCTACATGCTCTTGACCAGAATTGAACCTGGGACCCTCAGTCCACAGGCTGATGCTCTATCCACTGAGCCAAACCGGTCAGGGCTGTAAGTTTTTCTTTAACCAAGGCTATGTTATAATCTGTTCCTTCTTTCTTATCCTTCATCTCTCTCCTAAACTTTCTTTCTACGTCTTTCATACCCCCCCCCGCTCCCCATACTGTACCTCATTTATCTCACCGCCCTCCCTCCCTTTCCCCTTCCTCTTCTCTTCCTCTCCAGCATCCCTTCCTCCCTCCCTGAGGTCCCCTTTCTCACTGATCGGCTTTCACATCACAGACAGAAAAAAATGGCACTAGCACCCTCCCGGGCCCAGCCGTGGGCTAGAAGAAGTAGGAGTTCCCGGGAAGATTCTCTCTTTTATTGTCCTCATCATCCCCCTGGGGATCCCCAGCTGGTGCCTGGTTCCGTGTCCAAGGAGCTGGCCATTCCTCAGTGGCCGGGCCTGTGCGCCTTTGCAGGGAGCCACGAGGGTCCCGGGCCCCCTCAGAAGTTCCAGCTGCCCCAGTAGCTGGTGGAGGCGGTGGGCTTCTGCTCGCTCTCCTGCTCTTCCTCGGGCTCGCTTTCGTACCGTTTCAGGGCCTCGTGCAGCCGGTGGTAATGACCGTAGAGGATGGGGCCTTTGGGCTGCTTGGAGCTGATGGCGGGCCGGGCGGATCTGGGAGAGGCTTTCTTTCTCGAGCTGCCGGCCAGGGTTCTCTTCACCTTGACGGTGGCCTTGGGCTCATGTTCGCTTCGGTGCAGGGCCTCGCTCACTTTGGGGTGATGGCCGTGGAGGGCGGGCCGTTTGGATCTCTTCGCCTTGACCGCAGACCGGGGCGCTTTGGGAGACGCCTTTTTCCTGGAGCTCCCCGGGTGGGCTGCTTTCACCCGCGTGGGTGTCTTGGGCATCCTGCCTGCGCCCTCTGGACCTCGGGGGGGCCGGTGGTGGTGGCCTTCGTCTGATTCCGCCCTTGGCTGCTTAGGGTTGGATTGGCCCACAAGTCCTAAGCGCTTGTGAGTTTCGTGGTCACCTTTGCCATGTCAGTGTCTTCTAATGGTCTGCCCGAGGCCCCCTAGATTCCCTCTTTATACTGCCCCCCACTCCCCCAAGGGCCACACCCTCTGCTTTGTTTGCTCAGCAAGGCCTCCTCCAGCCAATAGTGGCACGGGAGGGGCTCAGACACACAGAGCACCAGCCTGACCATGTGGTGGTGGTGGTGGCAGGGGGTGGGGTGGGAGGGAGATGCTGGCCAGGCCAACATACTCCTTCTGGGGGGCCCCTGGAGGGACCCTTTTTAAAAATATATATACAGTGGTACCTCGAGATACAAGTGCCCTAACATACGAGATTTTTGAGATACGAGCCATCGAGCGAGCGATGTTTGCTTTGAAATACGAACTACATTTGAGATAGGAGTCATTGCATGGATCAGCCGGCTGCACACGACCCACCAGTTTACCATGACTTGAGCGTCTCATAGTTTCCCACGCCTCAAGGTTACGGAACGAATTAAACTCGTATCTCGAGGTACCACTGTATATTTTATTGATTTTTCACGGAGTGGAGGGGAGAGGGATAGAGAGCTAGAAACATCCATGAGAAGCATCGATCAGCTGCCTCCTGCACGCCCCTTACTGGGGATGTGCTTGCAACCAAGGTACATGCCCTTGACCAGAATCAAACCTGGGACCCTTCAGTCCACAGACCGACGCTCTATCCACTGAGCCAAACCAGTTCGGCAAGGGACTCTTTTTTTATGAACAGCTGTAACAAGCATTCAGCTTCTTGGTGGAGATACCCTTGCGGTCAAGTTCAGTCCATGTACTTTCCTAGGTGGAAGGTGTCTCATCCGGTTTTGCCTCCTGTCCCCTGAGAACTGTTTCTGTTGCCCGCCGTAAGCAGATGCCAGCGTAGGGGAGAGGTGTTAGATGAGCAGACGTGCTGATTTTTCTAGGAAATCAACCTGATTCACTTGGACATGCTAGTGTCGGTCTCGAACGCTGCTGCTTTATTTTCTTAGTTGGAAGCCTTCTGTTCAGCTAGCCTCCAGGTGGCTCTCTCTGAGGGCTGCTCTGTCATTTAGTTGTCATGTGGATATGGTTGAGGGAGGAGGTGGGCACAGGTCTACCTACTCTGCCCTCTTCACAGGAAGTCTCCCCAGGAATGTCCTTTTAAAACTCATGGAATATGAATTTTAATATTACAGGGAGGTCCCGGGCCTGCCCATTCTATTCCCAACTACACCAAATCCTTGGTGGTTTGGCTCAGTGGATAGAACGTGGACCCCAGGACTAATGGAACCTGGCTCATGTGGCTCAGTGGTTGAGCATCAACCTGCAAACCAGGAGTCATGGTTCAATTCCTGGTCAGGACACATGCCTGATTTGTGGGCTCAATCCCAGATTCCATTCTGGTCAAGGGCCTGTACCTCAGCTACAGGCTTGACCCCTGGCCCTGGTCAGGGCTCTGGGGTGGAAGGCAACCAATTGATGTGTCTCTCTCACACATCAACGTTTCTCATCAATAAGAGACTAATAAGACATTCTTAACAGAAGCATATACAAATGGCTTAGCAAAGGAACAGTTTCAATATACAGCTAGTTTCATTATTTTAAATATGTTTTTGTTTATTTCAGAGGGAGGAGGGGAGAGGGAGAGAGGAATAGAAGCATCAATGATGAGCCCTAGCCAGTTTGGCTCTGTGCATAGAGCATCAGCCTGTGGACTGAAAGGTCCCAGGTTTGATTCCGGTCAAGTGGATGTACCTCTGTTGCAGGCTCCTCCCCAGCCCGTTTCCTGATCAGGGCTTAAACAGGAGGCAATCATTCGATGTGTTTCTCTCACATCGATATTTATTTTGTCTTTCCCTCTCTCTTCCAATCTCTCTTTAAAAAAAAAACAATGGAAAATATCCTTGGGTGAGGTTTAAAAAAATATTAATAATAATTAAAAAGAAATACTGATGATGAGAGAGAATCATTGATCGACTGCCTCCTGCATGCCCTCTACTGGGGATTGAGCCCACAAACCGGGCCTGTGCCCTGACCAGGAATTGAACCATGAGTCCTGGTTCATAGGTTGATGCTCAACCACACTGAGCCACATGAGCCAAGCTAGTTTCATTTTAATACATGTCCCTTCTCTGTTGTCTTGGTTCAAGCTCTGAGTACAGATGAGTTCAAGAACACGTGCTAAACTTAAACGCCCATCTCCCCCCTTCAAACATATGCATCCTGGCCCTGGCCAGGTAGCTCAGTTGGTTGGAGCATCATCCTGATACTCCAAGGTTGTGGGTTCGATCCCCAGTCTGGGCACATCCAAGAATTGACCAATGAATGCATGAAAAAGTGCGACAACACATCGATGTTTCTCTCTTTCTCCATTTTTTCCCCCAAAACAATATACTTAAACAATTTGTTTTAAATCATCCCACACATGCCAGCACTCGCTCTTTTACGCAGGGATCACCTCTCCTTAGCTCTTCCCACCTCTCCTTAGCTCTCCGTGTTTTATAGCTTCCAGGGGGAGGGAGGCTGGCTGCTTAAGTACCGCCGGAGGCAGGACGGACAGCATCTCCAAATACCTAACAGATGTCACACTGCATCTCGGGATGAGTCCATTATCAATTCGGAACCCGCGCTCAGGCTGGGGTAACGTTTGCCAGGTTTTCTTTCCCCCTTGCGCCGAGGAAAGGAATGGAGCACCAGCCAGGGGCCGGGACAATAACAATAAACAGACACGGGCTTCCAGGCAAGGCGGTAGTCACAGAAACAACCCCAGCCCCCTTGACGGTTGCTCTCCCTCCAGCGCCAGGTTGCAAATCGCTTTGCATTTCCTTCTCCCGGAGCTCACACGCAGGCAGAGACGGGGGCTCTGCACATGTGCCCATTTGCTTTCCTGTTCAAGGAACTGTTTGGAGAGGAGACAGGGACTGAAGGAATTCAGAGTCACCTCGGAGGAGTCTCCTTAGCAAAGGAGATGGGCGTGCTGGGCCTGGGGAAGTGGAAAGGACGACTTAATGTTGTGTTCCTGTCTAATCAGAAGCACTTGCAGCCTCCAAAGCGGATCCTGATTGCAGCGGACGCCAAAGGCATATTTTTTCATGTTCAAAGCGGAATCCATCATCTTCTCCCCCCCCCCCCACCCTCCTCCCAAACCTGCAGCCTCGCATCCAATTTACCTAATGAGTCTCTGTCGCATTCACTTTTCCAAAGCTCTCCACTCTCCGCTGCCTCGGATGTTTTCAGGAAGTCGGTGTGATAAAAACACGTGCCTTAGCTTATGCAGCCGTTACCGACTGGATGCCAGCCTTAGGACTATGGAGAGCAGTAAGAGATGGTGCCTAGTGTGGCAGGAAGAAAGTCATATAAATGAATGCAAAGAAATGAGAGCCCTAACCGGTTTGGCTCAGTGAAGCTGAGACCTTTCCATCTGCAGTCTGACACTCTGCAGATGGAAAGGTCTCAGCTTCAATTCCTGTCAAGGGCATGTACCCTGGTTGTGGGCACATCCCCTGAACAGGGTGTGCAGGAGGCAGCTGATCACTGTTTCTCTCTCATTGGTGTTTCTAACTCTATCCATCTCCCTTCCTCTCTGTAAAAAAAATAATAATAATAAAATGCATATTTTTTTAAAAAAAGAAAGAAATGTGAGAAGGGGTGTCACAGACCTTTTAGGCGATGCTATAATGGAGAAAAAGGCCAGGTTTTAACTTACTAGTTGGGCAAGGCTGGAGATTATCAGGGGAGGCTTCGTGGAGGAGGTGACATTTGAGCTGAATTTCTAAGGATAAGTAGTGTTTCCCAGGCAGAGAAGGAGGCTACTTATGCAGAGGCACAGAAGTCTGAGAAATCATGGTGTTTAATGGAACAGAGATGAAGTCCAGATCCCAAAACAGGGGCACAGGAGGGGAAAGGAGACATATGTAATGCTTTAAACAATAAAGAATTAAAAAATGAAAGAAAATCATGTTATAATTTTTAAATAGTTGAGTACCTCATATTTTAATAAAAATATTACTGCTGTGCTGAAAATAATAAATAAAACAGGGTCACAGGGGATGTATGTGTGAGCAGGTTCCTCAGTAGACAGGCAGGTGAAATTTAGAACACCGCAGAACTTGCACCATAGCTAGAGGGTGTGGAAATTATCCTCTAGGAGAGAGGAGCCCCTGATGGGTTTTTAAATGGGGGGTGATATAATCATGTTTCTAGGTGTCCTGGAATGAAGAGGCGGTAGGAAGACAGTGCACAGTGAGAGCACAAAGTACAATTGGTAGAGGTTGCTGAGCAATTAGATGTACGAGGGTAGCCCTGGCCGATTTTTTCAGTGGTTAGAGTGTCAGCCCATGAACCGAGGGTCTAGGGTTCAATTCCTGTCAAGGGCATGTATCTTAGTTGCAGGCTCCATCACTGGCCCCCGAGTCGGGATGTGTGCAGGAGGCAACCAAATTCTCTCACACATCAATATTTCTCTCTCTCTCCTTCTCCCACCTCCCCTCCACTCTAAAAATCAAGGGCAAAAAATATCCTTGAATGAGGCTTAACAACAACAATAAAGAAAGACATGAGAGGGTAAATACTGATAAATAATAAATGTAGGCCACTAACATGTTTAAAAAAAAATCTCCAGTGGTCTCTCATAATGTACTAAATTAAGTTGAATATATTTAGCCCGATCTTCAACAATTAGGGTCCTATCTATCTTTGCACCTTTATTTCCCGATATTACTCAGCTGGGAGGAGGAGTTTTGGAATGGAATGTGGAATATTTTTGAAGCCCGCGAGATTTCTTAGTCATGTTCTTATCCCCTTCATACCTCATAGGGAACACGGAACATATAGAACATGGTAATTTTTCGAGTGAAAGACTGTTACTTCAGCTGAGTTTCCCTAATTGCATGAAGTGGAGAATGAGAACACGGAGGCAGATAATCCAGATGAAAGTATCTACCTTGGCAGCAATATCTGGCCATTGGTTTGTGAAATCTCATGACAATATTAACCTAGACGCGATTTACTAATTGAGCAAAGAAAAACACATATTAAGTTTTATGCCCCAAAATATCATACCCATCAATAAATCTCGGTTATGTTTGGCACATCTCAAAGAGACCAACAGATTGTAAAGATATTATTGATAAGATTCAATAAGCTTATATCCTGCTATTAATTTTTATACCAAATTCCTATTGGCTTTAATGAGAATTCTGACATTTTTTTAAAGACCATGACTCCATAAAAATTTTCAGTGAATTTGTTTTTAGTTCTGTAATGAGGTATGTGTGAGAACAAGTAGAGAAAAGTGCTTTTGGACATATTTATGGACTGTATGTATTTATTCACTTAGAGATATTTAAGGAAAAACTCCCCTCAAAGACCATAAACATACAATATCACACGAATAGCTGCATCGTTACTGTTTTATTCCTCCATATGATCGTCATGATGATGTTTACATGGTGTTTGTCTTTAAGTGGCAATGAGCACTTTTGTTAAAGGATTTTTAAAAAACAGTTATTTCGTCTCTACACGGTTCTTAAGGATCCATGTTCGTGCCATTTGGCTTATGTGGAACTGAAGCACAAGAGGAGAAGCTAGTTGTTTAAGAGCACGTGAGGTGACCTGGCTCCCTTTGTCAGTGAAGATTCTAGCACAGCCTTCAACACCCAGTTCAATCCCACGCCTCCTGATAGGTTTACCTGGCCATTCTGAGCCACACTGGCCCTCCTGACTACATTGCACCTATTGAGCGGGTGTTGGTCCTGTCTTCCCATCTAGACTGCAAGTTCCTTTAGAGCAGCGGTTCTCAACCTGTGGGTCATGACCCCTTTGGGGGTCGAATGACCCTTTCTCAGGGGTCGCCTAAGACCATCAGAAAACACATATTTCCCATGGTCTTAGGAACTGACCGCTCCTCGGTGTAGCAAAGTGTAGCCATGTAGTTTACTGTTGTTATATGAAGACTGTTACCCATGCTACACCATGATTCAAGACAAAAAATTTCATTTATTTGTAATTAGAAATAAATATTTCACCATATGTAATTACATATTGTAATTTTTTGTGATTAATCCCTATGCTTTAATTATGTTCGATTTGTAACAACGAAAATACATCCTGCCTATCAGATATTTACATTACAGTTCATAGCAGTAGCAAAATGACAGTTATGAAGTAGCAACGGAAATGATTTTATGGTTGGGGGTCACCACCACATGAGGAGCTGTCTTAAAGGGTCGCGGCATTAGGAAGGTTGAGAACCACTGCTTTAGAGAATGAAAAATCACACTGTTGGATGCTCAGTATTACCTGGGACTAGGGATACAGGTAGGAACAACCCAGTCTAGTTGTACCTTCTCAAAGAATTGGGCAAAGCGAGAAAGTAAACCCATGACTGCAGCCTGGTAGCAAGAGTGCTTTGTGGAGGACAGCAAAGGGGGTGTTGATGGGTCACAGAGAAGGGGCTGCTAATACAACCTAAGTGGATAAAACAGAGGTTCGAGGAGGGCAAGTGCTTTGCCCCAGGTAATGACCCCGTCAGCGGCCTGTTGCAGGAATTCAGCCTCGTTGTAAACTCTGGATTCCAGGCACTTGGGTTTTTTTAAGATCAGGTTACCCCCCTTGAACACCTTAACGGTGTCTGACATGGTCATGCCCTCTGCACCTACAAAACCATTGCCAGCACAGAGGAAGTGGCTGTTTGGTTGAGTTATCGAATAGGAGGTGCTATTGCTTCTTACTGTATTTTATGCCAAATATTAAATTAGTGCTAAATGACTCACTAAAACATTTGCATGTTTCCAAAGGTGAAAAAAAACCCTGGGGGCACGCTTTTCTGGAATGAAGGAGGTGAGAGGAAGGTCAGGAAAGATTATTGCTCTATATTTCTTGTGCTGGTGAAACCGAAAGAAAGAAACACACACACAGGGCCACTGTTGGACCCTCCTGGATGGTACCGGGGTACAACGGGGGTCTGTGACGGGGAGAAGGATCAGTAAGCGGGCTTTGGCTGTTCATACGTCTTGTCAGTTTCAGCTGTTGTTATGGGTATCAGGGAAGATTCAAGTGCAAGGGGAATTTTAGACATAAGTGGCCCGTGTTTTATGCCCGTTGCTCTACCATGAACCTTCCCACTCAGTCCTGGAAATGCAAAGGCCGGCATCTTCCATCTGCTCCACGTTATTTATGATGATGCCTCTAATTATGTCCAATTGAGTTGCTGTCGATGATTAAAGGTAATAGGTAATAATAACTTGGCCTCATCATTACCACCATTATTATTAGCTCATTGATTGCAATAATTTCTAAAATTACCCCTTGGAATAAAATATGTTAAGCACCTGGTTGATCCTTTTTAGGAACATCTGCTCTAAATGTGTGATAGGGTAGGACTGAACGTGTCTTGCTCTGAAAGGAAAGCAAACAATGTTGACATTGGGAGTCTTGTCTGTGCTGGTATGGCATATTGGGAGATGATGAGAGGAGGAAATAATGATCAGTCTCAAGTTCAATGCTGAAATTAGAGCTGTTAAGAAAAGGGGAGGAGAAACACACACACACACACACACACACACACACACACACACACACACACACCAGAATATTGTGTGGCTACTGCACACAATCTCCTCCCTTGGAAAAATTCACATCTTTAAAGTGGCCCACATCTTTTCCACGGCTGTGCCTCACCAGGCCTCTACAAACAGGACACTGGGTGTATGGTGGGTGGGAAGGAGAGAAGGTAGGAGAGATGACAGAGCCATAGATGGAGGTTTCAGTGGTTTATAGGGAATCCTTGTAGTAGAATCCTCTTTCTAACACCATGTTCCTGCCTCAACTCCAGAAAGCCCACCACCAGCCTTGCATTCTTTTTGACCAAGTGTTGTCTTCTCAAGGCTCCTCCTTGGGACTGAGAGTCTGCCATGCGCGTTGTGTTTATTATGTCTTCATACACCTCAGTTCACAGCAGGCTTTCCTCCTTTTCAGATTGGAAGTGACTGTGGAGACAGACACTGCATGTAGGTGAGGTGAGGTACGAGGGAAAGATAAGCTCGGGAACAGTACTGCTTCAAACTACTGCCTACTACAGTGGTACCTTGAGATACGAGTTTAATTCGTTCCGTAACCTTGAGGCGTGGGAAACTATGAGATGCTCGAGTCGCGGTAAACTGGTAGGTCCTATGCAGCCGGCTGATCCACGCGATGACTCCTATCTCAAATGTTGCTCATATTTCAAAGCAAAAATCGCTCACTCGCTCAACAGCTCGTATCTCAAAAATCTCGTATATTAGGGCACTCGTATCTCAAGGTACCACTGTATACTGTCCGCTGTGGTAGTCACTATGCAGGGATGGCTATTTTTATTTAATTAGTTAAAGTTAAGTAAAACTAAACTCTCATTTTGTCACCTGCACCAACCTCATTTCAAAAGCTCAATGGGAGGTTGTGACTAGTGGGTCCCTTTATGGTCAGTGGAAACGTGGAGCATTTCCGTCATCACCGCACAAGGGGGAAGGCGCTGGTAGGCCATTCTAAACATTCCTTAGCTAAGGGTCAAAAGTGGGGGACTTCTGCTGGGTGTTGATCCTGATTTCCCACAGGAACCCCAAAAATGTTTGAGTAGCTTAAACATATATAATCCATTCCAGCTCTGAGTAACAAACAGGATAGGTGCCTCTGTTACTAATATATAAAATAAATTAGTGTTTGTGGATTAGCTGTGCTCCTATATGTTGTCTCATCTACTACTCAATAATCCTGAAAGAGTGGATTATTCCCATTTCATCAATGGAGAAACTAAGGCCCAGAGAGGCTAGAGAATTGATCAAAGGCCACACAGACTACCAGTGGTACCTAGCATGCCATACTGGTAGAACTGGGCAGGCCTTTAGAATCCTATCTCAATGCCATTTCCTATACACATACATGGAAATATATGCATATTTACTCTTTATTTAGAAAATATTATTCCTCCAATAAACAAATTGTATTGTGATCAGACCAAATGTAAATTAAATCTTGTAAGTGAAAAGAAAAAAAAATTTTTTCAATGAAGTTACTTTTCCACATCTCTTAAGCTGGGTCAAGAAAATGAAATTCATTTTTACATATAGTTTTTGATGAATGGTGATTGAAACATAGTCACTGAGCTCAATACGAAATAGATTTTCTGATTTCATAAACGTTGCCATGCTTTCGAATCACATTTTGGAATCCTTCGTAATTGTAAATCTTTAATTGTGCTCCCTACTTTGAGCGGGCCCTCACTTTCCTGTCATACAGCATGACTTTAGACTGCTCTGGGCAATCCTGTGCCACGGTACCTCTGGTTTTTCAGGGACTTGGCATATAAACCTTCTGATTGAATTCACAGAAAGCAAGGGATATATATGTCAATGGTATATAAGTACTTGTGGAACTTCTATGTGACTCCAGGGGCATGATTTGGTCCTGGCATCCAGTCCCTTTCATGCTTTCAGAGTCCCCGAAGAATGTCATATTTCACGAAAGAGCTCTGGTCACGCTGTATCATTAACTTTATGGAGTGTTGTAGAATAACATTTAGCTTGATTCTGATAGAATAAAGGTGCAAATCCACACGCATAATTTAGAAATAAAAGTCCCTTTTCTGGTCCCATATAAACACATGCCAGGTGTGAGAGGAGAACAGAAGTGGTCTCCAAGGGTGCTCTCAGACAAGGGGCTACGCTTTCTCCACCAGCTACTTCTAGCCCCTCATGCGAATGGCCGTCCGTCCCCACCATCCTATCTGGTGTTGCTTCTAGGGAGTTTTCAGGGGTCTTCTTCACTCTTCCCAAACTCATAGTAAAAATCAAAAGTGAATTTCTGGAGGCTTAAACTGGTTGGTTTCTGATGCAGAAAAGAGCAGGTAAGACAGCTATGAAAGTTCTTCGGTAGCTTCTGTGCTATATGGGAATAGGGAGCAATTTTTTTTTTAATTTGCAGAAGAAATTAAACTTCAGCTAAAGAGTTGAAGGCTAAGAAGCTCAATGGTAAAATGGAGATTTCTGGACTGTCATTCCAAACCAGTGGATGAATAACTTGGCTGACTTGGGACCATGGCATGGAAATGTATCAGAGAACATGTGTGTCAACATTCCCCTCCTCTGTCAGGCATCCCTGTCTTTGACATGGCTTTCCATTTATTGCAGAAGCATGCAACGTAGTCCACTCCACCCTCAGGTCTACTTTCAAGAAATGTGTTGGGCAAAGATCTCTCCAGCTCCTACAAACTCTCAATTCTGGACCTTCCTTCTTTCTTACGTCACTGATTTTCTGATTCTCAAGGTCACCCATGTCATAGAGGGAAAGAATGAAATCATTTCTTCTTAGTGATGTGTCAGGGACTTTCTAAGCCCTTACCCAGGACCATCAGCACTTCAAAAAGGACACCAGCAAGGGAAATGATTTGTTCAAAGATATGAGTGGGGTTTCATAGGCACTGTCGTCCATGAATCGGAAAGAAGCATCTGATGAAGATCTTCACCAATATTGAGAATTTCCCATAACTCAGGTCATAGTTTCTACGCCATTCCTTGGCTGAGGGAAAAGGGAAGAGGGAAGGAAGCATCCATGGAGCCTGCGCATCAGTCAGGAGGACCTAGATGAACAGTCTGGAGTGGGGGAGGCCCCCGGCCACAGAGCTCTTGGAAGAAGAATAGGAACATGTGGTCCACTTGTGATCTGTGTTTACTCGTCTGTCTGCTGTGTCTGAGAGGAGGGTGCAGGCCAGCCAGAGGTCGGCGAGTCAAAACCCTTTGAAGACAGACCCAGCTTCTGAAATGGATCTGGTGTTCCCTTGCTGGCTCAGTGTCCCACAGTAGTCTGCATACTTCTGAGCCCATCACCTTTTGCATGTGCATTGTTTACAAATTTCACTCGTAGTAATACTGGTCTGTAAACTTGTGAGCTCTCAATTTTTCTGGAAATTACCACTCTCTTGAGCTCCATTTTGCCTGATAGCAGGAACCATAATCACTGAGGGTGATTTACATCGAAACCCAGTCCACCGGTATTCTTCCTTACCCACTGCGTTAGCTCAGAGTGGCATCTAATTGTTTTTGGATGGGTTGGTATGCGTGTGTTGATATTAAGGTGAGAGACTGGTATAGTTGTCTTCAATCTTTGTGGTCATTTGATGGGGTTTGCCTCATTCACAAAGACACTGACCTGTGTCTCTCCTGCTGGGGCCCAGGATCCATCTATGGCCTCAGGTTTGTCTCATGGTGTTGTCCCTGCTGATCATGGCCTCTTGTCGGGCCTCTTCTGGTCCAGACTTCCCATCGAGGATGTAAGGTTGTAGGATATCCCAGATCCTCCTGTTTACCCAACCCCAGCTTCCCCTCCTAGTGTACTGCACTGGGGTGAACATCTGAGAGGACCTTGACTCAGCCTACTAGACAAGAAGCGAGATGCCAGACCTGTCTCTACCAAGAACCATCTCCTTCTCACCCACTTCCAAATATGACTATGGTTTATATCACCTTTCTCTTGGCCTGGGCTTGGCTGGATGAAGGTAGACAGGGCCTTGAAGTCCCTTCCCTAAAACCTAAGCACTAACTGCTAAATCTTGCCCTCTCCTTTCTATCTCCCCAGAAGGTTAGATTTATGTAATTTTAGGAGGGAAATCTGATTTCTTTCTCACAGTACTATTTATAGTGTAACATTTGTGTTCTGAGTCCACCCAAGTTGCTGAAGACTCAGAAAACCTTTTCTCTATCATAAAAGCCTGGCTCTCGCAATGAAAGCCTTGGCTCTGCTTGGGGTTTCTAGAGGATATTTTAGAAATAAAAAGTCAAGATTTAATCCTTCCATTCTCTGGATTCTCTCCTTCCCTAAAGCAATAAGCCAAGTCCCACAAAACAAAAATCTAGGTTTTTAGGTAACAGTGACATGAAGCAAATTTAGAATTCCCAGTAATGTATTGATTACTATTTCAGAGAATTACTATACTGAGAATTGCCATGATTCACTTTGCCCATTTCAGATTTTCACGGAAATCAGAAAAGGAGGTTGAGACTATTGGGAGTACCAAGGAGACCTTCCCCTCCCACCCACACCACACACACACACACACACACACACACACACACACAAAGAAATAGTCCCCAAACTGGAAGGTCACGAGACATTCAAATTACCTTCACAATATGCACCTTTGTAAAGGTAAAATGAAAAAAAATGGGGGGCAAACTGGGAAAAAAATCCAATTGCTCTCAGTTCTACCATTTAGTAGCTGTAGAATATTTGAGATGATAGCCTAACTGGTTTCTTAATCTGTAAAATGGGTGTAATGACATTTACCTGCCTTATCTATTTCTGAGGTATGTGTCCACATGGAAATCTGCTGAGATACTATTTTAATGTTTTATTCTCTATAGAGCATACGTAACTCTGCCTGGCAATGGTAGTATAAAACCTGGTAGTATAGTCTCTGGTTGAACTTGTGAGTGACTTATCAATCACTAGGCATTTGATAAATATGAGTACTTGTAAGTAGGATGTACCCCATACTGGATAGTGGGAAGTACAAATAAAAGGATAGTGATATGGTGCCTGCCCTTGAGAGAGTCCACAGTCTACTAGGGAGACATTGTTCAATTATTTATCCATGCAACAAAGACTTATCTAGACTTCTCATGTGCCAGGCACTATTTTAGGTGCTAAGATTACAGCAAGGAATAAAATTAAAAATAATGTTTAAGTGGGGCTTACATTCTAGTAGGACTTGAACAAATACATACAACAGAAGTATTTTGAAATATAATTAATTGAAAAGTCATGTGGTACTAAAGATTAATGATGTAGGCATGAATGCAGGGGTATTTGCAGAGTGCGACTTTTAGGGAATCATATTTAGACTTGGAGTTTGAACCTTGGAATAATTCCTTTAAATGGTGGGCAAGGAAAAAAATAGAAGGAAAAGACTAAAAAAAATACAATTTATGTTGGAGACATGGAGGGATCTTGCTTGGCTTGAAGAGCAGATGTGTTTTGGAGAAGTTTGGGGACTTTGACTAGAGAAGAAATGTGGAAGACCACGGCAGCTAGATGAAGAAGTTAATTTTAATGGGTTTAGGAATAAAGGGCCATGGAAGACGTTGGGTGGGATGGCAGTAGGGTATTGAGGACACAAGGCTGTATGACATGATGAATGTTGTCTTTAAAGCATATGGGTTTGGCGCACTCAAGATTTAGACTGCCAGAAGAATCACACATGAGTTTTCCTTTTCAAAGTCTACACACCATGAAGATTTAATTACGAAGAAACCTGATTATTTGTATAATGATGATAAGTCTGGGCTTTTAAAAATCTCCAGTCCAGATTATTAATCAACTAAATAAATCTCATTGTGTTTGTCCCTGAATGGTTTGTTCAAATACATGTAGCTTTTATGTCTACCTTCATGACATTTACTTATGGGTTAAATGATGTGGATTTGATAAAATAATTTCTGATTTGTCTACTTGGAGTTACCAGGTCATGTTTTTATTGAATATCAGTGACTAAAAATAAGAATTCCAACTTCTTTGGAACAGTCCCACCACATACAAAGGAAAAGGGCTTGTGGTATCAATTTAGAAACACTTTCTTTTTCTTGATACAGTGGTCAACGGCAAATTGGCCAGCCAGCCTTTTCCAGAGGAGCTTAAGAAACTTATCATTGAAAAACTAATCATCTATTGAGAAGTTAGACCACAGCAGTCATGTGTTTTATTAGCCTTTGCTTTCTTAGGGGGAGGAGGGTTCCATATGCCACTAAGACGAGGACTTGGGTTAGGAATAATGTGATTCAGGCGTTGCCATAATTGTATGGAAATTCCCTGGATGAAATGTAGGGGTCTGGGAAAGATCAGAAATGACAATGCTCACAATGACTTCTGATTTTCTAATTCGTTGGCATGCCCAGTGGTCTCTCCTTGGATAGCTCCTTCCTCGAGTTTTATAAGTTAGTAATGTCCCTCGTAGATCAAACAGTGCTTCTCGCCATGGTCTGTCATGGAAATCTAAAAGGAAGAGAATGTGTGTTTGGTCAATGGAATTGGCACACAGAACAGGTTTCTGGGGCATCTGGACATCGTTCATACTGTAACCTTGTATTTGTTCACTTAGAAATGAACCATCAGGGAAGCTTCTCCATTTGGGAGATATTTGCAAAACGAGTTCTTTCAGGTTGGGTTTGGCTCCAGTCCCATGTGAAGCAGTCACACTTCTTACTCAACTGATTTTGGATAAACCAGGAAAGGTTGGCTCCTCGAATTGTTTGATCTTTGTTACATTGCCTAGTTTTGCAGATTCTGACATCTGGAATGTAAATTAGAACTACACATTGAATATTTCTGTTTCATGTTCATTATTGGTCTCCCCTGAAGATTGTGATTCAGAATTGGCTGCCAAGGACCTGCTATTGTAATTGACAGAGTTCTCATCCAGTTTTCTGGTTATTTTTCTCTTTTCCTCAGTAGACCAAGAAAAGACTGGTACACTTTTCAATTCTCATTAAAAACGGTCAGTCGTTGGAGCTGTGTAACTTGATCCTGGTCTGAGCAGTTTAGAAATGTTTGTTAGATGAGCCATTCTAGACTCTTCTAGAACATTTCTGTGTAACGATTTCTTATTTACACTCTAGGAGTTTTGGAGAATTAACATTTTGAATCCCAGACACATCATGTTATGCATCTTGTTTCACTCAATTGTGTAAAAAGTTTAATCAACAAATACTAGACATACTGCTCCAGATGCTAATTGGGAAGGCAAAGACATAAAAAGAATAAATTCTACTTTTGACTAATTGTATTAGTGTGCTAGAGCTGCACTAATAATAACAAAATGCCACAGATTGGGTGGCTTAAAAACAGAGTTGTATTTTCTCACAGTTCTGGAGGCTAGGAATCTGAGGTTAAGCTGTCAGTAGGTGTGGTTTCTTCTACATCTCCCTCTATGGCTTGCAGATGGCCGCCTTCTCACTCTGTCTTCACATGGTCTTTCTTCTGTGCGTGCACATCTCTGGTGTCTCTCTGTGTGTCCTAATAGCCTCTTCTTGTAAGGACCCCAGTCATATTGGAATAGGGCCTACCCTGTGAACTACATTTTAACTTCATTATTTCTTTACAGCTCCTATCTCCAAATACAGTTACACTAGAGGCCCAGTGCATGATATTCATGCACTTGGTAGGGGGGGATGTAGGGGAGTCCCCATAGCCTGGCCTATGTCCTCTCACAGTCTGGAACGCCTCTGGGGATGTCTGACTGCTGCAGGGAGCGGGCCTACCCCGGCAGTTGGACATCCCCCGAGGGGTTCTTAGTGCTGTTGTGGAGGTGGAAGAGGCTCCCACCACAGCGCTGCACACATCAGCTTCTGGCTGAGCAGCACTCCCCCTGTGGGAGCACACTGACCACCAGGGGGCAGCTCCTGCATTGAGTGTCTGCCCCCTGATGGTCAGTGCACATCATAGCGACTGATCATTCTGCTGTTCGGTTGATTTGCATATTAATGTTTTATTATATAGGATCCCGAGGCACTGGGGATTAGGCTGCAGCACATGAATTGTTTTTTCTGGAGGGAGACACAATTTAGCTTATAAAAGTATATACTGGTGCCGAGACCGGTTTGGCTCAGTGGATAGAGCGTCGGCTTGCGGACTGAAAGGTCCCAGGTTGGATTCTGGTCGGGGGCATGTACTTTGCTTGTGGGCACATCTCCAGTGCGGGGCATGCAGGAGGCAGCTGATTGATGTCTCTCTCTCATCAATGTTTCTGACTTTCTATCCCTCTCCCTTCCTCTTTGTAAAAAATAAATAAAATACATATATTTTTTAAAAAGTACATACTGGTGGTGGAGGAGAAGCTAAACACTTAATGACCGTTATACACAGAATCAGCCAAATGTAGGAGCAAATTTCTAGAAGAGAGTGCTCCTATCTGTTTGGAAGAACTGGGGAAACTTTTATGAATAAAATGGTTTTGAGAGGAATACTGACAAACATTTCAAAGAATGAATTATTAAATGGAACTATGTGAAATTACAATTTTAAAAATCAAAACAGTCAACTATCAGCAATTTCATGTGGCATAACAATATATTTCTGTTCATACTCCAAGTACAGGGGAAAGAGTGGGTAGATTTTCTTATAAAAAGCCAGATAGTAACTGTTTTTAGCTCTGTGTAGTCTCTCACAACTACTCAGCTCTGCCATTACAGTGAAAGAAGAGTACAAAGACAAACAGTTGTGTGGCTGTGTTCCAATAAAACTTTATTTACAAAAACAGGCAGCAGACAAAACTAGTCAGTGGAAGAGTCAAAGCGTTGACTCAGATCCCCAGACTTCTCAACTCATGACCTTTCCTCTGTGCCATGTTAATTTTATTTCCCAGGAACTAACAAGTTTCTAAGTAAATATTTGGAGGGTTTTCTCTCTTTTTTTTTAATTTATAAAAGTCTATTTGGGGAAATAAAATCTTCTAAAACTCTACCCCTTAATTTCCACCAAAAGAACAGCCGGCCGGATGTGGCTAGGAGCCATAATTCGCTTACCCTGATGTAGGGAAAACTTAAAATTTCCTAACATTTTTATTTGCCGAAACATGTCTTCCCTGATCCCCTCACACCCGGTGCCAGGCAAGGAACTCCTCTCCTGTGACATGCTGATGCCCCTTCCAAATGCCCAGAGACCGGAGAGAAAATACCTTGGCTCCCGCTCCATGTTGTCATGTGGTAACAGACCACAGGCCTGAGCCACTTCCGCCTGGTTGTTTCACTCTTGGCACTTGCGTGTTTTGTTTCTATTTTATTGGCACTTTAGGGGAAAAGCAAAACAATAAACAAAAACAAAACAAAACAAAACAACAACAACAATCTTGTGGCCTCCTTCTGTGCACCTAGTGAAGGAAAACAGCCACCTCCTCTCTTTCCACGACCTCCTTGGTTTCTTGCAATGGGAAGGGCTTCTTCACAGTATCAGCTCCCTCCCAGTGACTGAGAATTTCCAGCAAACACAGACACTCCATGGAGGGGAGCAGGTCCTAGGGTACACTAACAACTCCTGTCTTTCTCAGGGAGGGAAACGACGAGAACACAGCCTCCTGGAGAAGACACAGCCGTGTCAGGGGGTTACCTTTCTGTTGGCTCTTCCCAAGTATTCACCGAGTCTTACCAGGCCTGGAGCTCATGGCGACCAGTCAGGGCAGGCAGGATCCCTTTTCTTGAGAACTTTCATCCAAAGGGGAGAAGACAGAAAATAAACAAGCAGCAGTGCACATAAATCGTATAATTTCAAATACTAATTATCACTTACAAAGAAAATAAAACAGGGTAATGGGCTGCAGATTGCGGGGAGCTATTTGAGAGCTGATGAAGGGATTTGAAGAGAGATGGGGCTGGCCATGTGATGAGCTGCCTCGGGCTGTTAGAGGCAAGAGCCAGGCAAAGGCTCTGAAGTGGGAACAGGCTTGGTGAGGTCACAGAACAGCCAGGCCAGTGTGATTGGAGTGGAATGAACTGGAGGAGGAAGAGCAGAGAATGAGGTTAGACATCCACTAGGAGACAGTGAGGCCCAGGACATACTGAAGAGTATAGGACACTGTTTAGATGCAAATAGTCTCAGACTGCTGCACTCTTTAAAGTGCTTGTGTCTTTTTAACATCATGATTTCTTCTCCTCTACTAACAAGTAGTCTTAGCTTATACCCATTCTTTCAATGTCCTGTTTCTAATCTCTGAATGAGAAACTTATAATAATCAGTCTACTTAAAACGTCATGTACAAGTTCAAACTGAACTGCAAATGAGGATGTGAAAAACTCTTCTATGATGATGTTCATGGGGTGTTTTATAGCTTTTTAAAAGCTCCCATGCCTTTTGCAGACTGAACTCAGCTGGGTTGGTGCTCGTTAAGGCCGTTGCATGTGGATTCTGTATGAAAACGATGCTATAGGAACACTGTCTCCTTGCTTTATAATTGTACCTCCCACACTCCTATACCTTTGGAAAGAAATCGAGTAGATTTCTGAAGGACAGTATCTGCCCCTTGCAGTAGTTGTGACTTCCCAGGATTCCAAATACAGTGGCACCTCAAGAGAAGAGTTTAATTCATTCCGTAACCTTGAGGCATGGGAAACTATGAGACGCTCGAGTCACACTAAACTGGTGGGTCGTGTGCAGCCGGCCGATCCTCCCGATTACTCGTATCTCAACTTTTGCTCGTATTTCAAAGCAAAAATCGCTTGCTCAACGGCTCGTATCTCAAAAAGCTCGTATGTTAGGGCACTCGTATCTCGAGGTACCACTGTATGCAGGAAAGACCTTGGTGACTGATGGAAGGATATAATGTCAACTTTGCCTTCCTCCCTCCTGCTTCTCCTTAGGTTCATATGAGAATTAGGGGTAAAAATACCTTTGCTCCCTACGTCTCTGCTGTTGTAGTAGCAAGAAGATGAGCAATGAAATCACTTCTTTCCTATTTTTATGAAAGAAGTAGCATTTGGACAAGGAAGGATTTCAATCAGGACAATGAGGGTGTTGAAAGTCAAGGCATGCAGCCCCGCGTGGGAGCCTGAGCAGCTCTGGGTGTCAGCTCCCTCTCTTTTCTCCTTCATATTCTTATACAGTGGTACCTCGAGATACGAGTGCCCTAACATAGGAGATTTTTGAGGTACGAGCCGTCGAGTGAGCGATTTTTGCTTGGAAATACGAGCAACAGTTGAGATACGAGTAATCACGCGGATCGGCCGGCTGCACACGACCCACCAGTTTACTACGACTTGAGCGTCTTATAGTTTCCCACGCCTCAAGGTTACGGAACAAATTAAACTCGTATCTTGAGGTACCACTGTACTACAATATTATAACACTAGAGGCCTGGTGCACAAAATTCATGCACTGGGAGGGGGAGGGGCCTCAGCCCAGCCTGCACCCCCTGGCAGTCCAGGAGCTCTAGAGGGATACTCTCAGCTGGACATCCTGTAGGGCTGCGGTAGAGGTGGGAGAGGCTCCTGACACTACCACTGTGCTTGCCAGCCGTGAACCAGCTTCTGGCTGAGGGGCATGGGAGCATAATGACAACCAGGAGGCAGCTCCTGCATTGAGCGTCTGTCCCTTTGGTGGTCAGTATGCATCACAGCAACCAGTCAGTCTGCCGTTTGGTGGATTTGCATATTAGCCTTTTATTATATAGGACGATATGCAATGGCCAGAACTTGTCAATGCTGGTTTTTTTTTTTCCTCCACAAACCCAGTTTTTCAAGTTCTATTTTCAGTACCTTTACTTTTAGGGGAGCAGTGAAGGCCAAAATACGGTTTAGCAGGACCAACGTTGATTTTACCACCAGGTGTGGGAGACAGCCACCATGAGTGACCTCAGAGACACACAATAACCCAGCTGCATCCTCCTTAAACCCTTCCCTGGAATTCCATCACAACAGCTATAATACCTTGACTAAATTTTTTTTTCCTTTTCCATCAAAATGTAAATGCCCAGAGGAAAGGTAATACCTTAAACTCTCTGTAAACCATCCCCTGAGGGGGAGTTAGATACTTTACTGACGTTAGGATTTTATAGGAGGAAGAGAGGCCAGGGTGAGAACAGTGGGATGCCTGCAACTCAGGAAGTTGGGTTAAGGTTGGGAAAAGCTTGTGGTGGAGGTGAAGGGGACATTTGAAGGTAAAGACTCAAAAAGAGAGGCTAGAAACACCAACACAAAACTGGCCTGACTTCACAGCCACTGATAGCTCTGGCCTCAGGAAGTGTCACTGGGCTAACTGTTTCCTTCCTTGGTTCACGAATCCTTGTGTCTTCGGTTTGTATTGGTTTTCATCTCTCTGTTCCAGGCACCATGTCCTAGCCAAGCACTTTTACCCCTGTGGGTATGATTTGCTAGGATTTCTGGATCCAAGCGTCTAAATCATCTCAAGATTCGGTTCATTTCTTCTATCATTTGGCCCTCCTTCAGCGCATGTTATAAATAAAACCGATCCCAAAGCTGCATGATCATTTTCTCTTGCTGCTCTCCCCTCCTCCATTCAGGTAATCCCCTTTCCCAGTCACAAAGCCCTTCCCTGCCTTTCATCCATCTCCCTTTCTTGGGTCAATTTGTTAGGTTGCACCTTGTGTCACCCATAGTCAATGGCTCTTCTCATTGCCTATTATTCCTGGATGTGGAATCTTGTCAAATCTTATTGAAAATCAAAGCCCTCTTTATACAGCCCCTAAATCTCCTTCATTTTATGACAGGGATATCTTCAAGGACTTCCATCCGATTAGTAAAACATGACCCCCTTTGCCGGGGCCCCTGCAGCCTTCCTTCAATAAAGTGGGCTTCTGCAGGTGTTCTCCTGCCACCGCTTTTAAGACTGTTTCCAAGAATTCCTCAGCTGCACCCCTGCTATCCCTAAACAAACCAGATGTTACCCATGTTGATCTCCTATCTCTCTGCTTGTCTTAAGAAGGATCTTAAAAGAAATATGAAGGATGGATCTGGCTATTTTCAAATCCTTGGGAATTACTGAACCCGAATGAATTTTAGTTACTGCCTCTTTACCTTCTCTTGCTCTCCCCGTGATTGCAATATTTTTTTAAAGAAAGGTAACATGAATAAGCCATGTGCTTTCTACTGCTTTGTATGATGCACTTATATTATGTCATATTTTTTTTAACTTGTCTCTAAGACAGTTATCCTCAAATGTAAATTTTGGATTTGAGGCAGCTTTAATATATAACATTCCTCTCAGTACATAACATCCCTCAGTTCAGGACTAATGGAGAGGTGAGCATAGGTACATGAAGAATAAACTATCACCCATACCACTGTGAATAAGTGGATTTTCTGTATTAGATAATATCTTTTCCACTCAGTCTCTGGAACAGTTGAGTAATCACAACTTCCTCCCTCACAGTAGAGGCTACCCACAGAGTCAAATGCACGCTTGATAGGCAGGTAGATCCCAGAGGGAGGAGACAGATGCAGGGTCTGAGCAAGCACATCCCTTTTACTTTTCCAAGTTCACCACTCAGGAACACCATTCCTCCTTAAAGGGTAGAATGTATAAGGCATGGGAGGGAAGGACCAATAAAAGAGTCTTTTATAGGGGAGTTCAAATAATGGTGAATAGGATTTCTAATGATATTAGGTTGAACAAGAACAAGTTGTTTGTTTTAAAATGCAGATTCTTCTAAGGCCAGTATGATTTAAGATCTGGGATAGAGCCAGGAATATCCAAAGATATGAAAGAACCCCCAAAATTCTATTATAGGAGGTTAATGAACCACACATTGAGGAACATCGCACTGGAGTCTTCTAAGATGTTCTCCAAAAAAAAAAAAAGGTATTAAAGAGTCAAATGTTTTGGAAACATGGATTTTAACAAAGTAAGCACAATTACTTCTCAATTTATAGTATTATAAATGTTTGAGAGGAGGATTTACAGTATTTTCCTTCCCCCCTCCCCCCCAGGATACCTATTATCATTCGAGGGATACTACTGCAGTGACACAATCTGGAAGGTGCTGAGTTGAATGTGTACAATGAGATAAGTTAAGTGACAATCTGTACTGGTTAGAACAAACCTGAAGTTCAGTTGGAGGTGTTATTACACTCTAAGGGAGTTGCTGTAAACATGGATTGTGTTGAAAGAAGAGCAAATAGGATCTCTAGGGTTTTGCTAATCATATTCCCTGAACAATGGTTGAAAAAGGCTGAAAGAGATGCCTTGGCTAACGTGATAGCTCAAACATGCACATCTAGACTCAATCCTGGTCAAACCCCATCAAAGACATGGAGAAGAGATTCAAGAATTGGGAAATAAAGAGAGAAGACAACAGCCAGAATTAGAAGCTAGAAACCGTACAGACAAAGAGTAAATAAGTTAGAAAAACCAAAAAGCCGAATCCAAAACCAGAGTGAAGAAAGCTGGGAAGCACATGTTACCCATCATGGATTTAGAATGTTTAGGAGGGACAACTTCCGTTTCCCTTGTAACTGCATATAGTAGTGGAAATGCAAATAAATAGGGGTGGGTAAAAACTGTTGGCAAGGAAGTCAGATCTCTATATCTTCCAAAATCGATGCCACTGGCTAACTGACCTGCCCAAGCCCAGATAGGACTATAGGTTTGTTCTCTGAACAGATGATTATGGGTTGAACGTTGATAGGAAGATGCTGATGTAGTTGAAGATAGAGTATCCTACTGAAAACAAGGAGACCATCAAACTTTATACATAGTAAATAGTGGATGCCACCTTCCCCAACCCTTTCTTCCTCCAGTTCCGACAAAGCTAGAATCTGAACGCCCCAAACAGGACATTCAAAGAGTATATATTAAGGAATCTGATGATCCCAAAACAAAGTACCAAAACCAAGTCTTCCTCACAAAACAGCCAACCAGATCACCCTCCATGTGATCCAAGTACACAACCCTCAATAGAAATGGCTATAAGATTCCCAGTTCCACATGCAGTTCTAGAACCTTGCCATGCCCCCATTAAGAGACAGTATCTATTTCTCCTCTTCCTGAGACTGGGATGGATTTTGACCTGCTTCACTGAGTGGGAGGTGTTGCATGATTTTTTTAGGCTAGGTCATCAAAGGTGATAGGGCTCCAGCCGGGCCTTTTCTCTCTCTGGACTCTGGCCCTTAAAACCTTGCTGTCATGTTGTGAAAACACTCATGCTAGTCCATGTAAGAAACCCACTAAAGAGAAATTGAGGGTCTCAACCAGAAGCTAGCATCAACCACAGGCCTGTGAGTGATAAATGCCAGACTCAGCCTTGGGACGTTTCAGCTGAGGCCTCTGAGAGTGTGAAGTGGGAAGGTCACCTTCACTCTGCTCTGTCCAGATTCCTGACCCATAGAATCCATGAACATTGGATTACTGTAAATGGTTGTTTTTGACCACTCTGCTTTGGAATAATATGCTATAAAGTATTTAGTAACTGGAATCAACATTAGTTAAACATTGAAAGAGTTAAACATACAATGATTACTTGGGAAGTCGTCTTCTGTAAATATTGCAAGATCCTGGGGGGGGGAAGAAATGTACCATCAAAGTGTAGAAGACTTGTGTTTGGTGTGTATATGAGGAGCCAGGAGATCAGACTATGGGGGAAGGTAAATGGGTACAGTACTCTGTATCATCCATAATTCTCTTAAAAGCTTTTCTGGAATTTTAAGTATTTACTTTTTTCTTTGATTAAAAAATACATAGAGGATGAGACATGAACTCATTACAAGAATAATAAGTTTCAGGATTTTGTAAAAGGAAGAGAAAGTTTTGAATAGGCTGACTAGGAATTCAAAGACGACCCATAATACGTTCCAGAGCTCAGCAAATTTTTTCAGATTGCCTGCTGTTTAGGATTATATTCATCACCGCTGCGTTCAGTTACAGGTGGGGACATTATTTTGGAAACCTCTCCTTGTATTGTCTTTGTAACCTAGATCTATTGCCCATGACATGTTAGCTATTTAATAACTCTACTGTTCCAACAAAAACCCCCGAGGAGTGCTTCAGCCGCCCAGTGTCCACCAACCTAAGCTCTCCATAGGAGCCATGAAAAACCACAGGTGTGAGAAATCTGAGGATTCCTTCGCTAAGGGGTCTCTCTTCAGTCAGTCAGTCAGTTCTGGTTTTGTCTTAAAATGGAGCTTAAACTCTGTGGAGTAGTTAATCTCAGAAACACAGAAATGGACGATTAACCCCTGAAGATGAAGCGATTGTCCAAACATGCTAATTCCATGTGATCGTTAATTTATTACCTTCTGTCCTCCTGAAGAATGACAATCTTCCCTGCACCCTTCAATCCGGTTATTTTCATCAGAGGAGAACAAAAATGTCCTTGCAAGCAAGGAAAGTACGTAGCTTTCCTCCGAATGAACAGCAGAAAGGCAAGACCGTGCTTGTATAGCTTTAAAAACGTGTGAAAGAGACTCTGAGGTTCCATGACTGTTCCCTCCGGTGTGACATTTTTCATTTGAAAAAATATTGTTTCCAGCTTGTGCCTATTGTAAAAGCCGGGTCCCAATATTTATAGACATTTAAAAAAAATCTTTATCAGCCTTTCTCCTCCCAAAGAGATTTCAGGTTATTGAATCACTGGCAAGCCCTATCGGTTCTAGAGGTACTTATTTTTTTGCTAGGCAAAGTTAATTACACGTGGCGTTGGACTTCAAAGAGTTTACAGTTGAACGGGGAGATAAGCCCTATGCAAAAACAATGGAAATGCAAGGAAGAAAGAGAGGTGGGCCATCTGAAAGGTGGAAACATACGGGGTGAGAGTTAGGAAGAGGGAGAGGGATGTCGCAGTTGGTGGTGAGACAGTCAGGATGGTGGGATAAGGGGAAGAGACGTCAGAGAAAAGTGAGTTTCTGACAACGGTAGTTGCGAAGAACTGGCAAAGAATTTGTTCAAGTGAGCAAGGAAGGCTCAATTTGGCTGGACCATCCAACATCAGGACCAGCAAGGTCCTGCTAAAAGGGCAGATGCTAATACTCCACATCAGACTTAAAGATGCAGCCTCCATAGGAGCCAGCCTGGGCATCTGTGCTTTAAATAAGATCCTCTGGGTTTGGGGATCTCTAGGATGACATACAGGGTTGACACAGAGAATGTTGAAGATGAAGTAGTGAAGGTTGTGTGGTGCCAAATCCCCAAGGGCATTGACTTCCAGAATGTATATGGACTTCATTCTTTAACTGGAGGCGCGGTGTGCGCCCGTGTGTGTGTGTGTGTGTGTGTGTGTGTGTGTGTGTGTATTTGTGTGTGTCCCTCAGTCCAGCCTGCACACTCTCCAATCTGGGACCTCTCAAGGGATGTCTGATGGTGACTGGGACATCCCTCTCACAATCCAGGACTGCTTGATTGCCTGCCTGCCTGATTACCCCTACCGCTCACCTACCTGATTGCCTAATTGTCCCTAACTGCTTCTGTCTGCCAGCCGATCACTCCTCTGCCAGCCTGATTGATGCCTAACTACTCCTCTGCTGGCCCCATTACCTTTAACTGCCCTCCCCTGCAGGCCTGGTCCCTCCCAACAGCCCTCCCTGCTGGCCTGATCACCCACAACTTTCCTCCCCAGCTGGCCATCTTATGGAGGCCATCTTGTGTTCACGTGGGAGCGGCCATTTTTGATCACGTGGGTGGCTATCTTGTGTGTTGGAGTGGCAGTCAATTTGCGTATTGCTTCTTTATTATATAGGATTAGTGGGGTGCTGTGGGAGACCCCTGAGGAATGTAGTAACGGATCAGAGTGGTGCTTTGAGAGCAGAGATCTGCTGGTGTGTACAAGATGGATTGGGAAGAAGACCACAGACAAGGATGATAATTAGGTGCTACAGGTAATTTCTCAGGAGAAAGTAATTAAAGCATGAACTTTAGGACTAGCAACAACCGGGCTGGAGAGTAAAACTTGGGGATGGCTTCTCATTCACTCTCATGATTTACTAGAGCTTTTGAGATTTCTCTTACTTTGATCTTGTCTCCCATTGAAGATATTCTCAGTAAACCCTTCATACTCCTGACCCAAGTTCTTCCTTTTTGGTTAAAATACCTGGTGCTTCAATGTATGGGATGGTATTTACTGGCATTGTTTTAAGAAAAACATATGTTCAGGACATTGAGTCCTCTGGACAGCAAGATGCAACTGATTCTTTACCAAAATGAGATAAGTCAAGGAAAGGTGGAAGCTGTTGCATTTTTTTTTTAATCCAGCCAGCACACTGCATAAGAGTGGGCTATAGTAAGTCACTTTAAAAACCTTGATTACTGACTTGAGCTCCAATTCCAGTTTCTGAAACTTATGATTCTGTCCCTTGATTCTTTTGAGAAGGCAGGGTGTGATTTTTCTGATATGTTTCCTGCCTGATACTCTTTCTCTGTGCTCTCTCCTAATACAGCCTATTCCCACAGTCTGAATGGGCCCTGACTCTCCTCCAGGTCTCACAGAAGTGCCTTAGAGGAGTCGTAAGGAGCCTGGTGACTCCTCATTGGAATTAGCTTGCCTTGAACACATTGTAAGAAAAAGGCACAGCCCAGATAGCATGGCTCTGTGATTGAGCATTGACCTTTGAACCAGGAGGTCATGGTTCGATTCCCAGTTGGTTGGGGCACCTGCCTGGGTTGTAGGCTCAAACCCCAGTAAGGAGCATGCAGGAGGCAGATGATCAATGATTCTCTCCTTCTCCCTTCCTCTCTGAAATCAATAAAATAAATATATATATTTAAAAAAAGAAAAATGTGCAGTGGTTGACATGTGACTGGCCAATCATATGAATCCTTGCAGCAGTTAAAAACAGGTATTTCTAGCTCCTCTATATAAAGCAGTAGTTCTCAACCTTCCTAAGGCCCCGACCCTTTAAGACAGCTCCTCATGTGGTGGTGACCCCCAACCATAAAATTATTTCTGTTGCTACTTCATAACTGTAATTTTGCTACTGTTATGAACTGTAATGTAAATATCTAATATGCAGGATGTATTTTCATTGTTACAAATTGAACATAATTAAAGCATAGTGATTAATCACAAAAACAATATGTAATTATATATTGTGAAATATTTATTTCTAATGACAAATAAATGAAATTTTGTCTTGAATCGTGGTGTAGCATGGGTAAGTCTTAATATGACAACAGTAAACTATATTGCTACATTTTGCTACACCGAGGAGCGGTGTGTTGGTTCCTAAGACCATGGGAAATAGGTGTTTTCTGATGGTCTTAGGCGACCCCTGTGAAAGGGTCATTCGACCCTCAAAGGGGTTGAGACCCACAGGTTGAGAACCGCCGATATAAAGGGTCAGAATTAAATAAATAAACAAATAAAAAATGCTGAGGAAACTTCAGAGCAAAAACATTATCTGTCTAAAAATGTATTGGCTTCCTAATTTCAATTTAAATTTAACAAAAAAAATATTTTAAAAAACCCTGCTAATTAATCACAAGAATAACTCAAAATTGCCTGTTTTGATCTGTACAATGCCTGTTATAGGCTGAACTCTGTTTCCCCCCTAATTCATATGGTAGATCCCTAGCCCCAGAGCCTCAGAATATGACTGGTTTTGGAGAGAGAGTCTTTAAAAAGATGATTAAGTTAAAATTAGGCTGTAAGGGTGTTTCTAATCCAATCTGACTGGCATCATTCTATGAAGAGGGTATTTAGAGAGATAGAGAAACACCAGGGAGGCATGGAGCGAGAGAAATGACCATGTGAGAGCAGAGCAAGAAGGTGGCTATCTGCAAGCCAAGGAGAGAGTCCTCAGCAGAAACCAATCCTGCCAATACCTTGATCTTGGACTTCTAACCTCCAGAACCAGGATAAAGTAAATTTTCTCAGGCTGTTTAAACCACTGTCTATGGTACTTTGCTAGGGTAGCCCTGGCAAACTAGTCCAGTGCCCCATGCCAAGAGGAAAGCTAAGGGGTCAGGAGGGTCTCATGCCAATAGGAGGCCTATCATCTACAGCAAAGAACCTCCCTTGGTGGTAAGAGATTGAAAAGACCGTGGCTGTTCTTCTTCCTGTGTCCCATACTGACCAAGGCCTCTTTATCCTCCATATTTTAAAAGATTTCTTGCATGTCATTGTTACGTGTATCCAATTTTACTGTAATTTGGGGGCAATGTGGGTGGTTAATATTGCAGTACCTTGACACAAAGCATTTTCTTCTGGGTGTTATTTCCTGATTCAATCCTCTACCCATTGCTTCTATGTTCTCTGCAGCTCCTCCTGCCCTCTGCTCTATTCTCGTCTACCCTCAATTTTCTCCTCTACGAGGCAGAGTTTAGCTCTTTCTTTTGATTTTCTGTCTGCATCAGGCACTCTATCTTTTTAAAAAACAAAACAAAAAAAACTAAAGCAGCTTATCAATATTTTTACCCCAGAAAGAAACTATGGTACACCTCCTATGAGGCAAAAGTTGGGTGCACTTTCTTGTGTTTATTGTGGCTGTAATTTGTTTAGTTGATAAACAGAAAATAAAAGACACAAATCATGATGAGTCAGTTTGGTGAATTTTGAGGATGGCATATGCTCGCATAACTACCACCTCCAACAGAAGGTCTAGTCATTCATCACCCAGAAAGTCCCTTCATGTTCCTTTCCAGTTAATCCACAGCTTTCCTCGCAGACCACCTGACTTCTATCAGCACAGATTGGTTTTGTCCAAGATCAAACTCCACATTCATGGAGTCAAACAGCGTGTGCTCTTTTGTGTTGGAATCTTCTCGTTTAACTTGCTTTTGAGATTCATTCCCGTCAATGCATATGCCAGCAGTTCATCCATTTTCGTTGCTGGGTAGGATTCTGCACTATTTGTTTCTCTGCTCCCCTATGGATGAACATTTGGGTGGTTTCCGATGTGTAGCTATTGGAAAGAAGGCTGCTACGAATTCTATGAGGTACCGTTGGTGGACATAGGATTTTTCTATTGTGATTTTTTAAGTGTGCAGTATTTTTTCTCTACCCCTCCCAAATAAGTACATTTCTCTAAGCTATCATCAAAATCTACACTTCACACCACGTGTTGATTCTCAAGTCAAGGTAACAAAGGCCTGAATTCAGAGTGAACTCTGCCCCACGGCTCTTCCGACGTCTGTAAACCTGTGCTATCTGTTTCTGAGACTGTTTCCACAAGCTCTCCTTCCCCCGAATGCTATCTCCATAGATTCAGCGTTCCTGACAGTTGTTGCTATCCAAGTCCTCATTATCTGAACTCTTGCTATCTAAACTCAGGATGCGGATAGTATTTCTGAGATGATTTGGCATCTCTCGGGATCTCAACTCTCATTCCTGTCTATCTGAGACCCAAGCAAGGTCTGATGTGGATACTGTTTCACAATCCACCACTTAAAATTTCCGGACCTTCCTGGCTAGCGTGGCTCAGTGGTTGAGTGTTGACCTATGAAGTAGGAGGTAGCAGTTCGATTCCAGGCCAGGGCACATGCCTGGGTTGTGGGCTCCATCCCCAGTGTGAGGTGTGCAGGAGGCAGCCGATCAATAGTTCTCTCTCACCATTGATGTTTCTCACTCTCCCTCTCTCTCTCTCCTTTCCTATCTGAAATCAATAAAAAATGTATTTTAAAAATAATAAAATAGAATGGCTGGGGGGAGGGCAGTTAAGAGGGGGAAAAAAAGACAAATGTAAAACTTTAGACAATAAAAAATAATAAAATAAAATTTCTAGACTTAAATAAAACTTCCCAAAGACAGTTACTGGGCTTCTGATTTGGACCACGCTTGCTTAAGCTCTACCCATCATCTCCCTAATCCGGAAGAAGCCTCGCTCTTCTGTCATCAGAAAGCTCTGTTGTTGAATTGTACAAGACTGAGTGAGTGATTTTGCTTTTCCGACCCTTGTTTCCTCTGTTCTATGATGAAGCTGTCACTGTGTCACAGAGTTATGAGGAATACGTGTGCTAGATTATATGGCAAAGCTCCAGGGGACTCAGGACTCTGGGAGGGGGGGAGGGAGTTCTGGGTTCCTGGGAGTCTCTGTTTTCCCTATAGACCAGCGGTTCTCAACCTGTGGGTCGTGACCCCTTTGGGGGTCGAACGACCCTTTCACAGGGGTCGCCTAAGACCATCGGAAAATGCAGATATTTACATCACGATGCATCACAGTAGCAACATTTCATGGTTGGGGGTCACCACCCCATGAGGAGCTGTATGCAAGGGTCGCGGCCTTAGGAAGGTTGAGAACCACTGCTATACACCTTCCCTCTCCCTCTCTGCCCGGATTCACCCCCAATCCAGAAGCTGACCTCTCCAGGCTGCATTGCCCAAGCTACCTTCCTTGACCTCTGGCTTCCGGTTGGTTTTGGCCAATGGGAGACACCAGAAGGGCCTGGAGGCGGAAGGAAAGGGAAGTTTGGGTTCTTACTCCTTTGGAGCCCTCCTCCCTCTCCACACTGGCTGAGGTGTCACAGTGGCACTGCATTGCCCACCCAGCTCCTGGCAGGTGGCCCCTCTCCCATGGCTCTGCCTGTGGCTGGTCCCTTCTGGTTTCAAAGCTACAAGGGCTTCCTATACATGTAGACCCTGAGAGGTCTCATTCTTGGGGGCTTTCCTTAACTCTCCTCGTGCCTTTGTGTATAACCCCTTTGTTAAAATCTCTCGAGTGACTCCTCTTAGCGTGCCATCTGTTTAATGCCAGGGCCCGGCCTGTGCCCTCGCCCAGGATCGCAGGTGGTGGCGTGGCTCCTGATGTACTTTGCTAGCATCAGAGACTGTATCTCGCTGCAACAGGAGCAGGTCTCAGCCAGAAGAATCCGCATCGGGAACTGGCTCTGTGTAGGTTTCAACAGTGGATGTGCTGAACATAAGAAGAACATCGTTCTCTAAAGGGGATTTTTTTTTTAACTTTTGGCCAAACATCTCTTCCCTCTCCTCCCTGAAACACCCACATCCATTCCCCCCCCCTTTTTTTTTTTAAAAAAAGAAGAAAACGAAGAAGACCCTCTGGCTTGCATTTACGAGGGAGTTAAGCACGCAGTTCGCCTTTCAAAGCTCTTCCCGTGGAAAGGAAACGGGCCTTGACATTTACACAGTCCAGGAGAATTCCAGCGCGAATGTGGACAGATTGGGAAGTTACCATCTCGGAGCGCGTGGGGGAAAAACAATCCTGGTGGGAAGATGTGGTGACATATATGAGACAATCCATAGATGTCAGGAATGTGCCGCTCAGCCTGTGCCTCTCGGCTGGGCGACCCGACGGGGACTGCCAAAACATATATGCATATGTTCTTGATGATATCACAGGAGAAGGCCGTCCAATGATCAGCGCCCCGCAATAACTGCGAGGAGGCTAATTCCCGGGTATATTTATGATTGCCCAATGTCAACAAAAGGGCCTTTTAAACGCAGCGCATTCCTCACCCTGCACTCCTCCCCGATCGGGCTAAACACATCCAAATGCACGAGCTATAAAAGACGGGAAGGACGCGGGCCGGCCCCGGCCTCTTTGGTTTCTGCATCTGGCCAGCGTCCACTGGGAGAAATGTAAGTCAGAGTTTACCACATGGATTACAAATGTGCTGAATTGCAAGAATGATTATTAAATGAAAATATCCATAGCACCTGCAGCTTGTCCCGGAAAATTCCCCTAGGGTATTGTGGGTGCTTTTTACATTTTTTTTTTAAATTTTTTTTTTTTTTGGAGGAAAAGAAGTAAGACAGGGTGAGATGCAAATGGCAAGTCCAGCTGCTTCTGGTAGCAGCCCCATGAATGTTCCTGAAGGGTTGACGGAGTCCGATCCATCGGTCTGCCGCCGCTTCCCTTCCCAGCCCGGGGAGGGTCCGGGGCATTTCATTAGCCTGTTTTCCCTTTGAGGTTCCGATGATCAAGAAAATGAAAATAACAGGAAGGTAAATAAAGGGCAAGTGCCTGAGAGAGCAGAGCCCGTCGGGGCCGGCCGCCTCCATCGCTCCGATCCGGCGGCAGTGTTTATTCTGCTGGAAGGTCAGGGCATCTTCTGGAAACAGAAACGGAGCGGCTCTGTGGACTGTGTTGATTTAATACACGATTGTAGAGCGAGAGAGAACACTCTGCACATATGTCATATTTGGCCGGGTTTCAATTAGCTTCTGTGTGTGTGTGTGTGTGCACGTGCATGTGTACCTGAAAACAAAACAACACAAAAAAGTTAGGAGAAGTTCAACAAAGTGGTGAATTTCTGGAATTGGCAGTCCCTCGAGTCGGGGACCACCCAACCCCTGGGAAGCGCTGGGCAAGTAGCCTTCCTTCCCTCAAGTAGAAAATAGGGATGAGGGTTCAAGTCCCACCCAGGTCACAGGTAGATAGAAGTATCAGATAGGTTGTTTGTGTAAAATAGAGTAAATTGCTGACTGACTGTTGGTGGTGATTTTTAAAGAGAATTTCCTGCTGCTAGACTCTCACATGTGATGCCGACTCTACCAAATGTCGCAGCCATACACATGCCTCAAGCATCCCAGGAAACTGTAATCTGGCCGGAACATTTTCAATGTAGGGAACTGCTTTTGAGTTAGCTACCAGGAAAAATGCATACTTTTCAATCTCTTTTTAGGGTGGACCATCAAAGGTACATGGACGTAGTATGGGCTTGTAATGTTTGGTTGCTGTTGTTTTCGTTCATTCTCACCTGAGGATATTTTTCTGTTGAATTTTAGAGAGAGTAGGAGGGAGGGGGAGAGACACAGAGAGAGAAATATTGATCAGTTGTCTCCTGCACACCCCCTGATGGCAGCCAGCGATCAAGCCTGCAACTGGGGTACATGCCCTTGGCCAGAATCAAACCTGTGACCCTTTATTCCATGGGTCAGTGCTCTATTCACTGAGCCAAACTGACTAGGGCTATAACTTTTTAAAAAAATATATTTTATTGATTTTTAACAGAGAGGAAGGGAGGGGGATAGAGAACTAGAAACATCGATCTGCTGCCTCCTGTACACCCCCCACTGGGGATGTGCCCACAACCAAGTTACATGCCCTTGACTGGAATGGAACCCGGGACCCTTCAGTCCGCAGGCTGACGCTCTGTATCCACTGAGCCAAACCAGTTTCGACAACTTTTCTTTTTTAATGGAGCTTTCACAGCCCGAATATGAAGATGTCGTGAAAGAGTTAAAAATATTGGTGTTTGTATCCCTTTCCTACCTGCCCCCCTTCCCACCTGCTTCTAACAAGCGCAGGCTTCCAGAAGAGAGTTCTGTGGGATCTCCTGGGCCCTGGGGCTTGTGGTGCTGATCTGGGTAAGTGGTGAAAAGAGAACTGAAATGAGCCTAAGAAAAGTTGAATTAACTTACCTTCTGGAAGGGCCAGAGGAAAAGCAGGGATCTGGAGATGTTGGAAAAAAGGCAGGAAAAAGTAAGAACCACCAGAGTGGAGTTTTGGGTTATTGTAGGCAGTTTTGAGCTAGCGAAAAAAGAGATTTGGTTAAGACTTCATGGCTGTCTTTGACATCAGTCTTAGGAAGATCTTTTTGGATGGGTCTCCTCCGGCAAGGGAAACCTAAGAAAAAATAAACAAATGGAACAACATCAAACTAAAAGGCTTTTGCATGGTGTAGAAAAAAAAAAAGATAACCCATGGAATGGGAGAAGATATTTGGATATTTGCCAATTATACTTCCAATAAGGGGTTAATATCCAAAATTTATAAAGGACTCATAGAACTTAACACCAAAAAAAAAAAATCTAATTAACAAATGGGCAAAGGACCTAAATAGACATCTCTCCAAAGAAGATATACAGATGGCCAACAGACATAGAAAGATGCTCAACATCACCAATCAGCAGGGAAATGCAAATTAAAACCACCATGAGGTATGACTTCAGACCTGTCACAATGACTATCATTTTTTAAAAAAATCAACTAATAACAAGTGTTGGTGAGGATTTGGTGAAAATAGAACTCTGTACACTGTGGGTGGGTTTGCAAATTGATGCAGCCACTGTGAAAAGCAGTATGGGAGTATGGCGATTCCTCCAAAAATTAAAAATAGGGCTGCTATATCCCCAGCAATTCCTCTCCTGAGTATTTTTTTCCAAAGAAAACAAGAGCACTAATTCAAAAATATACATGCACTCCTATGTTCATTGCAGCATTACTTACTGTAGCCAAGATATGGAAGCAACCTAGATGTCCAACCTAGATGAATGGATATATATACCAATATACACACCAATGGACTCACTCAGCCATACAGAGGAATGAAATATTTCTATTCGCAATAATATCAATGGGCCTACAGGGTATTTTGCTAAGTGAAATAAATCAGACAGAGGAAGACAAATATAGTATGATTACACTTATATATGAAATCTATAAACAACCCCCAAAAATGAATGATCAAAACAAAACAGGAAAAGACCCATAAATATAGAGAGTAAGGTGATGGTTGTCACAAGGGAGGGGGGTGGAGAAAGAAAATGATACACTGTAAAAGAGAGAGAAAGAGAGAGAAGTAGTTACAAGGGCATGTGGAGTTTGAAGGAGAGGACAAATTCTAGATGTCTAGAATGTCTTCTGTAACCTTAGTGAAATAGTTAGTGGGTAAGTCAGCTTTTGAGACTCAGGTAGGAGACTCCAACTGGCCTTTCATCCCCTCCAGAGTCATTATCTTGCTGTACAATGAAGAGAGTGAGCTGGATAAAATTTTTTACTGTTTACTTTTTCATTTCAAATCACTTTTTACTTAAATACCATTTTATTTTAAACTAGAGGCCCAGTGCACAAAATTCATGCATGGGTGTGGTGGTGTCCCTCAGCCCAACCTGCACCCTCTCCAATCTGGAACCCCTCAAGGGATGTCCAACTGCCTGTTTAGGTTTGATTCCACCCAATTGAGCCTAAATGGGCAGTCAGACATCCTTCTCACAACCCAGGACTGCTGGCTCCCAACAATTCACCTGCCTGCCAGCCTGATTGCCCCTAACTGCTTCTGCCTGCCAGTCTGACCATCCCTAACCATTCCCCTGTCAGTCTGACCAATGCCTAACTGCTCCCCTGCAGGCCCAATTGGCCCTAACTGCCCTCCTCTGCCAGCCTGGTCACCCCTTACTGCCCTCCCCAGCTGACCTGATTGCCCACAACTGCCCTCTCCTGCTGGCCATCTTGTGGCAGCCATCTTGTGTCCACATGGGGGTGGCCATCTTTGACCATATGGGGCAACCATCTTGTGTGTTGGAGTGATGCTCAACTGGTATATTACTCTTTTATTAGATAGGATCACAAATTAATAACAACAAGAAAATATTGTCATGGTCTGATGAGTGAAATTCTGGGAAGATAATGGTTTAAAGCAAACTCTGGAGAATTTTTTTCCTATATGTTGTGCATTTCCATTACCCTTTGCCATATTCTCAGACTTCATAAAATAGTGTTTTACAATTTTTCTTGAATGCCAGATTTTGATCTTTTCTGATTTGAATTGTATGTACATTGAACTGGAATACTAGGATGCTATGTGGGTTCCATAAAGACAGTGACAAAGTGACCATCTGAAGACCCTTAATGTATATTTTGATGTTCAATGGATAACAAGTTATATTTTCAGTTATGAAAAGATGGTGGCATGATTTTCTAAGGACTGTGTGATATAATATAGAAAAATGCCCAAGACATATATGAATCTATCTGCATTTCTCTAGCAAAATGGAGAATGACAGAAAGCTGAGAAAAAAGCCCCAAAACTCAGGCCTGTCGAGAAGTTTATCATCACAGAACACACCTGCACAAGGACTCGGACCCTTTTCCTACTGCCCAGCATCTTTCACTGACTACAGTGAATCCTGGATCCTCCTTTTCTTCCAACTGGATGAGACTGTTGGGATAATCTTCTCATATCTACTCATCTCTCACTCATTTCAAATCAAGAGCATTAGGCACAAAAGGGCTTTAAAGGATCAACCCAAACTCCAATAGTTGGTTCCCATAGTTCCATATTCTTGGGACCACATCAAGCATCCCTGCAAAGTATCCTCACAAAGACCCACAAGCACAGGGCTCATCTCTAAGAGATGCACCAGGGAGGTGAGTGATGGAGAGGAAAGAGCCCTATAACATTCTGGAGCCAATTTCACAGAAGTGCCTCTTGTCTCTCTGTCCCCCAGTCCCAAGGCAGCTGGCAGCAAGGTGCTTTCCAGATACAGAGCTGCGGGTAGGCGGTTTCCTGTTGGGCGGGCTGCCTCCACTTATGAATCCATCTCTAGGAATGGCTATCCCTGTCTATACTGCACAGGGCTGCAAAGCTGTGCTAATAATCTCCTCTGCCTTTAAACCAAATGACTGAGATTTCACCTGAAACATGCACATCTACTTAATAGGCACACTCAATGTTAGAGAGGAAGCAAGTTTAAGGCTCTTTAACAACTGCATCTGATAACACATTGGATTCCATTTTTCTTTTTACTGATAATACATTGACAAAGGCCGGAGGTCACATGAATGTAGTGTTGCTAAAAAAAAAAAAAAGCTGTAGTTTGGAATTCTTAGACTATATAAGATCCCTTTCAGGTCTTCTTTCTATTCCTAAAAAATTTGCATTCTAGATTTCGTGAGCAGAGCTTCACTTATGGGATTTAAAAAGAGAAAGTACAAACATATTATATTTCCTCACTATAATCAAATGGGAAACATTATGTAAACCTGTAGCTCTTAGTTTAGTTGTTCTGCTTTAAATTTCCATCTTCTGTCTCTGAGGTATGTGCAAACCAAATGAGAACTGTGGGAAGAAAAGTCATGGCTAAGTTCAAGTTCCCAGTGTTGGAGTATTGGCAGCAATTAGAGATTGATAGGGTCACCGGAAATGGTGAAAAATCATTTGGTGTGGTGGCCTCTCCTCCTGTGCCCCCTCCCTACCATGCATACTTCTCGAATTATAAAAGGTCCTTGGAAATTTCCTCTGGCTTTTCAAGAGGACAGGAGACTATGCCTGCCTTTAATGACCGAGCATAGCATCCAACAATACACATAGAATAGTACATAAGTGTTTTCCTTATGTCCAACCTAATTTCTAAATATAGACTCTGCTTCTGGCTATGATGCGGTAGTGGTTTCGGCGGATTCAACCTCCTCTTAGAACAAGTAGAAGCTTGATTTTAAAGTGGCCAAAGGCATGAGGGAGCTAGAGATGCAGCAAGGACATGAGGAGCCACATCCTGGAAAGAAAGGAAGTTCAATGCGTTGAGCACCCTGATTTTTTACTCTGAGAATTTGAATTTTTTAAAATATATTTTATTGATTTTTTACAGAGAGGAAGGGAGAGAGATAGAAAGTCAGAAACATCGATGAGAGAGAGACATCGCTCAGCTGCCTCCTGCACGCCCCACAGTGGAGATGTGCCCGCAAGCAAGGTACATGCCCCCAACCGGAACCGAACCCGGGACCTTTCAGTCCACAAGCCGACACTCTATCCACTGAGCCAAACCGGTCTCGGCTGGAATTTTTTGGTGTAAGAAGTTAAGAAGCCAGTCAGAGAGCCACTTCTACTGGGCAGAGAAGTGGTGGAACTTTAGAAAATATTAAGGACTTGAGAACAAAGTGAAAAAAGAACATGTCAAAGCAGGATTGCACGTGAACATCAAGAAGACAAAAATCATGACTATGGAGGAAGTACACAGCTTTAACAGAGACTATGAAGACATTAAAAATTGTTAAAGATTTTGCTTACCTGGCTTCAATCATTAATTCAAATGGAGACTATAGAGAAGGCTGAGACTCAAAAGGGTAGCAATGGAGAAATTAGGAAAGAACATCAAGAGCAAAGCTGTCTCATTAGAGACCAGAGCTCTGATCATCCACATCCTCATATTTTCAATTACTATGTATGGATGTCAACGTTGGTGAAGGAGGCTGACAGGAAAAATAGGATTCATTTAAAAAATAGTGGTGGGGCGGAGCTCTATAGATACCCTGGACTGGCGAAAAATGAATAGGTGAGTTCTAGAGGAAATTATGCCTGAAACATTGCTGAAGGCAAAAATGAGAAAACTGAAGCTGCCCTACTTCAGGCACATCATGAGAAGGCAAGGTTCTTTGGAACGGCCAATAATTCTGGAAAAATAGAAGGCAACGGGAAAAGAGGAAGACCAAATATGAGATGGATTGAGTCCATTAAAAGTTGCAATTGGCATGAATCTACAGGAGCTGAGTAGGGCTCTTGAGGACAGGACATTGCAGACACCACTCATTCCCTGGGTCACCAGAGCTCAGAGCTGACTCAATGGCATGTAAAACACCAGGACAGAAAAAGATTGGAACTCTGCAGTTTCAAGGAAGCTAAAACCCGAGGGCCAAGATCTTAAGAGAAGAAAAGTACAGAGAGGTGAGCCTAACATTTGGCACCAGGTTTTTTCTTGCTCCAGGTATTTGAAAATTAAGCCTTGTAGGACAAGAGGCTGAGATGCTATACAGAAAGCAGCAGAAAGGCAGAGCAGATCATGTGATGCCAAGAAATTTAAAAATGGAATTTAGAACTTGGGAACACAAGGGACCACTGCAGACACCTCAGGGTCTCGGTTCTGATTTCTGGAGAATTATGCTCTACAGGTAGAAGCCAAGCAGAGGTAGACCAGATCTTTCAATGATGTAACCCAGTCACAAATCAATCCAGTCTCTAGATTTGAGCTCATCTGTTTCCTCTTGTCTTCCAAAAGAGAGAAGACGAAAGATGATATCATCCAAAGCATTATATTCCTTATATATAATATCTGACATTCAATAAAAAAATTTTCAGGCATGGTGAGAAATAGAATAAATAAGTAAACAGACAAGAGAAAGAGGTAGGTGACTAAGATATTAGTATGATTAAATATGGATTTAAAAATAATTGTGATTAATATGTTAAAGAAAATAGATGACAGTATGGATCATTTCACCAGAGAACTGGAATCTATATAAAACAATCACATGGAATCAGAGAACTGAAAACTTAATAGCTGATTTTAAGAAATGAATAGATATATTTAATAGCAGATTAGATAGAGCTGAAAAGAGCTCAGTAAGCTTGAAGTAGGTCAGTAAAAATATTTAGAGTAAAGCATGGATACAAAATAAGAAAAGTATAGGAGATCCAGATAGAGTGAAAAGTTTTTAAATCTCTGCACTGTTGATATTTTGAGTCAAAAACTCTTTTTTTTGTGAGGGTACATTTGTCCTAGATCAAATAAATAAATCACCCCCCATTGAAAGCCACTATTCTAGCATAAGTATAATGTTAGAAAAATAATAGGGCAGAAGCGAAACTTAAAGAGAAATGGGTGAGAATTTCAAGAAGCACTACAAATCTAACATCTAGACATATTAAAATAAAACTGCAAAAAAAAAGAGAGAAATGTGTAAATGTATCTCTTTTCCATTACTTACTTTTGAAAGAGTAACTTTAAGACAACAGGAATAAAGGAAACTACGTGACAATAGAATGCCATTGCAAAGTGCTGGGGTGAGGGGGGAGAATGCCAATTTAGAATTCTATAGCCAGTAAACATGTCTTCAAAAATGAAGAGGAAATAAAGATGTTCCAGGCAGAGCTTTGAGATCTCATTCCCAGCAGGAAATAACCTATAGGAAATACTAAAGGAAGAACAATGGGAAGGTTAAATGTAAATATTGACTCTAAAAAAACAATAACAAAGATGTCTTACAGAACTTTAAAAACATGTAGATATGGTAACAATAACCCAAGATAGGAGGCAGTTTTATAGAAGTCAGCTAACATAGCGGGCCTGAGATCGCTCTAAGGAGCAAGGCCTGCTTGCAAGGTTGACTATGTAAACATCTGGGAACTTGAATCTGGGAAGTTCCCCATCATTCCCTGAACTGAGAAGAGGGGCTCACTGGGCCTTCACTGCGCAAACAATATGATTCATGGTGAAGGCCTGCTTTCCTCCTGGAAGTCTGGAATGCTGGTACCTGTCAGACAGAGAGTGTCTCGATGACCAGTGATCAATCAACATCCCGGGGGTGGAGTCTCTGTTGAGCTCCTCTGGCATTTGACACGCGCTGTCACTACTAGCTGCTGCAGGCGTTCAGCACGTGTGATGTGATTCCATTAAGAGAGAACTGAAGTTGGAGCCGGGATCCTTATGCCACATCTGCCTTTCCCTGGTATTGATTTTTTTTTTTTTGGTATCTTTTCCCTCAACTCAATCAAAGCTGTGAATATAAACTACATGCGAGTCCTGTGTGGTCCATGACGGGCAGCATCCACATCAGCTGGGAAACTGATCGAAATGCAAATTCTCGGACCCTCCACTCAGACTCTCTGAATTAGAATCTCTGAGCGCCCAGTAATCCATCTTATCCATCCCTCCCAGTGACTGGCGTACATTGGAGCTGAGAACTACCGCTCTGTACCTGGCCTGATGCGTGAAGTACTCTTGCTCGCCATATTCAATCCCTGAGGCTCACCCGTCAATCTTCTTTCTCTAGGAAATCATTCTACACATCCCGAGGCCACAGAAAGTGTGTGCTCTCTTGCTGAAATGTCAGCACACCTGAGCTAACTCATATCCAGTTTTAACTTGTTCTCTGAATGGTTTCACGTGTGTCTTTCTTACCATCAGCTTGATTCCTTGAGGGTACAACTTGAGCCACCTTCCTCCCATCTCTGAGTAAGTACAGAGTAGAGATATCTTCGTATAGATATGAAGTGAAATCACACAAAACATCTTTCTCTTGGCATGGAAAACAGTGGTCATTACCTTTAAGGTGAAGCATGATCGCCTAATATGCCATTTTGCCTTCTTCCTGCCTGAGATGAGGCCATCTGAGATCCAGGTGAATGGACTTGGGAGGCCTCTCTTGTTTCCCCTGAAAACATTCTCTTTCACCAGGGAAGCTAGCTTTTTTTTTTTTTTCCTCCTCTTAAAACATCAGGCTGTTATTGGAGCTTCAGAAGTGTTGTTGAATTTTTAAAGAGAGCCTCTGAGGAAAGGAGATAAGGCTTAAAAGTCCTCCGCCATTTGCCTGCTCCCTTTAAGACCTTAAGAAACTTTTTTAGGTACGTTAAAAATGTTTTCCTTTAATTTTTGTTTTACGATAAGGCTAATTAAAGCAACACCTGTTTGGAATGATATAGTTGGTGCTGGGTCAACATTTCCATGGGTTTATAATCCAGCTGTGAAAACTCAATTTGAAGTAAAACTGGGGTGTATAATATCCCAACCCAGGGGGATTCAAAAGAAACACTAATATACCAGTGTGCGTATTAGGGGGCAAAACAAATAGAAGCAAAGTGGTTTCAGGTGCTCCTTAGCACTTGCGTAGTGTGCAAACAGTTTTACGACCACGGTTTGTAGGCCTTGAGATCCTCGTGTAGGTAGGATGCCTTTGGGTATTTAAAAGGAATGAAAACAGGCCAGTTAGTGTATGTAAAATACTAGCTACTGTGCACACATGGTAATGAGGCTTCTCTCATCAGAGGGGTCTTAAGACGTGAAATGACTGCTCACATGTTCCTCTGGATTTAAGACCCCCTGGAGGCCTCCTGATGTGACAGGTGACATTCTGTCCTGAAGACCAATGGGCTGCTTCTGTCACCCCTCTTCTATTGGGGAGGCTGCCGCAGAGATTTATTAGCATGTCATGTTAAAGAGACTGGGACTTGGGTTCAGCCTGGAAATAACACGGCAACTACAACTTACCCTACAGTGGTTCTCAAACGCTTTTTAATAACTACAGAGAGACCAATAAATAAAGCAGATAAAAGTGGAGCAGCACAGATTGAATTAGAAGAAAACCTAGAGCCCCCAGCTGCTCAACTCAGAGACACCCAGAAACCTGGCAGAGGCCTGGTGAAATCTCTAAGGCTGTGACCAGCAAAAACGACCGGCCTGCAGGTAACCCAACTCAAAGCTTTCCTTTGAATGCTCTTTGGAGAAGAAGTTTGGCCAGTTGACCAGGAAGGTAAAATACAGGTTTAGCAGGCTTTACTTGAAGATAGCTTCAAGCAACCCCAAGGCTCCACAGAACTGGTGAAGATGAGGGTTCTGGTTTCAGCTGACCCCATAAAGTTTTATATGTGGGACCTCGTAATACACTGAACCCCAGGTTTTTCCCCTGGGAAATAGGGATGGAATCCCTGGCAAGTTACTGTGGTCCTTTGTTTGTTTGTTTGTTTGTTTGTTTGTTTGTTTGATGTGTATTGTGTTTTTGTTTTAGGACAGTGGGGAATCAAATAAAACAGTGGATTTTAGATGGTTTTGCTATTCAATTAAAGTGATGGGAGTCCTAAGACAGGATAGAATGGGAGCTACTATAACAGAAGTATAAGTCACAGAGGAGAGGGAGACATTTTTCCGGGGACCATTGAGCAGTTGTATGGATCATACATGGAGAGTCTCATCAACCCTGTACATACCTTTACATATTCAATTCCTCATTCTTTCTCCATCCTTCTCACACATCCCAGACATTGATGTTACCCATGTCTCGCCTACATTTCTTGTCATTCTGGAATAATATCTGCTTGATCTGAAGTAGCCGTAGATTGTTCGAGGTGGGCAAGGTGTTAGAGATCATGCTGTCTGTCTTGTACTGTTACAGTTGAAGATTCCAAGTTTAGAACTCAGGTGTCTGGATTCCTGGGCCAACCTCTTTTGAGTAATGGTAAAGATGTTCAGTTTCTTCCACTGCAGTGGATGAAGGTGTTGCCACCACAACATTGGTCATGTTCCTCCAGTGCCTCTTGCTCTTTCTTTCTAGGATGATGGAGAGTAAGAAGGTCTCACACTCTGAGACTCCATCATGTAGGAGATGGCCCTTTCTTACTGTGTAGCAGGCAGCAAACCAGGGTCCTATGCCAACCATCTCATCTCAGACACCCAATGCTTTGCCATCTTCCAGTAATCTGCCACCTGACATCAAACCCTTCCACCAAAGTGTCCATGCTTGAAGACAACTCACGGGGACTTAGTTTAACTCTGAATAAAAATGTATGTCAGAGTTCTGAATTTCTGACGGTTGGATTTTAAGTATCAGCAGAGGTAACACTGGGGGCCAAAGACACCATTCCACATCCCTTTAATGTCACTGTGCCATGGTCTCCTCTGCCTGCAAGGAAGTTTGACCAAGTGTTTTCCCTACTCCTCTTTCACCTCAATAGCATGTTAGTTCCTTGCAATAGTGACCTGTCACAGTAAGAGGGTAGGGGAGAACAAGGAGTGTGCAAGGCATTCCAAGACAGTATCAATTTCAGTTCTGAAAATACATTAGGAATGACTGAAATAATGTGGAAATAATAACATTTTACATCCCCTCGACTGTCTTTGCAATCAGGATTAGCAAAATATTCTTTGTCAGGTCATGTGCTCTGTGTTTTTGCATTTAAGAAAAATCTGGCTCACTTGGATAGGCAGCGAGTGGGAGACCCACAGGTGATTATGGCATATCTTGGGCTTTGGGAATTACCAAGCTTGGGAGCATCCTGGAGAGGAGGTAAGGGCAATGAATGGCTTTTGTTTACAGTTTGACAACCAGTGATGGCTGGAGAACACTCTGGAGGCCCGAAGAGCCATCTGTCAACAGCAAGCTAACTCCACTTAAGGGGATGGGGATGGAGGCAATTGGGGGCTGCATGGTGTGTCTCTTGAGAGGTGAGGGCCCCCTTCTTTCCACTGGGCTTCCCCACATTTATCTCACACGACTCACCAAGCTGGAATTTGACCTGTGCAGCCCTAATTCCTTTTCCATGTGATTCTTCTGAAATATGGCTTCCCACATAACATTCCCAAAACCAGTCACATTGTCCTAGGACTGTAACAGATAAGTTCCAGAAATAAAATCAAATGGTAGCCACTTAATAAAGTATCTGGTGGATTGCACTGAATCAGCTATGACCAGCCCAAGCCCTTCGTTTTAGTGATGCCAAAATCAGGAGGTAACAGGAGAGAGACAGACATTTGGAAACTGGAACTTCTGTTTGAAAGTTGGAACAATGAACCCTGGTTCTCAGAATAGATTAGTGACAGAATGGGCCTGGAACTCAGATCTTCTGCTTGTCCTTTTCTGAGAAAGGACCCAGTCTACAAGCATGCTAAAAGCAGAGTCTTGGGAGGAAGAGAGAATTCTTGTTCAAACACATATTCCTTGGAAGTTTCTTTGAGAACTGCCAGGAATGGAGCTTTGTATGAGCCATTTCTTCAGGATGAGCTCTAAGTTTTCAAGCTAATGCCAAGGTCCCTCAGCCCACAGGTTGAGGAGCAGTCGAGGAAAGCCAACAGGTCCATGTGCCACATTGTGCCCTGTATTCCTACTTAACACACTGAAGTCTGGCAATGGGACGGACAGAGAAAGCTTCTGGGGAGTTCTTTTTCCTTCGCTGCCTTTCTGTATATATAGAAATGAGGATCGGGTTCTAGCTGGAGGAAAAGTAAGGCATCCAGGAGTCAGTGAACCTGACAATTTTGTCAATTATTACCTGTGACTGAATTTAAGTGATGTTCAGTAGGTAAAAATGACAGCACATGATCACCAAAAGAATTGAGCAAAGGGTGGAATATGATATGAATCCCAGGATAGGCACTGAACTGTTTTGTCTGGAACCTTGAATAACACATATGAAATAACAAATAAACAATAAAATCTCATATAATTAAGGGCTCCATTGTGTACTAGAGACTTCATATATGGCAGCTGTCCGATAAAGAAAATAATAATGAAGATGACAGACTGAATTGAGACTGTCTTTCTTATCTTGAAAATAAAACAAGAATTTCCGTTCTTCACTCCCACCGTCATACCTGAGAGTGGGTTGGATTTAGTCACTTCCAAAGAATAGGGTAGGGTTAGGGAAAAGGAGAAACTTCATAGTGGGGAGGCCTGGCAGATATTGCCTTAACTAAATAATCAAAATTAATATCATCATTGTTGTACCTATGAATATGAAGTGATGAGGGGGTGGACCTTGCCTCTATGCATTATTTACCCAAATCATAACCCCTGTATAACCATGAGAAAAACAGATTGGAAGACATTCTATAGTCTATTTGGCCAGAACTCCTCCAGAGAGTCATTTATATGCACTGTATATAGCAATGTATCTCCTTTTCCCTGAAAACCAGAGGGAGACTGACCAAAGGATATTGGGGAAATAAGACAACTAACTACAATGTGGAACCGTGGATTGGGTCTTGGGACAGAAAAGAAGGCATTAGTGGAAGATCTAATGACGTTCAAGTAAATTCTGGAAATTAGTTAATACTGATATACCAATGTTGATTTCTGAGTTTTGATAAATGGGCCATGGTAATGTGAAAATTTAATTGTTTTTGCAATTTCTCTGTCGATTAAAATGATCCCCAAACAAAAAGATAATTAAAAAGAACACAACTCACCCACCAACCAATACTCTCCTTTGTCCCTATCTCTCTTCTTTCATGCTGAGCCTCCTAACATACTGTCCACACTTACTGCCTCTTCTGATTCATTCCCCAGCCCTCTTCTTTCCAATTTCTGCTCTACAGGACTGAACTCTTTGGGTGTAGTTGATACAGCTGACCACTCCCCAAAATTCTACCCCCCCTTTGTTTAGTGAGTACCCAGGATCTCATGGCTGACTCTCCCCTCTGCTCACCCTACACCTGCTCCTTAGATGGTCTCATATTCCCTGTGTTTTCAATTTATATTTAATGTACTCAGCAATATCTCTAGTTTTGCCTGAAAATGCTCCTGCCTGCCAGGACTCCTTTTGAATGTCCTTTGGAAACTCACTCAAAATTTCTTCAAACTAAATTCTCATCCCCCTTCCTCTGTTCTCTGTGTTCGTGAATGGTATTACCCTTCATCCAGTTGTCCAAGCCAGAAACTTGAGAGTTTACTCAAGTCATTGCTTCTATTGCTCCCCATGACCACTTGAAAGATCTCTCAACCATCTTCTCTCTCCTGGCCTCCAGTCTGTTGCTTAGTTGAGCAAGCCTTCCTTCCCTTCTCACTTCTCCAACATCTGCATTCCCTTAAATGGATGCTCTCCCTTTATTTCCGCATCTCTTCAATACAACTTCCACATTTCTGATAAGGATATTTCTAGAAGCAAAGTCTAGACTCCCCTTCTTAAAACCTTCAATGACTTCCTATCACTCACTTTGAAAATAACATGCAAACTTCTTTTACATGGTACTCAAGAACTTTCATCATGGGACTCTCTATTGTCTCTTCAGAGTCAACTTTATTGTGCTCCTCCATCTCCCAACTCCTGTAATTCTCCTAGTCTCAGACACATCACACCTCTTTCCCTCTTTTGACATCTGTGCTCCTGGACGGTTCTTTCTTTGCTGCAACCAAGCACTGCCCAGGACATTTCTTCAGATGTTTTCATGCTGCATCCTCTGATAAATTGAGGCACGGAGAAACTCAGTAACATGCTCCGTCTGAACTGATCAGCAGTTGTCTTTCCATGAGGACCCTGAGCTGGTGAGTGTTTTTCCATTGTTGGTTGGTTAGTTTGGTGTTGACTTCCTAGAGAAGTGAAAGGGGTTAGAACACATGGTCTGGTGGTTCCCAGAATTCTTTACGAAGGGAGGAAAGAGAAGCTGGGGAAGAATATGTTGGTCCTTTATAAGTTTGAGACATGTGATATTGAGAGAGAGAGACAGAGAGAGAGAGAGAGAGAGAGAGAGAGAGAGAAGGCAATATGCTCTGGAAAATGGTGGACTGGTTCGAAAATGTAAAACATTAATTTATAATGATAATCCCCAAAGAGCAACACACACTTTGGCAAGTGATCCCCAAATTGGAATGGCTGATGGATAGCCGGGGAGTGACTGCTGAGATGAGGTATGACGCTGTCCATGGAGAAGAGGGGCGGACGTCGGTGAGTTATGGGCTCTCATTCCACCTGGGACCGCAAGTAAATAACCAAGTGCCAGAGAGAGGCTCCAGATGGTTTGTGTAGTGAGTGTGACCAGAACTCCACTGAGGAATCAGAGCCTGGTAATTCAAACCGGGCCTGCCGTTTTATGTTGTAGCAATTCACCACCTTACCAGGGTGTCTAGTGGGTGTGCCGGTGACCCCTTTGGGGGAACAGCTGATACCCAGTTCGGAGGCCCCGTCCCATCCTGGCCAAAGCCCACTGCTTCCTGGATGGTAGTTATTGATCATTTTAGAGGAATCTCAGGCTCAGATCAGTCAGCCTGAATACCCATCAGCCCGACCTATTTCTGGCAAAGTGGACGTCCTAGGCTGGAGGAGGCAGAACTTGAATGAGCGAGTGAAGTAACAATGCTTTCTAACCCCCACCGTCATACCTCGTTTTATACCCCCGCCTCCCGGGTCCATCTGGCCTGAACACTAATGAGGGCTTGTTTTCACAGAACAGCGTGAGAAACGCGGGGGGCCTCTGGAGGCCCCCACCATCCGCGGGTCCCAGGTGCAGCTGTCCAGCTGAAACCCTCAGCAAGCTTTCCCCCTGGCTCCTCTCTGCGAGTCCTGAGGGGCTCGAGCACCTGGCGCAGGCGAGGTGGGGTGCGATCCAGCCCCTCCACGTGTCACCTGGAGCAGAGGAAGCCTGCGGGGTTTCACAGCTGAAGGAGGAAATGGAACAGGAGGGAGGGGACTCGTGAAGCAGACCGCCACCTGGGGACTGCCGGGCCTGAGGAACTACTTAGAGGCCGGGTCCCAGGTTGACATCGCTGATGTGTAGACTTGCATGTGTCTGAGGACAAAGTGCACGTGCTTTGAGTTGCACTTTTGTTCAATCGCAGGGGGCATTCAATATTATTAATTTCAGGTAGCAGAGCGGTTACAGCTTACAGAGTGATTTCCCCTCCTAAGTCTAGTCCCCACCTGGCGCCGGATATAATTATAACAGAATTATTGACTATATTTTCTGCGTTGTGTTATAAGTTACGGCCCAAATTCTTTAAGTTGGGGAAATACAGTTTGTTGGTTAAAGCTATTCTGTCATTCACAAACCACTTTTGAGCATATATTACCTGGAAGATAAAAAAAAAAAAGAGAGAAATATGACATATTTTCTATTCAATGAGTGCTGGGTAAGGGACTCAGAGAAGAAAGTTACTGTCTCCTATAAAGGATTCATAATTTAGTCTGGGAAATAGATACTCGGTTTGGAGGGGCCTGGAAGGGCTTTCTGAAGAAGGAGGCATTTCTGCTGAGACTTGGGAAGGGGTGTTCTGAGTACAGGGGAGTGTGTGTTCAACAATCCGGAGGGGAGAGAGAACCCGGGCTCTGCGTGGCTCTGCCTGGCGGAGGCGGAGGTGGAGGTGGGGCAGGGAAGGGGCAGGAGAAGGGGCAGGGTAAGGCCGCCTCAAGGTCATGGCACTACAGGAGGACTCGAGGCTGGAGATCTCAAGGAGCCCTGGATAATTCCTAGGAAGGACAGACAATGTTCAGAGACGTGTTTGATATCCCTGGTCATTTCAGTGGAGGATGGATGAGGGAGGGGAGACCAGAAAGCCAGGGTGAAACAAAGAAAAGATGCCCCAGAGTTTCCTTAGCTTGTGTTCTAAGAGGTCACCAACACACCCACTACGCACTCTGGTAAGTTGGTGAATTGCTATAACGACTGGTCTACAGTGATGGGCAAACTCATCAGTCCACAGAGCTAACTATCAACAGCACAACGATGGACATTTCTCTGGAGAGCCACATTTTTTTAAACTTCAGCTCCTTCTAACGCCGCTTCTTCAACATAGACTCGCCCAGGCCGTGGGATTTTGTGGAAGAGCCACACTCCAGGGGCCAAAGAGCCGCCTGTGGCTCGCGAGCCGCAGTTTGCCAACCCCGGTTCTAGACTTCTCCTCTCTAGCAATTCCGCAGAGAGCAGAAGGCATCATGTACATTTCCAGCAGCTGCTGTGAGTGGCTTAAAAGTCAAATGGCTGGTCCGTCCTCGAAGATTCCCAGGCTGCTTTGGGCAGAGTCGCAGGCCCATCTGCTCCCTTGGCTTAAAAGGAGGAGAGCGACCTTCCTGCGTTGCCTCATCAGCAACGTGCGGCCCGCTCCTTCTGTCCCGGGATGGGTGTGGCCTGGGGTCACTGAACATCCCTCCTTGCCATGGGGCCAGGGGACTCGGGCTGGCTGTCCTGTGCCATGCAGGCCCCTATTTCTGGTGCTGAATTGCTGGAGAAGTGGTTGAAATCAGAGGCAAAATGCCACCCTGCCCGCCCACTGCAGTCTGGGCTCCCGGGAAGGGAAAATGATTGCCAGAGTGTTAGCTGTTCCCAATCCGCTCGGGACCTTAAGCTGTCTTGAGCGGAGTTGCCAAGCAGCTCGCTAGAGACTGGCCTTTGGGTGGGAGTGGGGAGGGGGCGGGGAGCGTGCAGTTGGCTCTCCATCACCGTTACTTGTTCGGAAGCTGCTCTGTTCGCTCCCCAAGCACCGGTGAGCGGGTCTACAGCAGGGTGAGTCTTTGTATGCAAACTTGACTTTGTGTGTGAGAACTGGCTGTCAGAGATGCTGCCAGTTGACTGCCAAGGCGAGCAAAGGTTGTTTCTTTGAATGGTCCATGTGTTAGTGTTGCGGGGAATTTCTTGGTAAGATCAAAACCTAGTGCTAAAGCCTTGGGGAAGGAATTAGGCGGTGAATTGCTGGGGGGGTTATCTTCCTGGGGGGTTCTGAGCAGTGCTGGGGTTGCCTAGGGAAGCGTCTGTGATTGGGAGGTGATACTTGAGGCATCTGGCAGTGGTTGAGCGCCGCGGAAAGAGCAATGTCTCCAGCTCAGTAAATAGGAGTTCAAGTCCCAGTTCTGATTCGGGGTGTGTTGCCTGGTACAAGTTCCATCACTTCCTCGGGCCTCGCATGCCCCGGGTGAAATGAGGGCAGGGATCCCCCAGTCGGTCTGATGCTTAGCTTTGACAATGAGCAGACTGAGGGCTGCAGGGCTGGCATTATTTATGCAAGGTCAGAGCCATGAGCAAACTCACTCACCACATCCGGTGATGGAAGCAGGTGGGTCTTGCGGTGGTCTGCATGTGGGAGAGGTCACCCCAGGATCCCAGGTGGCCCTGGCTTTCCCTCTTGTGTGGGTGCTGCTGTGAGACTGGGCGTGAGGTGAGTAGGACAGAGGAGTGTGGGAGAGAAAACAGAAGCAGCCTTCTAGCTTTCCCACTGGGTCATGACCCCACAGGGTGATGGTCAGGAGAAGGCATAGGGCAGAGAAGAGGGGACCGTTAGTCCCGAGTTGCTTCCTAGAATGTGTCTTCCTGCTTCTTCCACTCACTTTTGAAACACAGAGAGCTTTCTCTCTGGAGCCCTAGTTGGAAAATGAATCTTTTGTTTTTGTGTTTTTTTATTGTTTAAAGTATTACAAATAGTAGTGCATATGTCTCCTTTCCCCCCGCCCCCCTATTGACCTCCCCCAGCCTTGCCTACCCCCCAGTACATGCCCTCACATACCCTACCCTCCCGCAGTGTCTTGTATCCATTGGTTATGCTTATATACATGTATACAAGTCCTTCAGTTGATCTCTTATAACTCCCCCACTCCAATCTTCCCTGCCTTCCCGCTGTAGTATGACACTCTGTTGATTGCTTCTTTGCCTCTGTATCTACTCCTCCTTCCCCTGATTCTTTTCTTTAGAAACATCTTGCCTCTGCAGGCTAGAAATAGACCTATAAGAACAAAAAATGTTTGAGACCCAACTTCAACGTCCAATAGTTCTGAGTCGCAGTTTCAATGTCAAACAGTTCCTTATGTGTACACGTCAGTAATGGTATCTGGATGGTGGGCAAATGGTGGCCATGCAGGTCCTAGGCATCCTGTAGCGACGCACAGCTGCTGACTGCCAGTCTTTTCATGCTGACGGCTCTGATCTAGGATGATGTACAACTTGTTGCTTTGGAAAGCACACACCCACAATCTGATGTGGTGTAGTCTGGGCTGGTACCAGGGTCTCCAGCCAAGGGAAGGCTTACACGAGGGTGTGGGCCACTCCTTAGACACCCAGTCAGGGCTGTGGGTGAGGAGGGCTGGATCCCCAAGTCCTCTCAGGAGTTCCTGTGCTCGCTGACATTTAAAAAAATTATGTTACTGTGTCCTTTCTTGTTTATATATATATTTTTTTCAATTACAGTTTACATTCAATATTAGGTTGTACTAGTTTCAAGTGGACAGCACAGTGGTTAGACAACCATATACTTTACCAAGTGATTCCACCTGATATTTCCAGTTCTTGCCTAACCCCCCTACACTGACATTTTCAATGGTGGGAAAAAAGAGACAGAGGTTGGTAAATTTATTGAGGACAAAACTGAACACAAAATTCTGACTATTACCTTAAAGGGAGGAAGAACATAGAGTTCAGAAGTAGAGCTCAAAGTGATAATTGTATACTCCTTGATATTTTTATATTTTATTTTTAAGTTGTATGTGTATATAGTTTAATAATAATAATAGTATGATAATAATGATAATAATAATAATAATAATAATAATAATAATAAATGCTTATAAACTACCAAGGGCCACTTTTCTAAGTGCTTGGGCTTATTAACTGATTCAATTAGTATTATTATTTGTCCATGGCCTGGGCAAGTCTCTTTGGAAGAAGAGGCGTTAGAAGAAGTTTAAGTTTTAAAAAGTTGGCTCTCAAAATAAATTTCAATCGTTGTACTGTTGGTATTTGGCTCTGTTGAAAGGGGAAACTGAGGCATGGAGGGAACAGAGTCAACAATTGTCAGCGCTAATATCCAAAATCTGGGTCTGGGCTTGTAAGCTCCATACCATACTGCTTCTCTGAAGAGCAATAAGCCAACTAGCATTACAGACCTTCCTTGTCCCACCCTCCTCCAGCCCTGACTTTTACTCTCCACAAGTCGCCTCTTGCTGTCTTTGCTGTTCTTTCCTCTGCCATTTACCTCCATGTTTAAGCTGTCTTTCATTTTTTCAATACACAGTACACATTATCTATTGACTTTTTTTTTCTTATAGATGAGGATTTAACTCTCTTTACATGAACCTTCTCCCCTGCCCTCAATACAGATCCATCCCATCTCCCATTCCCCCTTTATAGTGAAGGCGCCATTTTGAGTGAAATCCATGTTCAATGTCTAGCATTATATAATTATGCAAATACTATTTCAAGATGAGCCACCCAGAGAGGATTACTCATTATTTTTCTGCAGACCATCATTTCTTCTTTTGGTTCCTGTTGCTATCCGTAGAACTAATTCTTAACCAGCTTTTCTAGCAGAGAATAGAGCCCTTCCCAATCTGCACAGGTAACTTCCGGCAACCCTTCAGGTTTTGTTTTTCTTGGAGTTATTCCTTCGAGAGCCAGCTGCCTGTCCTTGGTGGCCAGGACGATTGTCTGTGATGTGGGGCCACTGCCTCGCTGGTATCCGAGGATTGGTCTTGATCATCAGCCTGGGAATTCACTTCATCTGTCTCCAAAGTTGGATCTCTGATCTCCTGGACCTCCTGGCTTCCTCTTTCTGAATTTAGACCCTTACACTGAGGGCAGTAGTTGGCAAACTGTGGCTTGCGAGCCACATGTGGCTCTTTGGCCCCTTGAGTGTGGCTCTTCCACAAAACACCACGGCCTGGGCAAGTCTATTTTGAAGAAGTGGTGCTAAAAGAAGTTTAAGATTAAAAAATTTGGCTCTCAAGAGAAATTTTAATCAATGTTCTGTTGATATTTGGCTCTGTTGACTAATGAGTTTGCCAACCACTGCACTGAGGGAAATCAGATCTTATGGTAAAGTGCTAAGAAAAAAATACAAGGAAGAAAAAGTTTGTAAGGTCTAGTGTTCTCACAATATCTTGATTTTACTTTCATATTTGATTATAGTTTGGGCCTAGATTTCTAGATTAGATCTAGTTTTCAGTTAGAGCTTTAAAGAATTTCTCTACTGTCTACTGGCTGCCAATACTACTTTTTGAAAAGTATGAGGCAATTTTTCATTCCTCATTCTTTGTATGGGAACATTCTTTGTATGATTTTTCTCTCTGGAAAGAGAAAAAGGCTTCTCTGTATCCCAAATTTCATGATGATATGCTTTGATGGGTCTTCTGTTTTAATTCAACATGCTGGTTATGCAATATTCCATTTTGATCTGGAAAGCCATATCCTTCCTTTGATTCAAGAATATTTTCTTACAGCATTTTTTAAAGTTTCTTTTGCTTATCATTCCTTCAGGTTAGTTTATCAATTGAATGTTGGTTTTAATGGTTTATTTTTTAATTTTCAAACTTATTTTTCCCTTTTCATTCATGTTTTTGTTATTTTTTCCAGACTTCCTTAAATCTAATCATCTATATAGCCTATTGAATTTTCAAATGCTAATTTAAAGTATTATAACTTGAGTTTCTAAGAGTTTTTCTTGTTTACTGTTATTTCAATAGCATTTATTTTCTGCATAGATTTAATATATTTTCTTACATCTGAGAATATTCATTCTTTTAAACATGATTTTTTTTTATTCCTCAATTGCTTCTATTTTCTCTGAACAAGTTCTTCCCTCACCCTTCTCTCTTTTTCTCATTGGACAAATTAGGAACTTAGTGCAAATGTCTTTTTTTTATTATTGATTTTTTCATAGAGAGGAAGGGAGAGGGATAGAGAGTTAGAAACATTGATGAGAGAGAAACACCGATCAGCTGCCTCCTGCACACCCCTTACTGGGGATATGCCCGCAACCAAGGTACATGCCCTTGACTGGAATCAAACCCAGGACTCTTCATTCCACAGGCCGACTACCCACTGAGCCAAACCAGTCAGGGCAAATGTCCTTTTTTTTTTTAAAATGCAAATATCTTATTGCAAGTGAATGGCAGAGAGATTCATTTTTCAAATTGAGATCTTAAGCTGATTTGAACCTGTACATGTTGGTGGCTGTGATTGGGGTGAGGGGAGGAGTGTTTGGTAATCTGTGGGCTCTGCTTTAGGACTACTGGACAAGGAACTGGCTCTTACATTGGGCAAAACAAAACAAAACAAAACCACAGGTTTAACCTCTGTAGAGTCTTTAGACTTAAGGGCCCCAGGTGTTTTGTTTTGTTTTGTTTTGCCTGGAGGATGGATAGGCCATTGTTGGTTGTAAAGATTGGGGAAGGATTCTGAGATTTAATTGTTACATAAGCCCCACATCTTCCTCCTGTTTTCAGGTTCCACCCACATCCTACCTTTTGAGCTATTGACACCCTCCAATCGATTTGCCTTTCCAGAGTTGTATTGATTGAATCTTTTGGGCTCACAGTCCTTTTACTGGCAGGCATATTTCAGTTGCCACTTGTATATCTGCTTTCTGCTTCCTAAAGGGTGTGGCCATCTCTGTGTGCTGTAATCACTTCTTTCACTTTACTTTGTTGTTTGGCATTCATATCTTTTTTTAAAAAATATATATTTTATTGATTTTTTACAGAGAGGAAGGGAGAGAGATAGAGAGTTAGAAACATTGATGAGAGAGAAACATCCATCAGCCGCCTCCTGCACGCCCCCTACTGGGGATGTGCCTGCAACCAAGGTACATGCCCTTGACCGGAATGGAACCCAGGACCTTCCAGTCCGCAGGCTGACGCTCTATCCCCTGAGCCAAACCGGTTTTGGCTGGCATTCATATCTTTATAACCCTCTATTTTCGTGATTTTGGAGGAAGGAGTGAAGATAAGTACCTACTTGACTTTCAGCAGACCTCTTCATGCCTTGCTGTTGGCATTCTACATCTCAAATGCCTGGAAGTATCAGCTTCATGTCCCATGCAGAATTATTTCTGTGGTTCACCCACTTGTTCATTAGAAAGCAATCCCTGACGGTCAGAGCTTTAGGGGTGTAAAGGATGTGTAGGCCCCAGGACCTGCCCTCAAGGAAGGAATAACAGACCACCCCTGTGAGGCAGAAGATGCACCATGTTTGCAGGAAAGGGGCCATTTCTGGGGTGGGAGATGATGGGGACACAGAGCAGGTAAAGTTTGAGTTGAACCTCTAGGAGGGAGGCCCCAGCACTGATGTGCTAATGAGGTTCCGGGGGGATTCTAGGTGATTGAAGCGGGCTGGGGGTCAGGCAGGAGTGAGAGGAGCACTACGGCAGTTTAGCCCCGGCCACCCTCCCCTAATTCACAGTTTTCCCCAGACCTTGATTCCCCAACATCTCTGAAGACTCATCGTTGCACCTGGAAAAGTTTCCGGCTTCCCCATGACTTTGAAGTAAACGTTAACTTCTAAAGAAACCAGCGATGACACGAAAGGCAGGTAAGATATATCATTGAGCGGTCAGCCCCCACATGTGGAAGTGGTTTGTTAGCCTCTGGAATGTACCTGTGAAAAATGTAGCTTTGAAAATGTTAGTAGCAGATGCTTCTGTTCATCTCCATGCAATTTTACCGATTATCCCTGGCAATCACTTCCTTCCCCATTCCGAGTCGGTTGTCTTCGGGGTGTGTCCCTCCTTGGGGTTCTGTGGTGCTAACCAGGGATTGGCCCTTTTGCACCAGGATGCTTTCTGGAGGCCCGCCCCTGGCTCTCAAGAGTTTCTCCCTGTCCCGTGGTCTTTAGAGGGTAATGGCAAAGGGAAGAGCTTTTTCTCTAAGATGCTCGGTCCCTGGGGTCATGCAGAGGGCTTGTGAAAACACACATTGCTTCGTCCGCATCCAGAGCCCTGGGTTCAGTAGGATTGGGATAAAACCCAGAGAATTAGCGTTCCTGAGTTCCCAGGTGATGTCAACACTGCTGGTCCAGGGACCACACTTTGAAAACAACTGTTCAAGGTAGAAATGCAAAAAGGTAATGATAAAGGGGGTAGAAAAAAATGAATTGATTAGGTTGTTTTTTTTTCTTTTTTTTTGGTGGTGTGCGCTAAGGTAATAAGTGCTGTGAAGGCTAAGAAGAGAAAAGAAGGCCTATGATTCTTAGTGTGTGAAGAATTACTTCCTCTGTGGCTACCCTCTGTTCCCCTCTCGCATCAAAGAACAAGGAGTAAATGAGTGCATGTCTTCCAACCACAGGCCACCCTCCGTTATGAGTATATGGATGAAGTTACACTGGGAGATAAGAATTTAGAGGCTATGTGTCTGCCACAGGATTTTTTTAAAAATCAGAAATGTGAAGCTTTATCAAAGTGTAAACCAGACCTTTGTTAATAAGAAAGCCACCGAAACCGGTTTGGCTCAGTGGTAGAGCGTCAGTCTGCGGACTGAGAGGTCCCAGGTTCGATTCCAGTCAAAGGGCATGTACCTTGGTTGCGGGCATATCCCCAGTATCGGGCGTGCAAGAGGCAGCTGATCAATGGCTCTCTCTCATCGATGTTTCTAACTCTCTATCCCTCTCCCTTCCTCTCTGTAAAAAAATCAATAAAATATATTTTAAAAAAAGAAAGAAAGCCAATTTTGCCATTCACAATCCTTAGGAAATACAGTCTTGGCCTGAGCCCCTGTTTGCTGCATTCAAAAGGTATAATATATTGAGAAGGAAAAACAGAATAAAAAGGAAAAAAAGGAGAAAACGTTGTTTCTATGGTTAACAATTTACATTTTTATCTACTGTTCTCTAACGCTCTCCTGGCATATGAAACGGGTGCTTGAAAAGTCCAACACAGAAGATTAACCAGCCCTGTGTTTTCTCAGTACCCCGATAGAACTGATCACCTGCTGTGTACTCAGCAAGTCCTGCGTTAGTTAGGCCTTAATGGAGAAGATGAAAAATAAGCCTGAGAGATGACCCCACCCTTCAAAAAGCTACAGACTAGTCTGAGAATTCGGGCAACCAAGAGCTGACAAACCCAGTACAAAACAGCATTGAGCGTAGACATAGAGAATAAGTTATGGGAAAACAGATTCCTACAAGGAGTCCATAGTTACGCTAATGCCAACCAGAAAAAATGAGACAAATCTTTAGAGTGTTTGTAACAGAAGAACAGAATTTTAGGCCTTGCGAAGGTTGGACTGGAGCTTTTCTGGGTCTTCAAATTCCTTTTCCAGCTTTATTTTTTCTTCTCAGGCTACTCCCTGTAAATACCCAGCCTGCCTTTCCCTACCCAGAGGCACATGGAGTGTTCTGTGGTATGTAAGACGGGGCACAAGGTTTTCTACCCAAATCCCTGCAGGTTGAGAGAATGATCTACACCTTGTCTGATCCGAGTCAACCCTGCAAAGAAAAAGTATGGTGGTGGTGGGGTAGGGTAGGGGGAGACAGACCCTATAGGACCATAGGAGATACAGCATTTAGCTTAGAACACTTAGGAATATCAACTCTGGGATTTAGTGCATCCCTGGAGTCAGGGCAAGTTCAGAGGACCCCACCAGCTACATCTTCTTTGCAACCCTATGTAGGAGATTTCCCAGATCTGTTTGTTTTACACCCGGCAAAGGTATAGGTGAATCAGGTTTTTTAGGTCCTAGGCTGTTATTTTGAGAACCCATTAAGAAAGATGTTTAGATATTTTTTCCATTGGCACCTTATGATCCACATTCTTGCCTGTTAAATGCAAAAATAAATCCCTAAAATATAATTTTCTTGAAAAGACCCTGACTTAAATACATCTGTGGAAACTAAGCACCATTTATTTTAAAGGTAGCTTAAAAATGTTTGCCGTATATGCCCAAACTTTTCCAGATGTTTCAACAAGTAGACACTATGAGATCGAATTTAATTTGCTTTGGTGTTTTAATCAACATTTACCTTGACTTCCTTTTTTTTTTCTTTTCTTTCTTTTTTTTTTTTTTGCCTATAATGAAGTTTATTCATGGGTTGAAGGCGATCTTCAAAGTGTTAATTTTAGCTTTTCTTTATAACACAAACACACACACCAAGGCATTTTCTTATTGTAAACTGAGATAAACTTGCAGTGTGGCTCTGCTTCATTAAGCCAGGAAGTGTACGCACCCTAACAAAAAAAGCATGTATTTCCATTTCGTGTTGGCATCAATGGTGGTACTGTGAATAATGTCGTTAGCACTGGTAGCTGGAATTCTCTGTGGGAGACTGATGAAAGACAGATGACAATAAAAAGGGCATCAGAAACCAAAAATAACCTGGGAGATGTGGCGTTAGAGGCGAGAGCACTCTTTGCTCAAGCAACATGGTTTCTGGGGGTGCAGCTTTCCAAGCTCAGAGGGGCCGGGTTGGGGCTTCTGGGGTAACCTGGCCCGAGGTGGAGGGGGATGGAAGGGCTTCCCCACCTCCAGGATTTGCAGGGAGATGAGGTGCTTTATGAATGGGTGGTGCTTGTGTTGTTTTTCAAACGTAGTTTTCGGAATTGCTTGGAATGTCATAAAATGTGCTGATTCTGCTCCTGTGTAGAGGACTGAATGGCAGGTTAGAGTTTAGCCAAGTTAAATCGAAGGAGTGGATGAAAGTGGGAGTTGACTTTTGACTCTTCCTATAGCAAGACTTGTTTGCGTGTTACTAAAGGCAGATGAATGCATGCGATTATGAGTGTATTTTTAATTATTCATATCTATGTGCAGCTAAAACATCATAAAAGGTTATGTTAATGGCTTCCAGCTGCCTTTTCACAATACAGATAATTTTGTCTTTGCCAGTACCGTTTCTGGGGTTGTGGCAGAGATATGGATAATGGTTGAAAAAGAGGAATAAAGCAAGCAAAGTAATTTAACTACTTTACTTTGGAAAGGACGAAGAAGGTTGCAAAAAAGAGGAGAATAGATGGTGAAGGTATGAAGAAGGAGGCAGGAATGGCAAGGTTGAGCTCAGGACAGAGTTTGGGTGAATTGTGAGGAGTACATTTTGAAAGAGAGGGATAAAGACTAGAAGAGCTGAAACCGGTTTGGCTCAGTGGATAGAGCGTCGGCCTGCGAACTGAAAGGTCCCAGGTTTGAATCCACTCAAGGGCATGTATCCTGGTTGTGGGCCCATCTCCCGTAGGGGATGTGCAGGAGGCGGCTGATCAATGTCTCTCTCTCATCGATGTTTCTAACTCTCTATCCTTCTCCCTTCCTCTCTGTAAGAAATCAATAAAATATATTTTTTAAAAAAAGTCTAGAAAAATTGTCATGCTAGGAAGAGAAGGACTTTAGGGTATAAACAGCAAAGAGAATGACAAATAATTCTGTATTGCATAAGGAACAGGCTTATAGAAGACTCACCCAATGTACCCAGTGACCCCCTAATAATCAGGTACTATTCTTCCTTGTTTTCCTATAAAACCTTTTTCTTTCCATGTTTTCCATATGGCATTCATTGTTGAAATATTTCCTTGAATTTTCAGAGATTCTACTAGATTGCAGGTTCATGAAAATCTGGGACAACTTCTAGTCCCTTTTAGTTAGGATTGCATTTGGGTGCATGTAACCTTTGGTGGGCGCACTTTTTCCTCATGAAAATCAGTCTGAAGTTTGGCAATTTGGGGACAGTGCAGCTACTCAAGGAAATATTCTTTTTTTTTAAATATGTTTTATTGATTTTTCACAGAGAGGAAGGAAGAGGGATAGAGAGTTAGAAACATCTATGAGAGAGAGACATCGATCAGCCGCCTCCTGCATGTCCCCAACTGGGGATGTGCCCGCAACCAAGGTACATGCCCTTGACTGGAATCAAACCTGGGACCTTTCAGTCCACAGGCCGACGTTCTATCCACTCAGTCAAACCGGTTTCGGCACGGAAATATTCTTGTCTTCCTCATCATTATGGCATTTTTTCAAGATGGCCATTTCATCTTCAGACATCAAAAGTATATTCTAGATGGAAGAAACTAAAAGAGGGAAGGAATAAAGGCATGTGCCACTGAGTCTACTTCTTTAATCAGGAAAAAGGAATTTTTCATAACCTAATAGACTTCTCTTTAAAATTTGACCACAATTATATCACCTCATCATTCTCTAGCTGCAAGTGATCCTGAGAGAAAAGCATTTTATCCATACACATTGTTCCCTGCTTTCCCCAAACAAAATTGGGGTTCTGTAAATAAGAAGGAAATAAAGATGGAATACTCTGTAAGCTCTTAGTCATATCTACCATGTATCCAGCTTGTTAAATAAGGCTAGGTGTACAGAAAAAGACTGGTAGAAATTTATTGACTAAGGTCTCCTCAGATCCACCTATATTTATATATGTCTAGTCTGTCGTTCTCATTTTTAGACTTTTCATGTCTTTCAGAGAATACTAAATGACAACGCTAATGTTATGGATCCTGTGTTAGTTAGATCAAGCTGGAGAGGGATGCTTTCCCTACCGAGTTGAGGTCTTTGTGCCAATCCAAGAAAGAGATGGTATTTCATCAAAGTGCATGGTTCATAACCCAAAACACTGACTCTGTAAGTAGGAGACCGGGATGGAGTAGATGAGATCACTGTCATGGCAGCTGAATTGGAAGGTGTCAGGGTTGAACCTCTTGGGTTTCTCCATCCTTACCATGTAACTGACAATCTACTAACATAGACGTTTCACACAGTTTCCTCCAAATGATTTTTTTAGCTACAATGGGCCTTTACAAACCTAATTACGCTTTTTTATTCAGAGTGATGAAATATGCCACTTTTTTTCTCGGGAAAAGTAGATCCTAGTCTTCATACCCACATTGGACTATTGTCCCTTTTCTTTCTTAGTTCATTGGTTTATGCTTTTACCTTTAGTGCTTTCCATCTTATTCTGAGGAATTTATAAAATCAGAAAAAGGAAATGACTAGCAACTCCATTCAATAAAAAATTAATAGCTACTATATGTCACTATGTTTTCTTCTGTTATGATAATTTTTTAAAATATATTTTATTGATTTTTTTTACAGAGAGGAAGGGAGAGGGATAGAAAGTCAGAAACATCGATGAGAGAGAGACATCGATCAGCTGCCTCCTGCATGCCCCCCACTGGGGATGCGCCCGCAACCAGGATACATGCCCCCAACCGGAATCGAACCCGGGACCTTTCAGTCCGTAGGCTGACGCTCTATCCACTGAGCCAAACCGGTCTCGGCTGTTATGATAATTTTTATACATTATTATTCCAAATGGTTATGGTAGGCCTATGGTCTTATTGACAACACTAAAGCCAGATACAACGCAAACATATTTCAAAAACAATAGAAAGATCTGGAAGCAGCGTGGACTAGATGGATGGCATTGTCAGGCAGTGGGAAAGCATTCAGAGGGAGAGGAAGACCCACAGTTGCTTTGATGCCATGGAGGATGTGCCGACTCTTGGTGCTGGCTGGAGGCGAAGGACCGGGGGCCACTGCCGGGACACAGAAAAACCAGCAAAGCTTTTAGTATTTCCTGGGGCTAGAGTGACCAGAACTGGCATCTTGAGAGGCCTCCAATAGATGGCCATTTTTCCACGAAACACCTGATGAATTTAAGGACACGTGGAAAGCTAACAAAAAGCCTTAAGTAAGAGAGAAACTAATTGCAGTCTCTGGTTCTTAAAAGCAAAGATCTACTCGGGGAGTTAGCAGGAAAACAGAATGAGTCAGAGTGAACCCCTTGGAAGAAGCGGTAGATTAACTCTAAGAATCCATAGGTGCTTTTCCCTCTGGGCCCAGGCTGAGGCTGGGAACCTGGGCTTGGTTCTAGGAGCAGGCTGATGCAGGGGACAGGAAAGCCACAAAGCTTTTGGGGATCACCTACAGGTGGAGTGTCTAAACTGGGAGACTTGAGGCTTTTTAGCACATGGTGCATCACCCTTCAAGATATTTATAAAATTTTGAAGCACAGAGTGGGGAAAGGAAGCTACAGATGACCCTTTTGTCTTTCAGAGTGGAAGACAAAATGGATAAAAGCTATTGTAATTAAGACTGGAATTAGTATAAGCAAAGACAGGTTTGACAATGGAACAGGACAGAGAGGAGAATCCAGAAACGGACTCAGATGTGTGGTCAACAGGCTGATAACCCATCTACCTGACTGTCCCACCAACATTCTAAATGTACTTCTTAGATCAAGCTTGAAAGTCACGTTATTCAAGAATTCTAGATGTTTGCGTGGTTTTTTTGTTTGTTTGTTTGTTTGTTTTAATATATTTTATTTATTTTTCACAGAGAGGAAGGGAGAGGATAGAAAGTCAGAAACATTGATGAGAGAGAGACACCAATCAGCCGCCTCCTGCACCCCCCACAGTGGAGATGTGCCCGCAAGCAAGGTACATGCCCCCGACCGGAATTGAACCCGGGACCTTTCAGTCCGCAAGCTGACGCTCTATCCACTGAGCCAAACCGGTCTCAGCGAGATGTTTGCTTTTTTGATTAAACTCGTTTCTAAGAGAGAAGTACGTTAAAGTCACCCTTTCTGAAAGCATTTTTGGTAAAAAAAAAAACAAAAACAAAAAAAAACCCCACATTTTTTTCTGTATAATTAAGTCCTATTGAGTTTTCTATATTTTGCAGGTGATTGGATAGGAATATATTAGTTCAGAACTGGCCGTTTCTCGAATCCTTGGCAATATATGTCCTGGTAGATTTTTCTCAGTTCTATCTTCCAAGGAAATATTCTTTCTCAGAATAGCCCGCCGATTCTTTTTCTTTTATTTCAGTTCTCGTTTTCTAATGGTTTTCAAGATCTAGCTTGAATCTTTCAGAACTTCTCCTTCTCCCATGATGTGAGTTCCTCCTTTGGCTCGCTGGGAATTTTAGACATCCAATATTTAGTTTAAAGTCTTTTCCAAATACCTCAATCATCTCCACATTGTCAGGAGTAAACAGTCCCATCTGTTGGTTCTCTGGACTTTCTTTCTTGGCACCGGCATCGTTGTAAGCTTTTCTTTATTTTTTTTTTTTCTCTTCTTTCCCACCTACTACTGAAATGGTTAGGTTTTCTTTATTCCATCTTGTCTCCTGCTCCCTTCGGTCAGAAGTTTTATTTTATATTTTTATTTTTGACATGGTTATGCTTCAAAAAAAAAAAGGAACATCCATGAAGAATCTTAAACTGTCAAGTAGAGTCATCTACACACACACACACACACACACACACACACACACACACATGCACACACACACAGCCGATCTGCATCACTTCCAAACTACCTAGGAAGGTTTAAGCCAATGGCCACACCGGAAGCTCCAGCGGTAGCCACCTTCCCTCACATCATAAACAGCTCGGAACCTGGGGAACATGTACAGAACGACTGTGTTCAGAACAGCCCGGTGCTGCTGGGGAGAAAGGAAAGGAACATGTGAAACGAATGAGCATCCTGGCTTCCTTCCTGGGTCCATTTTCTGTTCTGAATCACAGAAGTGGGGGGGGTCGGAGCAGAGCAGGTGATTTTGCTGAATTGAGGAAACAGAGCTGAGAGGACTGGAAGCTGATGCAGCTGGAATGCGATGCGCAGAGCTCAGCAGCGATGAAACCGCGGGTGGAGAGGGCTGCCGATCTGCATGGGGGTCTCTGAAATACTTCCCCGAACACTAAGCTGCCTGCATGGAGACAGACGCCAGGGAATCGGGCAAAGAACAACAATGGCAGAGGTATCGTCTGCATGATTCCTCCAGCTCACACAGATCTGGGAGAACTGCAAGCTCCAGCCAGCCAGAGTGGTATGGACCAGGTTGATTCCCCATGCCTCAGTACACTTTTGTTTCATAATCGATAATGTTTTCTTTTTAATCTATTTTATTGATTTTTTACAGAGAGGAAGGGAGAGGGATAGAAAGTCAGAAACATCGATGAGAGAGAGACATCGATCAGCCGCCTCCTGCACGCCCCACAGTGGAGATGTGCCCGCAAGCAAGGTACATGCCCCCGACCGGAATCGAACCTGGGACCTTTCGGTCCTCAAGTCGACGCTCTATCCACTGAGCCAAACCGGTCTTGGCTCATAATCGATGACTTTTTATAAAGTGGCCTGCCTCTGTGTGTTCATATGGACCCTTAATGAAATGGTGACAGTTGGGGAAAGGGCCAACCTCAAAGACAGCCAATGCTGTGATTTCCGCCGCCACCTATATGTGCTGGGCCCCAGATTCAGCCATCTATGGGACATCTCTACTCAGAAGCGTCTCAAATGGATGGAACTCGTTAAGTCATGCAAGGGTGTATTAAATCAACTATAGTGATAGATTATGCATTTTACTAATTGTTTTACCTGTTTACGTTTTCTCTCTCTAGCTGCACTGAAATGTTTGAGGTCAGGTGTCTGGGTTGTATCCTGGCCTTGCCACTGCCTGGACCCCCTTGAGCACTTACATACTGAGGATACATACTTCTCAGATGTGTTTGAGGACCAACATTTAAATGAGCTAGTTTCAGTTTGGTGCTTTGTAAGCTGTAAAGGGTGATGAAAGTGTACGCTATTATGTTTCTGCATTCCCTAACAGCACTTCGCTGCCCTCACCCCCCTTCATTCCCTGGCACCCAGGGCAGCAGCTGGCACAGAATGGGTGCTCAGTGACTGTGCGGATACTCATAGATTTCAGAGACCTCATGGTGAGCTTGGAGGAACACTAGCCAAGAACCAGAGAACCTGGCTTGTCTCTTACCTGTATGGCTAACTTTCTGTGTGAGCCCAATCTCCTCACCTCTCTGGACTATTTTTTTTTAGCCCACATAATATCTACGAAGCCATTCTGTTTCCATGTTAGATAGTTCTGATCCTCCTGCTTCATGGATCTCATCCCAGTGACTCTCCCAACCCACATCTTAAACCTTTAAATGCCACATCGGCATTGGGTTTTTCTTGTATACAGTGGTACCTCGAGATACGAGTTTAATTTGTTCCGTAACCTTGAGGCTTGGGAAACTATGAGACGCTCGAGTCGCGGTAAACGGGTGGGTCGTGTGCAGCCCGCCCATCCGAGCGATGACTCCTATCTCAACTGTTGCTCGTATTTCAAAGCAAAAATCGCTCGCTCGACGGCTCGTATGTTAGGGCACTCGTATCTCGAGGTACCACTGTATTCTCCTTTCTCCACCATCTCAGGTGAGGGTCTGCAGTGTGGTAGTGGATTCTCCATGAACCCTCCAGGACAAAAGGAAGCAAATGTGGAATGCCCTATAGTCCCACATAACTCTGCTAATGTGGTCCTGGCTTTTTAATCTCCATTCCTCACAGTGGCAATTGAAATATTTTTTGCTTGGTTTTTTGTTTGTTTTCAATTGATTTCAGAGAAAGGAAGGGAGAGGGAGAGAGAGAGAGAGAAACATCATTGATGAGAGAGAAACATTAATCAGCTGCCTCCTGCACTCCCCCTACTGGAGATGGAGCCCCACAACTTGGGCATGTGCCCTAACTGGGAATCCAGCCACGACCTCCTGGTTCAGAGGTCGATGCGCAACTACTGAGCCACACCAGCTGGGCCCCGGTGGACAATTGAGGACAGCTGGCCATTTAAACTAATCAACACATTTCTTGACCTAGGAAGTCACTCTTTTCTTTCAACAGGGAGGGGCTTTGACCTATTCTCCCCACCAACACCTCCACCCCACACCCAGACCTGAGGTGCTGCCCATGTCCATCTTGACACGCTAACCCCTCCAGGTTTCAGATTTGGCTCTCTCCAATCTTGGCTGTGTCCACCGAGATGGCCAGTGACCAACTTTCTGTCTGACTTCTATTTGTACTCAGGGTGGAAACGGGGGGTCCCACAGGCATCGCCTCTCTCACTTCTGGGGCTATTTCCAAAAATAAAGTTACCATAATACCTCCACACAGCAGGCATGGGACAGAGCCATCCCGGTTGTTCAGTGGCCTTTGACCTCCTGGGGCCAGCAGCCAGCAGACCGCAGGCCCCCGAGGCTGTGTGATGACATGAGGTCCCCAGGGTCCTCTCTGACATTTTTAGACTCACCGTCAAATAAGCTGTCCAGGATGCCACCTCGCTCTGGCCCTTCCCAGAGCTTTCCGGAGACATGCAGATGGCCCTCGAACTTCCCTCTCACAGCCGCTGTTTCCAGCAGTTCTGCTCTGGAACCTTTCCCGGGGGCTGTGAAAGTATTCTTCTCAGCTCTGTGTTTAAATTCAAAAGCTGTAACAATCTGCAAAACATTTTTTTTTCCACCAAGGACAACAAAATTAATGTCATGCATATAATTTCCCTTCTTCCCTACCTCTATCATCTCTCTCTCTCTCCATCATTTCTTCCTCTTCTCCCTCTCTCAAATATTACCTGCACTTTCTTTGAAGAAGGAATGGAAAGAGAGTGAACGAAGATGAAAAAAATAAAAAGATCTGGGCCCCGAGATGCCAATCTCCCAGGAAGCCAAGGTCCTTGGCTGTTGAGTGTCCTATCTTGACATTGACCCAGGCGGGTCTGCACCCAAGCTCTGGGCCCCACAATCATCTAAACCTGTCAGCAGCCTCGGTGCTCTTTTTCATGAGCAAAAACAGAAGTCTCTTTGGGGATCTAGACCAGGAATTCGAAACACATAGTTTTCTGATGTCAGTGGCAGGCTGGAGATGGGGCAGGAAAGAGGTGGTGGACGGGACAGGTGTGTGGAGAGACGGGAATGTGCTGGCTTCTTCTGGAACAGAGTTGAATGGACCAGAATGAGCTGAAGGACTGAGTATTCCTGAGTAGCTGCTACGCTGTAGTAGTGGAGAGAAACAGTGAAGTATTCATCCTTGTGGGGCGCTCTCTCTACCACAGCGCATTGTTCATTATGTAAGCAATTGTAACCAGGAGGGGAGCCCTTTTAGAGAGGAGGTTAGGTCTGCTGCTTTCCTGCACCTCCTAAGCTGGACACAGAAAATGCACTCAGACTTTAGCATATGACACTTCCAAGTCACTTCATAAAGCTGTTTTTCTGATAAAAGCTAAGGAGATTTTTCATTGCAACCTTTCTGCATTCCCAGACTCAGAAAGCACTGGTAAGTTCATGTCCCTCCCCTGCCCAAATCTGACCCCTAGATTTGTTTTGTTGTTATTTTAACATATACCTCCTTGCAAAGAAATCTTGAAAATATTTGTAAATTAAGTTGTTAAAACTAACTCCAGATGAAGTGGAAATGAAAACTAAACTAAACGAAATAAGCAGTAGCATTGCAATCAGTATAAAAAGTTGTCAACAAACTTTACTACCAAAAAGAAAATGGCCAGAGGCCCAAAGGTTTTTCTAGTAAATGATATCAAGTCTTCAAGAATAGAGATTTTTTTTTTCCTTACATACTGCCCACACTGTTCCAAAGGATAAAAATAAAGTTCCTAACACATTTTTACAAACAAACAAATAAACAAAACAACTTGATACTAAAATACAAAATAGGCCCAAAGAAGTCTAGATATCAATTTTACTTGTGAACCTAGACTCATAAATACCAACTATAATGTCAGGTAATTACATTCAGCTACATGTTAAAATGTCTACATATCACCACCAAGTTGATTTTATTCCAGAAAGGAAAATATATTTCCAGGTAATAAATTCATTGATATAATACAACTTATGAGGTAAAAGAAGAAGAAAAAAATCATGTGATCATTTCTTGAGATGTTGAAAAGGCATTTATCAAATATCTATTTTTGTTGTAAAAATTCCTGCTCTGGCTGGTGTGGCTTAGTTGGTTGGAGTGTCCTCCTGTACACCAAAAGGTTGAAGGTTAGATTCCCGGTCAGGGCACAAGCCCAAGATTACATAGGACTTTTCCAGTTTTATGTCATAACCAATTCTAAGGTAACATCTCAAAAGTCAAACACTTGTCCTCAATGAGCCCAAGAGACTTTCTTTGGAATAATGAAGAAGTTCATATACCAAGGCAGATTTGCTTTCATTTTTGGGTGTGTGTGTGTGTGTGGAATTTAGCTATGACATTCAACTTTTAAATATCAATCAGGCATCAAAGAGGTAAAGGTAAAGTCATATTATCTTATAGAGGATACTGCCATACTCTTCACTCTCTCCTCTAACCAAGTAGGAGAAAATGTTCCATGTCAATTCACTGCTTTTGTGATTTACCTAGAGAGTGTATTGGGACACTTCAATATGGGATGTAGGGGTGACAATCCTTGGCAGAAGACACTATTCTTAGGTGAAAAAATTCTCTTCTCCTCAGCACTTTCTCTTTTATATTGAAGTTGCTTCATTAGACTCACTTATTTCCTTAGAATGTTCATTGTCCAAGTTGGATGTCAATGACAGAGAATCCATTATATGGATTCTTTGTACTTTTGTTTTTGTTTGAAAATTTCTGTGATATAAAGACTTTAAAAATTACCTTCTTGCCAAAACCGGTTTGGCTCAGTGGATAGAGAGTCAGCCTGTGGACTGAAGGATCCCAGGTTCGGTTCCAGTCAAGGGCACATTCCCCAGTAGGAGACGTGCAGGAGGCGGCTGGTCCATGTCTCTCTCTCATCGATGTTTCTAACTCTCTATCCCTCTCCCTTCCTCTCTGTAAAAACTCAATAAAATACATTTTTTTAAAATAAAAATTGCCTTCTTCTGGTTAAGAAATAGAGCATCTATTAAAATGTCAATCAATTTCTACAGGGAGATGCATCTTGGTATAACGTTCATATCGTAGTACATGGGGCATAAGCGTGAGCTTCCGAGACTGACAGCCAAATTTGAATTCTGACTCAGTGTGACCTTGGAAAAATTAATTGACCTCTCTGCACCTTGGTTTCTCTTTCTCCCTCCCCCACCTCCTTCTTTTCTTAGTCTTACTTCTTAACTTCTTAATCATCTTCACAGTGTCTTAAAATGTTGCGAGTATTTTCTTTTGTTATTCCTGCTGGAAATACCCCAATTATTGCTGAGTTTAAACTTCTGTTTGATTTGGGCTTCCATATCAGAGGTAAAGAAAAACAACAACAACACACATCCTTTCAGATTGGGGGTGGGGGTGGAGTGTCCATTACTGTGGTCTGAACCTCCCCCTCCACCCCCACCTCCACACACACCTTTTTTAAGATATTGAATTTCTAGAGCAAATAGGTAGCTTTGTGTAATCTTCCACATTCTAGACTTGCCTGTTTCCTCATGATGATTAGGGGATGGTTTTTTAATACATATTTGATCTGCAACACTCCTGCTTCAATGGTTCCCAGTTGCTCTCATGATAAACTCCACAGAACTTGGTAAAATATTGCCCTCCATCCATCCACCCCCCCTTCCCATGCTTTCCTGCTCCCCCTCCCCCCCTCCCCACACACACGTCTATTCCTTTCCAGGCACTCTGGCACCCTCTGCTTTTTGCAAATGCCCATCTCTTTCCATTCTCAAGACACTGAACTTCATTTCTCTGTGAGAAAACTCTTGCTACCACTTCGCCTGCTTGAACCCTATTCCTACTCAGGTCCCCCAAAATATTGCTTCTTCAGAAAAATCTTCATCTAAACTAGGGTACATCTCCATTTTTTATGTTCTCAGATGTTCCCTTTCATGGCACTTAGCGCTGTTTCATTTAATGGTGGCTTATGCTTGCATGTCTGCTTCCCTCACCAGACATAAATCCGATGGGAATAGGGGCCATTCCTATCTTGTTACCGATGTAACCCCACACTCATCACCAAGCCTAGCTCGTAGCAGCTGGTCAAAAATTTGAGCAAGTTTCTCTCTATAGATATACCTACGTGATTGTGTTTGTAAAATGTGAATAATAATAACAATACTCACCTTATAGGCTTTTAAGTGAATAAGATAGACCCTCTAACATCTTTCACATGGGACCTGGCAAATAGAAAGAGGCCAGGAATAGAAATGCACAGTAATTGCCCTAACTGGTTTGGCTCAGAGGATAGAGCATTGGCCTGTGGACTGAAAGGTCCCAAGTTCGATTCTGGTCAAGGGCATGTGCCTTGGTTGCAGGCACATCCCCAGTAGGAGGTGTGCAAGAGGCAGCTGATCAATGTTTCTCTCTCATTGATGTTTCTAGCTCTCTATCCCTCTCCCTTCCTCTCTGTAAAAAAAAAAAAAAATCAGTAAAATATATTTAAAAAAAAAAAGAAATTCATGGTAATGAATTAGGTAATTCTGGGAAAACAGGCCACTTTTCAGAGTTACGAGAGGTTGGATATGTAGATATTTGCCATGTATGTAGCCATGAAAAATGTGTAGTTTAACAGCATGTTTGCAATCTCGTCCTCAAGTTGCTCTTCAACTGGAATGTGTATTTCACTACCTCTTGTATAAATAGGCTCAGCCGAGACCCAATCTTTCTTTGGCCAGTGTTTTGGAAGATCGAGACAAGGGAGTAGAAAATGGCTCTCCATTTCATAATTTAGTTAATTGAGATGTTTATTTTATTGCCAGGGGTATTGCATTGTACTAACGGATTATTTTGACATGTAGTTGACTTACCGGTTGAAGAAAAATAATACATTTCAAACTTCATTTCCCACTGTGTCAAAATCTCTCAGACCTTGGGTGCACAGGAACGAATGGCCGGCTTTGGGAGAGAGACGTGCTCTGTTGTCCAAGGTTGTATCCCTTGATTGCGCTCTCCTCAGATCAGAGAATGTTGTAGGTAGCCCGATTCCGTTGCTTAGCACAGGGGTGCAGAGTCCCAAACACATGGAACCGCTGAAACCCAACTCCCATGAATGATTTCATTGCCTCAGCTCCATTTGTAATGTAAATCCTTCAGAGGTGCTTTCTATTCTTAGAAGAAAAGTCACAAGCTGGAGGGTGCGTCACCTTCGCAATCAGCACCCCTTCTAGCTCCTAATGTGCAACATATGGCGGTTGAAGAGGTTACAGTGTTACAGAAATGTCATTACTGAATTTCTCTGTGTTCGCATGTATCATCTGTCACGTAATTGTTTGTTTTACAGCCCATACCTATAATGGGCTAAGTGGGGACTATTTATATCAGTTAACAATGAGTGCCTTTAATTAGTATTTCACGCAACTGGAACATGTTAAGAAAGCTGACACAAAGCTGGCTGGGTTGGGGGATTCCATGTGAATTTCATTATGAAATTGCTAGGATATTACAGTTGCGCAGGTACCAAGAGTTTTTTTTTTTCTCTCCAACTGCCACAAACGCGGTGAGTTCAGCACATGGGAAACGGACAACTCATCACTTCGGGTCTCACTCCGCTGAGGGACACGGGGGAATGGGCCCACTTTGTCTCCAAACCCCAAATTCCTCAGGAGAGCTCGTCCAGGGACCTGCAGGGGCGTGCAGATAGCACGTCGCAGGGCCTGTGCAAATCTGGAAGAAGAATGCCAGCAAAGAAACAACAGGCAGAGCCTTTGTGGCACAAGAGCTTCCTGCGAAGGGAGGGCTTGGCGGTGGGATAAAAAATAATTTCATTAACTGGCACAAATGGTTTCATCTTCCCCATCCTCGTTTTAAGACACTTTTATGGATTCAAAGACTTCTCAACAACCTAGAGGCACTCAAGCAAGACAGGGTTTAGTAGACAATGAAGACATATTAACAGTCTAAGCATCTCCCATCTATAGATATAAAAGGCTAATATGCAAAGTGTCCCCGAGGAAGTTCGACCGAGAGACTGGGAGTTCAGTAGCTTATTATGATGTGCGATGACCACCAGGGGGTGGCATGGAACAAAGGAAGGCCCCAGCCTGCAGCCGCCCCCATTGGCCCTGATCGCCAGCCAGGCCAAGGGACCCTACCCATGCATGCATTTTGTGCGCCGGGCCTCTAGTTAAATATATTGAAGAAGATAACCAGATCAGCAAAGCATCCTTTAATTCCTTTGAAAAGGAATCCCCACCTTTGACTACAATAGAGGCTGGCTGGCCACTCCCAAAAAACGCTGAGCGACTCCGTGGAATGTGTACCCTCTCCTCGTTTGGGTTTTGTAAGGTGTGCACAGTATATTCAACCTGTCATCTCGGTTTACAGAACCAGACAACCTGTTCACGTGTTGATCTCAGCTTCTGAAAGAATGCTAATTGTTTAATGCTTTACTGTTTGATGCTTTACTGCCTCTGTATCTATCCTTTTGTTCATCAGTTTACAATGTTCTTTATTATCCACCAATGAGTGAGATCATGTGGTGCTTCTCCTTCATAGACTGGCTTATTTCACTAAGCATAAGGCTCTCCAGTTTGCTGCAAATGGTAGAGTTCCTTCTTTTTAATGGCAGCATAGAATTCCATTGTGTAGATGTACCACAGTTTTCTGATCCACTCATAAAGCATCAAACAGACTGTTAAATTACAGCGGGAAGGTTAGGGAGAGGTGGGGTAGATAAGAGATCAATCAAAGGACTTGTATGCATACATATAAGCATAACCAATGATCATAGACACTGGGGGGTTGGGGTATGCCTGGGTCGGAGGGGCGGGCAATGGGGAGATATGTATACATGTAACATAATAATAATAATAATAATAATAATAATAATAATAATAATAATAAAGACTTAAAAAAGAATGCTAATTGTTTTGTCAAACGAAAAATGAACAGTGAAGTTTTATACATTTTTTGGTGATTTATTATGGGGTGGAAAAACAATTCTGGGTTTTTGGACAAGGTGGTCAGTGTTACTTTACTGAAGTCAGTGCTAGGCTTTGCGATGTTCTCTGTGAAATCTTTCAAGGACTGTGTAGTGATGATTTGTGGACGCGCTGGTGGGCAGTGCTGCTCTTGCAGGCCAGAGTGTGTCTGCTTGGTAAATCTCTCCAGACCACCAAATATCTCTTCCCATAACAGCAAATCTTGGAATTGGAATCACTGGAAAATTACCTGCAGGTCTCTGCTCCTTGTTGCCTATGTTTACCCGTAAGTCCATGGATGAGGACAGTAGTTGCTAGCAAACATGCAGTACCCTGCCTGCATCAGACTTTAGGAGGCTTTGTTCCTAAGTGCCCTCCTCAGCTGCATTTCCTGAGGCATAAAGGACAAGCATCTAATACACGTGTTCTTACCATAGTGTTCGCCATGATGGCCTCTCTGCTAGTAGTTTGCTGTGGGTTTTATTCATTCCCAGAGAAAACCACCAACTTCTCTGTCTGTGTCAACAGCTGGATCTCCACCTGTAACTATATCTGCTTCCACATGGACTAGATGGACCTCATCTTCATAAACATAGTCCCAACTGACCTCTGACTTTAGGCCACACATTCACTTAGAGTCCTTTAGGTCTCAGGATTTTAAGTGGAATCTCATATAAGTAACAGAGAGTTGACTAAGAGTTTTGAATACAATTGGCAACTTTCTTCTTCTTACCAGAGTCTTGTCTTAATTATATTTGCTGTTACTTTTGAATGATGGTTATCACTTTCCAGTGTTCTGTATTTGTATGTGACATGGTTCTTATATCTGTACTAAAGGCCTGGTGCATGGATTCATGCAAAAGGGGATAGGGGGAGTCCTTCAGCCCGGCCTGTGCACTCTGGCAGTCCTTCAGCCCACCCTGTGCACAAGGACATTCCTTGGGGAATGTCCACCTGCCAGCTTAGGCCCAATACACCAGGGGATCGGGCCTAGGCCAGCAGCCAGACATTCCTCTCACAGTCTGGGGCTCTTGCAGTTTAGGATCCTTCACTCCTTACTGCCAGCTTGCAGCGGAGGTGGAAGAGACTCCAGCCACCTCTGCTGTGCTCGCCAACTGTGAGCTGTGAGCCTGGCTTTGGCTGAGCAGTGGTCCCCTGTGGGAGCTCACTGACCACCAGGGGGCAGCTCCTGCATCAATCACTGACCTGGTGGTCAGTGCACATCATAGCAACCAGTCATTCTGCACTTCAGTTGATTTGCATATTAGGGTTTTATTATATAGAATTTTTACATAAGTAGTATCCATATAGCATTTATACTTTTCATTTCCAGAAAAGTCATATATGAATATAATCTTTTATTTTGGTATTTTTTTCTAGCATTGTGAACATTCACACTTTAACACAAATGCCTTAATTATTTGCTCTATTGGGTCACCTTAAAAGGCTAAGTTGATTTTGAAGTCCTATTAAGAGGATGTATGACCTCTTGCTGCCTTCAAGTCAGAATGCAGAACATAGAGCAAAACAAGATAAAAATTAAACATTTCCCATATAGAATTTACCCAAAGCCGGTTTTGAGCTTTGGGGCACTCTGAGGTAACTTTAAGTCTCCTACTGCCCATCCGAGTCCTTCCAGGGTCCATGCATTCTCATGGGGTTGCAGCCTGAACAGGATATCTGAGCCTGATTGGGTTTCTGGTGACATAAAAATAAATGGCGCTGTCAAACTTGCTGATTGGGTGCATGCAAGACAATCCAGTGAGGAGCAAAGAGCAGAGAGCATTGCCTCTGAGCTGGCAGTTCCTGATCCGAGGGAAGAAAGTTCCTATTGGACAAGGGGACACCAATTAGAATAGGAGAGGACTGTAGAAATTGGGGTACACTCGGGAAATGGTCTTAGGCAACCCTGTTAATGGTTCTCAACCTGTGGGTCTCAACCTGGGTCTCAACTGCTGCTGTAGAGCCTAAGACCATCGGAAAACACAGATATTTACATTATGATTCATAACAGCAGCAAAATGACAGTGATGAAGTAGCAACGAAAATAATTTTATGGTTGGGGGTCACCACAACATGAGGAACTGTATTAAAGGGTCATGGCATTAGAAAGGTTGAGAACCACTGCCTTAGGCAAATTAGAGGATCATGGTGCCAAAGACCTTGGGTAACTATTGGCCTACTTGAGTTTTACTCCATTACAAAGTTCTAACCAAATAAAATGCCCTAGGCGAATGCCGATCCAAACAGAAACATATGTCTAAAAAGAATTTAAAAGAACTATGATGGCACATAGAATAAGAGAGCATTTTCTACCTCATATTTCTTCTATATTAACGAAGTTCAAAGATCTTTAATTCTGAAGTCACTAAGAATTGGATAATGAATAAATTTGTCTCGTATGTTAAGTCGAGAAGGAATTAGGTGATGGGTAATCCCTTCAAAGTCTCTTATTGACTAGAAAAATTGAACCCTGAGGAGGTTGAGTGCTATGAAAACAAGACCATTCTAACTTGTTTCTTTTGTGCGTGTTTGTAAACGTGCATACCCATCAACTAGATCAAACTGGAAGGAAGACAAGGTTGTAGATACCAATAAAATTCTTTGCCAAAAATAGTCACTAGAAATACAGTAGCTTGTAAACTAACTATGCTTAAAGTAGCAGAAAACTATGATAACTAATATATGAGATTGAATGATTGAATCTCACTGTGTGGATTCAATTATAATTGCAGATGGAAGAGTCGGTACATTGGCAGACAGACTTGCCAAGCTCAGCTTGCAAAATAAAGTAACAAAATCTGGGGCCAGACCAGGCAAAGAATCTCTCTTTGATAGCAGGCTGCCCCAGAAGAATAGTTATTGGGAGGTGGACAGGGGATAGGAAAGACTGGAAAGTGATTGGATGATTCAATGATTCTTGTGTAATTAAAATTCTGCATAACTAATACTTGGAAAGCCAGGTGCAACAATGCCAGTCAGACAGTGCCCGGCAGCTTAGTTACTCGGATGCTCTAGTTTAGTTACTCCTGTTGCCCCAGCTGCTTTGGCTCAGTGGATAGAGCGTTGGCCTATGTGCCTGAAACCGAATATTGTCTCACTAATAGAAAGAGGTGGACAGGAAGCCGGGAAGGCTAGTCAACAACCTTAATTGCTCTACTTGTTGTTTAGTGGAGACATTGTTAGCTGCAGCCTCCACCTCTGTTTGTCTTCTGTATTTTTGTTATTGAAATTTCCTGCCTCAAGGCTATGGGTGTGTCCCAAAGTCTCAATAAAAGAGATAGCAAGGCTAGAGCAAGGGGAGTCTTTCCTCTAGAGCAGCGGTTCTCAACCTTCTTAATGCCACGACCCTTTAATACTGTTCCTCATGGGGTGGTGACCCCCAACCATAAAATTATTTCCGTTGCTACTTCATCACTGTCATTTTGCTGCTGTTATGAACTGTCATGTAAATATCTGATATGCAGGATGTATTTTCGTTGTTACGAATTAAACATAATTAAAGCATAGTGCTTAATCACAAAAACAATATGGAATTATATATTGTGAGATATTTATTTCTAATTACAAATAAATGAAATTTTGTCTTGAATCGTGGTGTAGCATGGACAACAGTCTTCATATGACAACAGTAAACTACATTGCTACACTGTGCTGCACCGAGGAGCGGTGTGTTGGTGCCTAAGACCATGGGAAATAGGTGTTTTCCGATGGTCTTAGGCGACCCCTGTGAAAGGGTCGTTCGACCCCCAAAGGGGTCGTGACCCACAGGTTGAGAACCGCTGCACTAGAGGAAAGCTCCCACCTGGCCCCCCAGTATTCCCAAATGAATACTTTTCTAGTCTCTTTTCGTTTGCGTGTGGCCTCCTCCAGAACCCTGAACGGGAACCCTGAACCACGTGGGATGTGAAAGGGGTCTCCGCACTATGGACTGAAGGGTCCCAGGCTCGATTCCAGTCAAGGTCACATTCCCTGATGGTGAGCTCTATCCCCAGTATGGGGCATGCAGGAGGCAGCAGATCAATGATTCTCTCTTCTCATTGATGTTTCTATCTTTTCTTCTCTGAAATCAATACAAATATATTAGAAAAAAAAAAAGACAGCAGCGTTACCACTGTCTCTGCTAGAATCACTTGTGACACTCGTGGGGGTGGGACCCTCGAGGTGCTTGTGTATCCGGTTGGTAAATGGCTTCCTTAATGGTGTTTCCTTTCTTTTGGCTGGTAAATCCAGGGGCCAGTTAGGGTTACCAAAAGATTGGCTAACTTATTGGATACCCAAGAATGCTCAAACAAGTTAAATAGGATATTAATGCAGCTCCCTTAAAAAGTATTTTGGGCCCTAATCAATTTGGCTCAGTGGATAGAGTGTCTGCCTGTGGACTGAAGGGTCCCAGGTTCGATTTAGGTCAAGGGCATGCACCTTGGTTGCGGGCACATCTCCAGTAGAGGGTGTGCAGGAGGCAGCTGATTGATGTTTCTCTCTCATCAGTGTTTCTAATTTTTATTCCTCTCCCTTCCTCTCTGTAAAAAATCAATAAAATATATTAAGAAATATATTTAGAAAATTAAATTAAATTTAAAAAAAAGTATTTTGGTTTTTGAATTGAAGTATGGGTAGACCATAGCTAACAGATATGGAGTGCTTGCTGTGTACCAGACACTGACCTAAATAGGTGACATTTTCAACTTATTTCCTTCAGCAACATTAAGAAGTAGATACTGTTATTATCTAAAAAGTTTACAGGTGAATAAAATAGCACCTAAGACATTTCTTCCCACATGGTCACCCAGCTAGTGAGGCAGAGTCCGGGCTCAAAGCCAGCTCATTACACTCAAGTCTGAGCTCCCTTCCAAGCAGTTGCTTCCAAAAGCCTTCTAAATACCCTTCACCTTGCCCTAGCCAGTTTGGCTCAGTGGATAGAGCGCTGACCTGCGGACTGAAGGGTCGTAGGTTTGATTCCGGTCAGGGCATGTGTCTTGGTTGTGGGCACATCCCCAGTGGGGGGCGTGCAGGAGGCAGCTGATCGATGTCTCTCTCTCACCGATATTTCTAACTGTCTATCCCGCTTCCTTCCTCTCTGTAAAAAATCAATAAGATATATATTAAAGAAATCTGTATCCATGTTTCACAATATACACAGGAGTAAATGTAAATTTAAACATAGTGAAACTATACAACCCTTCTTCTCTTCGTGTTAATACCATGTGAGGAAATATCTCAGGTCCCTTCCCATTTTGGTTGTATAGACAAAACCAGGGAGAATAATGAAATAAAGAAAGAACATTTTTGTTACCAGACACAATAAAGGGTTTATGATTTAAAAAAATAAAATAAAAAACATGGTTGAAGTTCTATAATTTGACTGTAGGGTTGCCATGTGCTTTTTAATCTTTTTACCTTTAATATTTCTGTTATGTTTAGGGGCTTCTCCTACATTCAATACCAGTATATGTTTCCATTTAGCTTCTATGACCCAATCTATAAAACGCTTAATAAATTAGTTTGTTCTGTATGCATGTATGCATATAATTAATATAACATACATATATACATGTTTTGTCTTAACTTTGTCATCTTATGGCTTCAGTGTTTAATGCTTCCTTGAAATCCATCACCTAAGATGACTATGGCATAGATTCAATTGTTCTGTAGTATCCGTTTTTCTTTGTGAATAGTATGGTTTTTCAATCAACAGACTCAATATTTCCTTAATCCCTTGAATTTTTCTTTATTAGGACTTCAGTATACATTCTGTTTCATTTACTGAAAAAAATATATATGTATATTTTTATTTCAGAGAAAGGAAGGGAGAGGGAGAGAGAGATAGAAACATCAGTGACGATAGAGAATCATTGATCGGCTGCCTCCTGCATGCCCCACCCTGGGGACTGAGCCCCAAATCTGGGCCTGTGCCCTGAACTCTGACCTCCTGGTGAAGGGGTCCATGCTCAGCCACTCAGCCATGCCAGCCGGGCCTGAATTCTTCACGGGAGAGACTCCAGTCATCTTTAGGTGACATTGTTATCACCCCTTTTCTAATTGCTTTCCTATCTTAATCTTTTCCCCCTTTCACATTCATTGAGATAATTTTAAAGCCAGTGATCCCGTTGAACTGTTGCGATCTGTTTCTCATTAATTATATTTTCTGCGGTGCATAATTAATTAATTAATGTTGAGTGGTGCATTGGTCCTTTGGTTTGTTTTCTTAACTCCACAAGCTTCATCTTGCTCTGCGGTTTGAACATCTCGTCTCTGAGGTCATTCCTAGTAGATCATTTGTCTTTGTTTTGCATGGGACAGCCCTTTCATCACTCATCGGTTGCCATCAACTTTAGCGTCTTCCTCTGTCTACAGTGGATGCACTTTCTCCCGCCTTCTTCATGCCGAGGTGAGCGCCTCCATCCAATCCTTCTTCTCTTGGTGTTGATACCATGTGAGAAAACTCTCTCAAGTCCCTTCCCATCTAGGCTGAACAGTATCCTGCAGATGGCTTTTCTGTACCCTAAAGACCAGCGGGAGCAAAATGGGTGAGATCATTGGGAGCCACAGGGAGAAATGAAACTGGATGTAATCTTCACCCTGGATGCTAGCATAAATGACAGGAAAGTGTCTGAAACAAATAGGCACCGAAAATGAAACATATTGCCAAAACTGGTTTGGCTCAGTGGAGAGAGCATCAGCCTGCGGACTGAAAGGTCCCAGGTTCCATTCCGGTCAAGGGCCTGTATCCTGGTTGCGGGCACATCCCCAGTAGGGGGCACGCAGGAGGTAGCTGGTCGATGTCTCTCTCTCATCGATGTTTTTAACTCTCTATCTCTCTCCCTTCCTTTCTGTAAAAAATAAATAAAATATATTTTAAAAAATTAAAAAAAAACATATTTAAGGAAACCACAACAAATACTAAAGGAGAGATGGGTAAATTTCTCATACTGTGTCCCTGGGGAAAACTGTTAGCTAGAACTAAAACTCCAACAGCAATAAAGAAAAAAAAATTAATTTCATCACTTAAATTTTTAATAGCATGACAGAAATAATTAAAAACCAAGGAAAAAATATTGGCAACTGATAATTCATAAGAATAATATGCCTAATGTTGAGTTCAATGATGCAAAACTCTTCATTTATTGATATTCAAAAACTTATAAGTTTTATATTAATTAATCTAATACATAAAGGATACCTAAAAAAGAGAATTAAAATATTAACAACCCTATATAAAAATGACCTAAAAATATGAACACACGGTTCACAGAAAAAGATGCAAATGGCTTTTAATGGAAACTATTCAACCTCACTCATAAGAAAATACGTTTTCAAGTTACAGGGAGATACCACTTCTCACCTATTACACCGGCAAAATCCCAAGTATTGACAACATGTGATGTGGTTGAGGCTGTGGGGAACTAGTACTCTCATCTGTTGGTGGTAGGAAAGCAGATTACACATCTCTCCACCCCCACGCCCTACCCCACCCCCCAGAGAGGAGGAATTGATAACACCTAGCATCATTATATATGTACTAATATATGTACTAAGCCTTTGACTCAGCATTCCTACTCCTGGGATACTTGGGGGTTCATTATATTTTCCTGTTGGTGTGTGAATATGTTTCAATTCTTCCATAGTCAAAGGTTGGTGAAAATACAAATAAAAACAGAACTTGCAGGGTGTTCGTTAAACTGGTCAGTTGGTAAAAAGGAGGTCAGTGAAGACTTCCACTCCATTGTCTTAGAGCAGTGGTTCTCAATCTGTGGGTCGCGACCCCTTTGGGGGTCGAACGACCCTTTCACAGGGGTCACCTAAGACTTTCAGAAAACACCTATTTCCCATGGTCTTAGGAACCAACAGACCGCTCCTAGGGGTAGCAAAGTGTAGCAATGTAGTTTACTATTGTCATATGAAGACTATTACCCATGCTACACCACAATTCAAGACAAAATTTCATTTATTTGTCATTAGGAATAAATATTTCACAATATATAATTACATATTGTTTTTATGATTAATCCCTATGCTTTAATTATGTTCAATTTGTAACAACGAAGACACATCCTGCCTATCAGATATTTACATTACAGTTCATAACAGTAGCAAAATTACAGTGATGAAGTAGCAACGGAAATCATTTTATGGTTGGGGGTCACCACCACATGAGGAGCTGTCTTGAAGGGTTGCAGCATTAGGAAGGTTGAGAACCACTGGTCTAACTGGTCTCCCTAGCACTTGCCCTAAGTTATATAATCTTTCATAGTTTACTGGCATCGTGTATAATCCTGGACCTTCTTTGCAAAGGCCAGACACACCTCTGTCAGCTCATTCCTTAGAATGGCTCCGAGGAGTAATCAGGGAGCTGGTTAGAAACAGATGGGCAGTTCTGGCCTATCCTCCTACGCTGCCTCCTCTTTCCTGGTTTCTAATCAATGGAAGCTTTGTTGTTGTTGTTGTTGTTCCATTAAGAGTTTAAGGGGATTTACAAAGAGCGTTGGGTGTGTGGTGTTGGCCAGATGACAAGGATATTCTCTGAGCTTTCTACCTCCTGGATTCTGGGCGGAATCAGAGTGATGCAGCTGACAGCCACCTCATCCCCCAGAGTCCATAATTTACAATTGGGGTCACTAGTGGCATTGTATCTTCTATGGGTTTGGACAAATGTATAATGACATGTATCAACTACCATCGTATCAAACAGTGGTTTTACTCCCCCTAAAACTTTTCTGTGCTAGAAAATTTTTATAAATTCCCAACTTGTGAATCTCACCTCACCCTGCTCTGGGGCAGCCTCCTTCCAGGTACCTGCCCTTGTCCCCTTCATCCGGGTTTGAATAACACAAGGGACTTCAAAGGAGAGCTTCTCCCTTCCTGGTGGTGGCAGGTGGGTTCATTCAGCTCTGACCAATCCCTTCCCCATAGTAGAAGCAAAGCACCCTCACTTTCCTCAGGGTGGAGGGGGGGGTCTTCTTGGGAGTCTGCTGGGCAGATTGATCAGAGACTCCCCGAAAGAGTTTCCCGGTGAGAACCGTGTAGGCAATGTCCCAGTGTAAGCCTCTTGCTTTCTTTCACACGTGCTTTCTTTCATCCTAACTCCGAACAGTTGGCCTTTATGTCGAATTGGGGGAGCAAAAGAGAATTCACTAACGCAGAGAACACGGGTGAGAACACACTCAGGCACTTGGGGTATAAGTGTAGAAGCTGACCCCTGCGTCTGTGGACAAATCATAGCTCTGGGTCTCCACTTTTACCTATAAAACAGGGAGTTCGGTTAAAAGGACATCAAAGGTCCTCCCAATGGCAACATCTGTAAATTCCATGCAGCTGCATCTCTAGGGGGTTATACCCTCTGATTCATTAGCGCTTGGCAACTGCAGCGAGACGAGACTCGGAGTACCACTGAGACCATGTTGGGTGAGACGCTGCCCTATCTAGACTTTCAGTCCTTGTTCTGACCAGCGTTGATAGTCTGCCCCCACTTAGACCTTGCCCTGCTCTTGAGCTCTGCTCAGCCTTTCTCTTTATGCAGACCATGTGAATGTTTCTGGTATATATCTCGGTTGCCATGCAAACTTGGCCCGCAGAAGCCTGAAACAAACCCCAAACACCTCCTTACATACTTGCTTTATGACATTTTATTTGAATGCCAATATAACAAGTTTATAGTAAATGGAGGATATGGCAGGAGACTAAAATAACACGGCAGCCTTTGAACACCCTAATCTGAGCTTAATAATTTTAAGATTTTTCAGACGTTTGTAACTCAACCTATGGGCACCATCGAGGAGTAATGGTACTTGGGTAAAGATGTGATGCGTGGAGCTCAAAAAAGATTGCGCTAGATCAAATAACACCGTGATTCCAAAGGAAACTAAATCTTTTAAAACCCCTCAAACATCAGTTGAAACTGTTAACTTTAATTTTACTTTAAGTTCATGTTAAAGTAATTGCATCAAGCTGGGATTGGGTACTGTCTCTGACTCTCCTTCTACCAGAATTAACCGTTTCACATAGTAGAAATGCAAATAGAGTTATTGAAAAAAGGGAGGAAGCCAAAACCGGTTTGGCTCAGTAGATAGAGCATCCGCCTGTGGACTGAAAGGTCCCAGGTTCGATTCCGGTCAAGGGCATGTACCTTGGTTGTGGCCACATCCCCAGTAGGGGGCGTGCAAGAGCCAACTGATCGATGTCTCTCATCAATGTTTCTAACTCTCTATCCCTCTCCCTTCCTCTCTGTAAAAAATCAATAAAATATATTTAAAAAAGAAAAAGAAGAGGAGGTTAAAAAGAAGCTTGAGCTTCCTGCCTACTGTGGTTTGACATAAGCAATACCTTGAGATGCTTCTCCTCCAACCTGGACATCAGTCACCCATCTCTCTATCTGTTCAAAGACAGAACAGCCATCCAAGAAAATTTCCTAGCGGAGAGACCACAAAACGGTACTCAGATTGAGGAAAAAAAGCCACATTTTAGCCAGCACCTGGCTCATTCAGAACATTCAAAGTTGGTTTGGTGATGTTCATAAGGTAACAATTCTACCACGGTGCAGCCTTGGAGAGCAGAGAGACCGCTGCGTAGGGAACCATCCAGACGAGGATTCCGGTGGCTGCTCAGCCAGTCTCCAGCATCCTAACTTTAGAAAGTTTCTCTCTCTTGGTCTCAGCCTTCTAAACTATAAAATTAGGGGGTTAAAAAAATCTCAAGAGTCCTGGGGAAAGCCTCATGTCCTGGGGATTTTCATTTAGCAAAACGCTCTGTAGCTAAGTGATCTTGGAGGCTACTCAGTTTCAGGCTGCGGTGGGGCAGTATCCATGTTATGAGGCAGAAAAGACAGAAGACTGGGGAGGTCTAGAATTCAGCTTTTTCTTGACAACACAATACTCCAGCTCCCCACCTCAGAGGTGGCACTGCACTGTCAGGAAGCGCTGGGACCCTCCAGCAGAGGGCGCCGCTGCTGAGCTTATCAGAGCTCGCAGAGCAGAGAGAGGAGTGCAGGCAGGCCAGCGTCAGGATTGACTCACTAAAGTCAGCCCTGGTGAGCAGAGGGCAGTCAACAGAGGATGAGGTCAGTCACGAGGAGAGCAGACAAGTCACATGGTCAAGGAACAGCCCATGTCAGAATAGAGGGGCCCCACCTGACCTTGGCCATGGGGGACCAGAGTCCTATTTCTCCCTTGCAGCTTGTTCTGTTGGCCCCAGTGGCGCAGTGTAGACATGAGTGGGCTCCCAGGAGGGGGTCAAGAGCATGATGTCTATACCCCCTCATTCCCCGTTCTCAGTAAGTGTCTACCTGCGCTGAGCAGAGATCCCTCCCTGGAAACCAAGGCTCTATTATTCCATTTAGAGAAATTTCCACATAACTTCTCTTTGTGCTCCTAAAATTTAAGTGCCCAGATGTGATCTTGGAGGCACTTAGCTATAGACTCCGAGACTCACACAGAACTCAAAGCCTTTGATTTTCTTTTCTGAACATAAACATGAGGATTTGAATTGGTAACATTTTCCATCCTGTGGCCCTCAATTTAATTTTCCAAAATAATTTTTTTCCCCTGCTAAATATAAAGCAGAGTTACCTGGAGAGTGGCTTCAATTTTTTTTTAAAATTTATAATATCTAGAAGAAATGGGATAGAAGTCTCATCTTAATGTTCTTTGTTTTATAAATGGGGACTTTAAAATATAGTCATATCAAAAATAAGGAAACAAAGTTAAAACTATATGGTCATGATATTTCTCTTTTTATCTCTATTGTTGAGAGAATTACAGATATTTCCCCTTTTCCCCCATTACCCTCCTTTACCTGGTTCCTATCTGCCCCATCCCTTCACCCCAATATTGTCTGTGTCCATGGGCAATGCATATATGCATATAAATTCTTGTTAATCTTTCCCCACTCCCCTTCCCTCTGAGACTCATCAGTCTGTTCCATGTTTCCCTGCCACTGGTTCTGTTTTACTCATCAGTTTATTTTGTTCATGAGATTTCACATGTGAACAAAATAAACTGATGAATAAAATAGTACCAGTGGTGACAATATTTTTAAATGGCATATGTGTCATACATCTATGTAGCTAAAGCTTTATTTTGGAAGGAAAAACACACATAAAATTAGGGTTTGTTTAGTTTATATCATTGTATATAATCACTTATTTTAGTTAAGTGCTTCTTCCTTTGTTAAAATAGTTAATGCTTACCCCATAAGTTATGTATTTAACTTTCTTATGAGTTTGTTTGAATTTCTGCTCGTGGCATATGGACCCAGGCTTAGACAATATGTGACGAGGCACAAGTTCTCACTTAAATGAACAGTTATTTAGTGATGGGTTTGTAGATTTGTTTAATCTTACTCCTTATTGTAGGAGTTAGCCGTTTAAGGGTATTGCATATTTTATCTACCCTCTGTAGAGTTCTAGGCTATTTTGAAGAGGGAGACTTTCCCCCCTTCAAGTGATCAGTAAACATTTTAGGTAACAATGCTACCTGAGACCTAGTGGCTTTGTCTATGAGTTGTGCAGTATTTAGTAAGCTCAGCCTGGGGTGAATGGTTTGTGCCTGGGAAGCAAAGAGACTCCTGCCATCAGAGAAGTTTAAGTCCATTTGGGAAAATAAAAATCAACCAAGACAGTTTTGTTCAGTGGATAGAGCATTGGCCTGTAGACCTAAGGGTCCCAGATTCCATTCCAGTCAAGGGCATGTACCTTGGTTGCAGGCCCAGGTCTTGGTCAGGGCCCAATGCAGGAGGTAACCAATCAATGTGTTTCTCTAACATCTATGTTTCTCTCTGTCTTTCCCTCTCTCTTCCACTTTCTCTAAAATCAATGAGGAAAATATCCTTGGTTGAGGACTTAAAAAAAAGAATAAATTAAGAAACAGTAAGAATTCAAAGAATTACTCATGTTTAGCATATAAAACTCCCCAAGAAACAACCCCGTTCCTATCCAGTATCCACTGTCTTCCCAACTGCTGCTCAGACCTCATTTCTCTGTCATCTGGAAGTGGTTTGAAGCTCTTCAAAGGAGTCTTCTGCCCAAAGCTGACAAGCATTACTCTTACTCTGAGGCACTATTGAGGCTGCATACGGCCCCTATTCTTTCTTGGTGTTCCCCAGTCCATTTCACTTAACCAAAACGTCCCCGAGAGATGGTGTCCTGGAATTGCACACCCCACACAGTTCTTCAGGCCACCCCAGCTGGCACCAACCCACACTTTTGGCATCTTCAACAACCCTTCTCAGCAGCCAGCATCCTTCCTGGAGACTCTAGGTTCATCAGGCCCCCAAAGATCACCCTTGGGATCAGCGCCTGATTCTGTTGTCACCTTGTCTGGGAAGACCTTCCTTGAACTCTCAAGACCCAAGTTAGGTGCTCTCCTGCGTCCTCCAGTGACACCCAGTGCTCCCCAGTTGGTAATACTCACCACTCTGCATTGCCATACCTGCCCACTCATCTGTCTCCCCCAGGAGCTTAGAAACTCGAGGAAGGACAGGGGCTATACTGTCCTCACCACTGCGTATCCCATGCCTTCCACGGCATTCAGTACCCAGGGATGTTTGTTAACTGCACACTGGGCAAATGAAAGAATCAGCAGTTTCTATGTTTTTTCCAGGAATTAGTCACTCAACTGTTGAGCCATCCTTCAGTTTCAGGCCCGCATGTTGAATGCTTTGGTTGTGACTACTCCCTTATTCTTCCCAATTTTTTTTTTTGGACCTTTTTCAACCAGCCCGTGCTTCCTTCTGCCACCTCCTTCTGGAAGGTAGCCAAAGTCAAGGAAATAAAAACATGGACTGCCCTTACTTTCCAATCCCTACCCTTCACTCTTATACACTCTACAGTCTCCACAGTGTTGTTATATACGTGCCATTAGATCCTTCCCATAGAACTGGTAGCATGGTTAGGACATTTTGTCCCAATATTATAGATAAGGAAGGTGTAAGATAAGGAGGAGGAGAAAAGAAAGAGGAGGAGAAGGAGCAGGGAGCAGAGAAAAACTCACAGATTTGAAGTGATTGAGCCAACATCACAACGGGACCTGGAACAAGTGTGTGAGCTTTATAAATGCTAGTGCTGGGCTCTTTGCACTAAACTGTCCTTTTAAGACAATGCAATCAAGTGCTACATTGAGAGCCTTCATCTCCAGAGACTTCAGAGAGAGTCCAAGAAGTCACCATGGTAATGAAGCATTTTAGAGGAGGGGAAGTTTCAGTTAAGCTTTAACGTTTGGAGAGGATTCAGAAAGGACATATACCCGGGGCCATAGAGACAGCAAACCCTTGTCCAGTGTTAGGATACCCACCGGGCTCTTTTGTCATTTGCACCCAATATCTTTCCTTTCCAAGTAGAGGAGCTCATCATTCTACCGGCATGACAAGCTAGCCAGTGTACAGGGGGCACTTTCAAGAGACTGGATGTGTAAACTGTGTGCAACTTGGCTTTGCACAGAAACAGTAAGCCCATCTTGCAGGGCACTCCGGCTGTTAGAGGGGCTCTGATGAGTGCTGAAAGTGCAGGCTGCTCCCTGCCCTTGACCCTTGCCATTTTTTACATGTCAGTCCAGAGAGGCCTATCTCAAAGGAAGATGGAGAGACGTGGTCTGCAAGGACAGTTGAGCTCCCCACAGGAGCATGGAACTGCCTCGAAATACAAGGGCTCATGAACATTTTACATCCCCTTTGGAAATCCCCCTAAAGTCTCTGCCTCGCTGGTTTCCTGGTACAAGATCTAATAAATCTGCACACTCAGCTTAAACTGTGTGCCAGGCCTCATAATGGAATGATTACATGTGTTTTGTGTGTCAGAGACCTGACAGAAAGATTATACAACATAGTGAAGCAATCGTTGGGGTTTTGGCAGGGGAAGAAGGAGATAAATATGTGTCTAGGGGAGAAAAATGGCAGCTCATGGATTTGCCGCCTCGATGTCATTCAATCATTCAGCAGAAATGTATTAAGTTTAGGTCAACACACATTTATCACGTGCCTCCTCTGTGGACAGGCATTGTGTTACGTCCTGTGAGCACAGAGGTGCATGAGACACATCATTTATCCTTGGAGCTTATGGAGGAGTCCCGCAGAAGATACAGACACAGAAGAGGTGATTGCAGTATAATGTGGTAAATGCAGTGATAGGGTTGGGACGTGGTCTGAAGGTACTATTGAGGAAGGGTGCTGAGCTCAGCCTGGAGGGTTAGAGGAAGCTTCTGCAAGAGGGGTCTAGGGAGAGGAGCAGAATGAAGGGTGAGAAGGGCTCCACGCAGAGAAAACAACACGGGCAATCGTCTGGGAAGGACCTTGTACCTGGGCAGCACGAGAAAGGGATGGACAAAAAGGAACTAAATAGAAAAGGTTTGATGTTACTAATGGGGAAAAAAAAA